>CM023359.1:21341045-21430149 GCA_013282895.1 Eriosoma lanigerum
ATTAAGTAATATATGATTAAGCTTTTACAAAAATAGTATAAAAACAGTTAATCGCAAGTAAAAGTAAAAGTAAATTGCAAGTATTATTAAACATTTTTGTATAGTAATCACAAAATATATAAAATCGAAATGACGGTGATATATCAGTAATTTTGCAGATTTTCCGTAATTTTTATATTTTGAGCAAAGCGAGGAATGTCTTGGGTTTACAATGATTCTTTTTTTTAATTGATAAAAATTTTTAAAAAAATTGTATGCCAGAAGATATTTTTATGGGTAGAAATAATAGCCCGATAAGCATAGGGTATGCTTTCAGTAGAAAATTGCATCTAGTTGATACTTTATGTAGCTTATTCTTCGAATTTCTCAAAAGTTTTTCCTTGAGAAAAGAAAAACTACCAAAAAATGGATGAAAATTGGCAAAATTACGTTTTTTTTTAATACTAACATAGATAATATATAGGTACAAGTGTGGTAAAATATTGAAACGGATTGGTTGAATTAGTGGCTAAATATAGAGCTTTGAACTTTTTCCAATAATGTTTACTATTACCTACAATTTAAAGATTATTGGTTTGAAAATTATATAGAAGCCTAATCATATACTCCTTAATATTTATACAAAATATTTTGAAAACCGTAAAACAGATTTATTTAATTAGTTCAAAAATTTGTATATTTAGTAGTAATATGTATTTTTTTTTATTTCTTAATGCACTTTTTCGGGTTGAAATAATAGTCCGATTACTACAAGTAAGGTATGATTTTTTTAGCAAATTGCATCTACTTAGTACTTTATATAGCTCGTTTTTTCAAATTTTTCAAAAGTTTTTCCTTGAGAAAAAAAGAACTATCAAAAAATGATGGAAAAATATCGAAATTCACACAAATCGTAATTTTTATGAAATTGAATTTAGATTTTGTACTTGAAATATTTTTGAGTACTCTTATGGGTAGTTTACACACGTGGTGAATTTTTGAAACAACTTATCACTATAATATATATTTTATTATATTGAGTTTCGCTCAGAATCGTATTTTCTCTTAAAATATCATTGCATTCAAATCTTAATTTTAATAAACCACTAATTTCTCCGAGGATCGAAAGGACAAAGGAGAAACGCCCGTAATCAACCTTTCCACTTTTTTGATAATTTTTCTTTTTTCAAGAAATTATTTTTGAGAAATTCCTAAAATGTGCCAAATAAATTACCAACTAGATGCAATTTGCTACCGAAAGCATAACCTTTTTAAAGTTATCGGACCATTATTTCTACCCAGAAAATGTTTTCAGATATACAATAATAAAACTTATGTAAACCTATATATTCCTAGCTTGACTCAGACTCTAGAATATAGTGTTTAGCCGATTAATAATTATTGTTTCTGGGCAAAATATATTTTTTCTTTATTTAAACATATAATATTGTTTATTTTAAAAAATTAACTATCAACCATTGATTAATTATACAATATATAATTGTATAACTGTATAATTAATCAATGTATTAACCTATCTGTCTTTTTTTATTAGTTTTGGCCACAACAAAAATGATAATAATAATAATAATAACTGTTATTTAACATATAGGTATAAAAATTGTAAATAGCTCTAAACTATCTAAACTAGATAAATTTAAAAAAAAATTTAATTTTTAAACTAGAGATTTTACGGGCAAAGACACACCCCAGTACACCACAGATGGCGTTACTGATAATATATATTAATATAGTTTATATACTTACTTGTTAAATCTTTGACGTAATTGGATTCGTTGTATTTCTTAAACCAAAAGTCTAAAGATTAAATCAAGATGGTGAGTTAACGATATAATCAGATATCATTTTTCTATTGCATATAAATAGTACAATATTAATTCACAATGATTTTAAAAATCCATTAAAAACTAAAATTAAATACCATAGCATAGGATAAGATATGCTTATTAAGCTAAACAGTTAATATTAGTATTTGAAATTCTCATTATAAATTATCATAATAGTATCATTCAATATTTATTATATGGCATTAAAAAATTTAACTCACTTTTATCATATGTATTTCTCAATATATATATTACAAATTTTCGGTCTGTTTCACTTTCTGGGTCATCTGTTAAATAGAAATCAATTGTATGTTTAATATTAGAGGGATTGAATAATCTCAGGCCTGGATTGGGCTCGTGTGTTACCGAGAAAATCTCGGTGGTCCGGTAGAAAAATACATAGGAAATGTATTGAAAAATAATAGAAAAATAAGATATTAATGCTACACCCCAATTGTATTGTATTTTACTATTTCAAAATAAAATTTAATAGAAATACTAAAAAACAATTTAGATATATGTAGATACGTTTAAAAGATAAAATTATAAAATATTAATATCTCGGATTTACCCAATCCAGCCCTGATATTATTGTAAAGTTAATCAAATATTCAGATACACAATAATATTTAAATTCGTATGTTAATCAGATTAAAATTTGTGCCGATATTTCTCTCGAATAAATACAACAAATATTTTTTTTAATAAAATGTTATTTTGGTAATTGAAATAGCTAAAAAAAAAAAAAAACTGATAAATATTTGACGATAACACCATTTATATTATGCATAATATATTTTTGTTTTAATCTGAAAAAAAACTGGTCAAATTTCCATTTCCTATGTGCTTAGACCCGCTGCACACTTTCGTTAATAAATACGGGTACTACTTTTGGTCGTGTATAAATCTTGTCTCAGTCAGATGTTAGAAACTCAGAACGTATTTGCAAGTTAAGAATACACCATACAAGCAGTTTTTTACTACTCACTTCGATTGAAAATATATCGCTCCAATGTGACTTTAGAGCCAAAATATTTCTTAGAAAAATGAAAGAGAAGAATATTTTGACGGGCACCTCAGAGATTTTTTTATTGAAAAATTGATTTCCAAAAAAATTACAGACGTTTGAAAATTTTAAAAATATTGTTTAGTGTTAAACAACATATTAACGACATATTTGGAATAATGAAAAAAGCCCTCAGTGTATACTGTATCAAATTACAATATACATTTCTATGCCACGGTAAATTATCAATACATGTTTCGTGATAAATGAAAACCACAATAATAATTTTATTAGTTATTACTATCATCACTTTTTTTTTTGTCCCAAACGACCAACCGACTACCGTATTATATCAAAATGCTCTTCAAAATTTACCGCCCCTAAAATTTTACTGCCCGGGGCCCAAGACCCTTCTGTCCCCCCCCCCTAAATACGTCTCTGTCTGTCGTCTCCGTCGTTGCGTAACTTTTTTTGTCATCGTCGTGAACATTACGTTCTTATACATTTTTTTGTTACATACACTTTTCTAGTCAAATTACGTACCATTTGTTAATTATGAAGCTACTTATATAACTATTATAATTTTTTTATTATTGTTTTGTGTTTACAATATTATTTACATTATTACACCAGTCTCATATTTTTCGTTATTTGTCAATAAACCAAAGTGCTACCAAAAAACCTTCGTGTGAGTTTTTACATTTATTATTAGTATTAATCATACCAATTATTATCAACCATTAGGTTCAAGTCAAGCACGTAAGTCCACCATAGTTCGTTGCGTGGCCGTCAGGGGCGTCTAGACTCAATTTCACCCATAATCGTTACCATACCATACCAAAAGTAAAAAATACGATTTACATTCTTCTGTAATTTTAGTTGTTATTAAATGTTTAGTTTTTAAGTTCTATGAAATTATTAGTCAGATATTTTAAAATTATGTGACTATTACACAAACCAGGCACACAATTTCCCACTACAAAAATTGCCGTATGTTAGAATATTAAACAATCTTAAATTTTTTTAAACGATCCACTAACCAAATTACGCCTAATGTAAGATGATTAAGTTATCTATCTAAAACGCCTGAAGTCGTTCAATTTTTTTACATTATTTTATATACATATATGTTTTTGGTATTGTGAATTATTATTATTCACTGGTCCTTTGGTCCTTCCGGGTTCATATAGTAGGTTTAAGGATTATAATTATTTTATGTAATAAATAAATAAATTGACACAAATGTACAAAACGAATTATATTATAGTTTATGACACAAATTATTATATTTGATTTTTATACACTGAGGCTCTAGGCAATGAAATACGCGAGTACGCATTTGCTCGTAAAAATCAACAAATTTTTTAACCTTACATTATATAACGAAATAGATCAATTTTATGCCTCGTTAACATGGATTAAATGCCTATAAAGTATAAAATACACCTATAATTATAAATATATATCTATATAATATTTATTTACTAAATTAAAAATTACGTTCCTCCTTAGTCCCTTTGGTCCTCAGGGAAGTTAGTGGTTTATTATCATTGGTGCTAATAGGAGGGCTTGGGAGACTTGACAGTCCTAGTTTTATACCTACGGGTTATGGCAGAATTCCTTTTTAAAAACACAGAAAAAACATAAGTGATAAAAATTGTGGCTTTCGATGTTGATGCGTCATGGTAGTGATTACTAAAAATGAATATAAGCCGAAGCCGTGTCTAGATTAGAACATAATATTTATGCGTTATATATCTTTTTTGAATTATATAATATAATATGTTATTGTTATATTTTAATATTCCACTATATTATGTTCATGGCTAAATATATTAATATATCCCAAGGGGACACTTGAAAAATTCAAAAAAGGAACTAAATAAGTATCAAGTAGATACTATTTGCTACTCTACTCTCATATATTACTTTACCCAATTATAAAAAAATTCGTAAATCAACTGTGCCATTTTTTTAAGTAACCATTTGAAATTGGAGTTTTGAGTGAAATCGAAAAAATATAATATTTATTTAAATATTTGACTCTAATCTCTATATTATATTGTCCAATATTACTTATATATTTTAAAAAGTAATAAAAATAAAAATATTGTTCAAGCTATAGTTATAATGTACAATATATTTTATGAACTATATATTTATATTCAAATTTAGGAAAACGGCATATATGAAAATTGAATGCAAAACGTGTTAGCAACTTAAACAGAATGAAATTATAACATCATTATTTTAAAATTAATTTACAAATTTTATTATTACATGAGTAACGTAAGTTAATATTAATTAAAATAATATTAAATATTATAAATTCACAAATTGTTTTTAATTTTATTATTATGACATTATACTATAAGTTTACTTACACGTTGTAGTATATTCCGAATTTATTTTATGATTTAGAATATTAATTTCCCAATTGTTTAATTGCATTTCTTTAATTGACGGTAAAACTAAAAATTTTAAATATATATTTTTTAATGTTTAAGATAAAAGAATAGAATACAAGTTACGTTAATAAACAAAAAGAAAGTTCACAAGGTACCATAAATTTCTTTAGATCTTATGTTATCAATAAATTATATTGTTAATTAGACAGAAAAACATATAACAAGGAAGCATTCTATAACAATATTTTATAACAATCACGCTTTCTCAATTCATAGTAATCAAGAAATAATACATTTGTTTAAATTTTTTATTACGTACTAAATGTTCCCTTTTTCTTGCCAAATGATGATTGAATTGTCAATAATGTAATGGCTATACAGATTAATACGTTATGTTCAGATATTGTTACAATCATTTTTGTGAATTATTGAGGAAAGTGTTTACTTCCTTGAAAATTGTCAGTATTTCACTACCTTAACAATTGAAAACTAATCTAACAACAATTAGGTAACAAATGAACAATTTACATTGAATAATATAATACATTTTTTTGGTATGTAAAATAACACGTATAAACTTTGGATTTATGACGTGTCTACATTATTCACAGAATGAGATTATAACATCAATTTTTTAATACCTCTTTGTAAATATAATTATCATATCAGTTTATAAGTAAGTTTATAATAATTAACATAATTATTATATTATTTTACGAGGTTAGTCCGGAAAGTATCGGGCCTACGTTTATATCTTCGCGCCATAGTGTTCGAGCGACCTCTGCTGGACAGAAACGTCAACAGTAAAGCCTCACAAATCTATTGGTTACTTACTGACATCTGCCGAACGTATAGTTCATGCGCAGCGTGTCTTTGTTTACAGTGCCTTTTTCACGTTCGTCGGATTTTGATATTGTCAAAAATGACTGAAAAACAAGATCAACGAATTTGCATCAAATTTTGCTTTCAACTCGGAAAAACGAGTTCGGAAACTATTGAAATGATGCAAAAGGCCTTCGGAAGTGAGTGTATGAGCAAAACACGAATAAAAGAGTGGTATAAGCGGTTCAAGGATGGTCGCACTTCTGTTGATAGTGATTCTCGTTCCGGCCGACCTTCGACGACAAAAACCGCAGATAATATTGAGCGGGTGCGACTTGCAATCGAACAAGATCGTCGTATGACTGTGCGAGAACTAGAAGAAGACCTTGGGATACCAAAAACTATCATTTCAGAAATTTTAACCGAAAATTTAGGAATGAAACGCGTGTGTGCGAAATTCATCCCAAAATTGCTCACAGCTGAGCAGAAGAACATTCGCTTAGAAATCGCTCTGGACAATCTGGAAATGGTCAATAATGATGATAATGTGCTTAGAAAGGTTATTACTGGTGATGAATCATGGGTTTATGGTTATGATCCTGAAACAAAACAACAATCTTCACAGTGGAAGCATCCTGAATCGCCAAGACCAAAAAAAGCACGTCAAAGTCGGAGCAATGTTAAGTCAATGTTGATTGTTTTTTTCGATTGTGAAGGTGTTGTGCATCACGAATATGCACCAACAGGTCAGACAATCAATAAAGAGTACTACCTTCAAATTTTGAAACGTTTGCGTGATGCAGTGAGAAGAAAACGCCCGCACTTTTGGGCAAGTGGTGACTGGCTTCTCCATCACGATAATGCGCCAGCGCATTCATCCAATCTTGTGCAGCAGTTTTTGAGCAAACACAATATCGCATTGCTTCGACAACCTCCATACAGTCCCGACATAGCCCCTTGTGACTTTTGGCTGTTTCCAAAACTCAAAAAACCACTCAAAGGACACCGATTCGATGACAAAACAACGGTTGAAAACAATGCGACGATTGTACTTAAGGCTATCCCTAAAAATGAGTTCCAGGACTGTTTTGAAAAGTGGAAACATCGATGGAACCGTGTTATTCAATCAAGTGGGGATTACTTTGAAGGATGCCACCCACCAGATGATAAAGAATAACGCTAGCACGAAAATATAAAGGTAGGCCCGATACTTTCCGGACAGACCTCGTACATAAACTATAAACGACATAAAACAAGTGGTTATTGGAATACCCAGTTGTAAAATTATACGTGTTCAAACGTTATCAAACGTAACGCTGTATATCTAACTCGTTTTATGATTTCCCACATTTTATATAATACTTTTTTTTTAAATTAAAATTTTTTCAAGAAAGCAGTAATTTGATGCTGTATTGACAAATATACTTTGACGGTCATCTTGGAGTTAAAAAGAGCATTTTTAAAATTGAGGGGTATTAAATAGATTATACTAATTCCAAGTAATTAAATTTTTGAATTTTTTAAAAAAAAAATTTATCTTATAGTTACTAATTTTTTTATGATACATTTAACAAAGCTGGGCAGTCTCTTCTGCTGTTCCTCCTTCGTTACTTCGTCTTAGGGTAATTAGTGATAGAATGTTATGTATGAATATTGTGTAATGACGTGCACAATTTGCATCATAAAAAAAATAAATTAAGAAAAAAATATACAAAAGTAAATGCATACGTTGTGCACAGACGCCAACACCGACACTGACAAACACCTTTACCAAATAAAATACCGTGCGAAAGGTAATAGGCCTTTCCTGGAATCTCGGTATACAAAATCTTAAGATAACCAATTTTTAACAGTTTTTTCCCTCTAATTAATCACTAAGAAACATATTCAAAAATCTCTCCACAACCAGTACCTCATAAACACTAAAACAAACAAGTTAGTCGGCATCTTGCACAACGTGTGTACTAACATCATTGCAAGCAAAGTGGATCAAGTGTTTTTATTTTAATAATACAAAATATTACAATCTAATAATTAGTGTTCTCTCAAATCATTTATTTAATTTATTATGTTATGAACTCGCTGGAACAACAAATTTAGAGAGCGACATTTAGGTAAGATAATTAATAAAAGATACGCATGTATTATTTAAAAATAAAGGAAGATTTACTTAAGATACTTAATTTACATGCAAGCGGAATACGTGATCCGTAACTTTATACAATTAAAATAATTTATATCAATATAACAAAATAATAACCTCCAAATTCCAATATAGGTAAGCGGAATATATGATCCGTATACACAAACATAATTATATTAATTAATATTAATACATTTATTAAATACAAGCGGAATACATGATCCGTAAATATATATCATATTGTAAAGAATTAGATATTATTATACCAATCTTTGACTTTTGACTCTAGTACTCACTACCCCGAAATCCACTGATCATCAGGAGGAAGGAAATAACGTTTAAAATTTACGTACCCAACTTTACTTACATACTATATAACATCTACCCATTATCCCTCTTATTTTTACGTTATTACAATTATGTTATATAATAATTTAATAATGTTTCATTCTAATAAACTATTCTGAGCAAAACTCATTTATATATACCAACAATATACTGCATTTAATATTTATTATTATATATTTTATTTATTTATCAAAGAATGTGCCATTGGAAAATTAGTTATTATAAAATAATGAAATTCGAATTGGTAAAAAATATAGATTCCATGAATATTGTTGTTTTTATAAATAATAAAAATTTTAAAAAGTGACTAGAATTAGGTAGGTACATATCGTTAAATTGGATGACGATATGACGTGTAAATATAAATAGATTTTTCGTTTTTCAAAATTTTGTATATGTATATTTAAGAGTTTAACATAAAATAGCTTCGCTCAGAATCTAAAATTGAATTAAACTTAAGATTTATTTCATTAATATGTAAAGCTATAAATGTTTTATACCATTGTCTATTTAACCGTCGATATTTTTTTTATAAAATTAGTATTTCACATATAAACTACAAAACAAAACTCTAAAGAATTAAATAACCTAACCTAACCTAACCTAATCAAAACTTTTTTTTTTATCTTAGAACACACTAAAGTTACCCAGGAAGAATTCTACCTTCAGGTAGTACTTCCCCTGGGCTTCCGGCTCCGTTTATTATATAATTTACAATAGTAACATCGAGTCATGGCCGGCTAGTCTTCAGCTCACGCGCTCTTACAATTTGTAAGATTTGGATTTATTCCAGCTTTTTTTTTCTTTTCAGACCACATAAAAAATAAATATTATAACGATATAAAATATAAAATTAAACTATAACAGTCTTTTGAGGTGCTTCCCCTCCTCTTTGCACCGGAGGACATCAGCTGCAAACTTCTCCATCGCAGACCAACATACGGGGTTAGCCACCATCTTCGATACCATAGTTTTCGATTTCAGTTCGTTGAGTGCTGCAATGACCTTCTCTCTTTCTCTGCTCCAACTGGTACACTCCAACAGAGTATGCCTGGCATCGTCCTCCACTACCGAGCTATAGTGACATCTTGGTGACTCCTCCTTGCCGATTCGCTTTAGGTACGTCCCAAAGCATCCGTGACCACTCAGCAATTGGGACAGGTGGTAATTTATCTGCCCGTACTCCTCTTGTACCATACCGATACATCACTAATAAGCGTCCGCGTCCATAGCCTTTATTCAGCAGTCTCGAGCCGATCCATGCACGTCCTGATAATTCTGCATCTGGAATCCTGGGAAATGTCTAATCGGTTATCTCTATCGGCTGCGTGTCTGCTACCGTGCGTAACTTGCCTTTCTATAGCTAATAGGTGCACCGGAATTATATTATGTTATTATTATGTTATTATATTATGCTATTATGTTAGCCGCCGTGTACGACACCGTTCTATATGCGCAGTTGCACTGTAAAGCGGCACGGCGCTGCACCTTCATTAGGGAATCAGCATTCCTCTTACAACGCGCAAGTACCACTTAAGCCAATAACCTACGCCAGGGTTCCATTAAAACCACCAATGTTTGGCATGAGTCTTAAAAGGGAGAAGAGCACCTAACTCACCTTATCCGATGCAGCCTTGATACGCTTCTTAAAGTTTAAAGCATTGTCCACGATCATTCCCAAATAATTAAACGTTCTCCCTACCCGAATAGAGTCGACGCCGATGAAAATCTCAGGTATGCGGTCTTTGTACTTCCTCCTGAATATAACGGCCTCTGTTTTTTCTACAGTGAGTTTCAGCCTCGATTCCTGGATTTGGTACACTATAACCCCAGGGACTCGTTAAGTACCTGTTCCGACCCTTCACTTGTCCTGCCAGAGGCCACCACCTAGAATATCGTTAGCATATCCTATCAGCTGGGCTATGCAGGGGAGAGCAGTTCTCAACACCTGGTCATATGTACGGTTCCACAGTAGGGGGGCCACAGTTTAACCCTGCAGAATGCCACACGTAACTTATACTTTCTGCTTTTCTCCGATTCCGGGATCGGCGCAGATGACATCAGCAGAGCGCCCGCTGAAGTATGCCTTGAAAATTCTTTTGAGATATGGAGGTACCTTCTAACTATCCAGTGCACCCATGAAATGGCCCCAGCTGTTAGAGTTGAACACGTTTCTTATATCCTAGGCTTACCGTCTCACAGAGGCACGTGATTGCTGCGTCTGCCGTGGCTTTTCTGCTTCGGATTAGGTTCGACGAAGGAGGAACGTCTACAATTGACCTTCTCACTTTTTTTTTATTGGTCATATTAATGGTTAAAATTAAAAATATTCGAAATTCGTTTCTTATTTTTAATTAGACTTTTTAATACTCAATATAACATATACATATGTAAATTAATTAATAAAATCAGTTATTAAAAATTAAGGTTTATTACATTTTAATAACTTATATTAATGAAATAGATTTTCTAAATGATTTGTAGGCGACCTTTTATTTATTCTAATCCAGCTATAGGTTAGCTTGGTATAGAATAGCTACATGTTCGATGCCATTTATCAAACTCAAACTTGTATACCTATAAGCGTATATAAGATACTTTTATGATCAATATAAATATCAATATTTACTTTTATTATTTTATGATTTAATTTGATAGCTATGAATAATTACAAGTTAGTCAGGTTAATCCGTTGGAACCAATAAGTACTATGAAATTAGTCAGTAAATATATAGATTTTATATTATATTCATTTTTTTTCTTAGATGAATCCGACAAGATAGCTGAACCGTATCTTTTTTTTCAAACATTAATATTTCCGGAAGATAATATGAAATATATTGTAGTTTTTTATAGCATAGGACTATAGTATATCTGTATCTGTTATTCTGTATAAGTATTATAAATGCATATAGTTTATATACGACCCCTTATAATTACCTAAATGCTTCTAAATATACATATTTACTTTATTTCTTATCACTAAAAAGAAACTATCATTTTTTAATATTCACCTATAAACTTATAATGTATTTTATACACATTATATTTATTAACAAAATATTTATTTTAAATATATGTTTATTTCAAAATAATATACATAATATATATATTTTTAAACGTGTACTGATACAATTATATTGTTTGTTATCAGTACATCAATTTTAGTGTTTATTCTTTATACTTCAGTGTTAATTATCAACACGGACTTTTATAATAACTAGATAGCGAACTACAATAATTTTGTGAGGTTTTTCTTATCACTTTCTGCCATTTTGTCGGTTGGCAAAACATTGAATTGTTTTTACATATTATAATATAGAATAGTATATTTTATAATTTTTGTTTTTAAATTTAAAACGTTTATTTTCTATTTGAAATTAAAAATACGATGCCTGTATCGTGTGTAGCATTTGGGTGCACTAATAGATATGTAGCTGGACAAGAAATTAATTTTTTTAGGTAAAAAAAATAAGTACTTATTAAAATATTAAAAATCTAATATTACATTATAATGCTAAACATTTAATTAGTTTTACTACTGTGTAATAATAAATAATTTAAAACATTTATGAAGGTTTCCTCTTAATGATGAATTACTTATAAGTAAATGGATTAATTCTATGAAAAGGAAAAACTTTAAGCCAACAAAATGGAGCCGGATTTGTAGTGTTCATTTTAAAAAAGATGATTTTCAATTAAGACCTGATGCTCATAGACCATTATTGAAAAAAGATGCTGTTCCAACTATATTTCCTTCATTTCCATCCTATTATAAAAAAGAACAGAAAAAACCTCGCAAAGAACCTGCAATTAGAATATCAAATATTGGCAAGTACTTATACATTTTTTCTTCTTTATTTGTATTTTATTACATTATTCATTTTTGTTTTTTTAGATGAAAATACAATAGAAAAATTGGAAAATAGTTGTATAATGCCACTTGCAATTACTCCTGATTGTAATAGTGCTTGTGATAATGTTCAAACTACGACAACTCATATAAATGAAGAATTATTAAAGAGGAAAATTAAAACTTTACAGCAAAAGATACGACGCCAAGATATTAAAATTAACAATATGACAAATCTTTTAAACGCTTTACAAAAGAAAGGTTTTGTACTGCAAATACCCAAGTAGAGTTAATAAAAACTGCCATACATATGGCTTATAAAGATGGTTTAAAAGTATGGAGTGTTACCTGTGATGGTAAATCTACTAACTTATCAATGATGACTAAATTAGGCTGTAAACTAAGCGACTTATTCAGATATTGTAGAATGGTTTAATATGCCAGGAATAGATTGTAAGGTACATTATAATATAGTATTAAGTGTGTATTTAATTATATAGTATTATTATTATTATAATAAATAACTAATAATTAAATAATATAATCTTATAAAAATAAAATGTCTTTTTTTTATTAAATTAAAATATTTGTAATATTTTATAATAAATACAAATATATTATATAAGTATTAAGTGTTACTGTATTTTTATTATTTCATATTTTCAATGCAAAAAATTTTAATTTAATTTAGATGTATTATGTACCAGATGCATGTCATAATTTAAAATTGGCACGTAATGCATTTGCCAGTTATACAATTTTTAAATATGATAATAGAGTTATTGACTGGAATTATATACAAAACATACACAAAAGTATTAAATTGATTGATTTAATAATAATATAATAATTAATAGTTAATAACTATAGCTCAAGATAACATTTGTTTAAATTTGGCCAATAAATTATCTGCATCTCATATAGATTAGAAAAAAATATAATGAATGTAAAAATGGCTGCTCAGACTTTAAGCTCTTCTACAGCTGATACACTAGAATTTTTTAAACAGCTTAAAACACCAAAGTTCAAAGACTGTAAAGTATAATTTTAATGATGATATTAATATCTATTCTTTAATTTGTTAAATATACCATTATTAGGTGAAGGAACTATACATTTTATTAGGATGATTGATCAATTATTTGATTTTTTGAATTCTCGTAATTCTTTTAGCAAAGGATTTAAAAAGCCATTGTATATTAATGACATTGAAAAACAAAAAACTGTTATCCTGTCTCTAGTAAAATATTTATTAAAACTTACTGCTATAAAAGGTATACCAATTTTTTTAACTCCAAGGAAAACTTTTGTCATTGGTTAGTTTATTAATTTGTAAATATTTAAACATAAATCATTATTGATTAATTGATGTAAATATGTAATAAATGTAGTATTTATTTATGAAGATGTTTTTAATTTTAAAAGCATTCTTTTTTATTCTAGGTTTTGCAGTTACAGTTAAATCTATTTTCAGTATTGCCCAAAAACTTTTTATTACTTCTAAATATAAATATTTATTGACATATAAATTCTCAAAAGATCATATTGAGATATTTTTTTCAAAAATTCGTCGATTTTTGGCAATAATAATAATCCAAATGTCATTGAATTTAAAACAGCTATGAAAAAATTATTATTTAAAAATTCAGTGTCATCACCTTATGTAGCTAATTGTATCTTAATGGATGGCACAAGTACTGAAAGCATTTTTGAAATTCGATGAGCTAAAAAAAATAAAGAAACTATAAATTATGAGGATAGAACGAAAAACGAAGTTAATGATATATTGCCAGATTTACATTTAAACAGTGATTGTACACTTGATCTAATTAAAGATAATATATTACATTATATCAGTGGATTTATTGTAAAAAGTATTTATATGAAAATTGATTGTGATTCATGCACCGAAAGTTTATTTCATATTTCATTGAATCATAATTATTTGCATGAATTTTCATTTTCAGTTCTACTAGATGTAAAAAACAGAGGTGGATTAATTAAGTGTTCCATTAATGTTATTAAAATTATTAAGTTTGTTGAAATTACATTGTCTAATATAACAAATGGGTTTTCTATTATGACATTTGGTTTAAGTTTCAAATTCATAATTTATACAAAAAATTATGTGTATAATTCTAATATTTTTTCAAACTTAAACTGTTCTGATGATGGATTTTTAGAAAACCATAAACTTTATTTAGGTACTTTAATTTGTAAAAAATACTTTCAAGTTCGTTTACATCATCTTGCAAAATCACAATTACCTAACATTGCCAGTAAACGTCGTTTATTAACCAAATTAATATTATTTAATAATCAACAATAAATATAATTTTATAATACATATTTGCCTTTATTCTTTAAGTGACAAAATAACATTCAGTCATAATATAATATTTTGGTAATTTTTGTATAACTTATATAGATAGTATATAATAAATATTATTCTGCCAACCAACAACATGGTGGCTTTATTTTTCTATGCCTAACTGATAACAATGTTGATAATATAGGAATTTGCTATCTAGTTATTATAGAAGTCTGCGACTATCAATAATAATTTTTTATCAAACCAATATATCTAATTAAACGGGAATACTATGTACTGATATTACTTACAAATCAATTATATAAGATCTAAAGCAATTTTTAATAATAAAAAAAACATTTTATTTATATAAAACTTTAATATTGTGAAGTTAAACAATTCATTATATAATATATAATAAACTATATATTAAATGAATCAATTAAAAAAGATTGTATTGTCCAGATCAAACTCAGGTAAGGAAAATTACATCAAAGGTAAAAAAAAAAAAATTCAAATTGTGTTACACAGATTTTCGAAAAATACGCATTACATACAGTTAAACTTATAAACCAAATAAGTAACAACCTCTAATTGATGTTTTATTTAGTACATAACCGAAAACAATTTGTTATTCGTATTTGACAAGTCAAATTTTCGATATAAATTATTTGTTGGGATACTTACGGTTTACTTGGGTTACATTTAGTAGTAAGCTTCTAACTTATTTTAAGGTTTGATCATTAAAGTAAGGTTAAAAAATAAAAGGTATTAATATAACTATTTTTATTCAACAAAGAATTAATAAAATTGTTGTAGTTATGAATAAAAGGTGTACAAGTATTCATTCAGATAGTATTGAACAAATATATGAAATGCCTCTCAATGAAATCATACGACCAATTCCACCTCAAGTAGATGAAGAAAAAGTTAAAAGCTTAATGGATGCAATATCTGTAAGTGTAAAATATTAGACTAACAATTTTTAAACTAATGCTTCATAGAAGAAAAAAATTAGACATACATTAGTGTATTTACAGATTTATTTAATTAAATATAAATATAAAAAGATAATTCTAAATAATTGTAACACAAACTTACATTTTATAGTATAAAGATTTTACAATACAAATATATTATTGGATTTAGGATCCAAATCGTAAAAATTCAGTACCGCCAATAGACGTATTATGGATTGTTGGAAAAGAAGGAGGTAATTATTATTATTCATTTGGTGGATGTCATCGGTATGTAGCTCACAAGCGTTTGAACATGGAAACAGTCAAAGTCAAATTAGTATCTTCAACTGTTCAAGATTTACATAACTACTTAGGAGCATCTACACCGGATCTTAAATGATATTATTTTATTAACTTATATTAATTTGAATATTAAGGATGTGTAAAAAAACTCGAGGCAAATGATTTAAACGTTTTTTTAATTATTAAAAATAAATAAATAAAAAAACATATCATAAATAGTATTCTTCTTTTATTGAAAAAAAAACTCTTATTGAAACTTACCTTTTTTGACAACTTTTTAAGGATTATACCAAAGTGGATCTTGCTGCAAATACATACATTTACATAAGTAGAGTAAAATGTGAAATATAAAATTAAAAACATTTAATTTACCTCTTGTGTTTTGGCTTTGACTTTTCGTTCTATGAGTTGTTGTAAAGCTTCTGACCGCACTGACAAAGTATCTATTTTCTCTAAAAGTTGTTGATATGGAGATAATGGTTGTGTTCCCATAACAACATGTCCAAGTTTTGAATCAATTTTTGCGTCTAATCTGGCATTCCTAATAAGATTAACAATCCAGCATTCAGCCTCTTCAGGATTCATATTCAACTTCTCAGCTAACATACTAAATAATACAATTTAAAATATTTTTAGAAAAATTATAAATAATAATTATAGCAAGTTATTACTCACCCTATACTAATACATTGATGGATACGACAAAACGTTTCGAAAATCATCAAACGAGCATTTTCTACAAAATCATCAAGACAGGCCGTTAAGAAGAAATCGTTGAAAAGAACAATTTGGCATTCGTGCAGTTTATCTCTGGCTCCTTCAAAATCAAAGTTTACATAGAGATTCTCAAGAAGTTCAGTTATTGGGTCACGGTATGTGTACGATTCCTAAATCATAATATTAATAATAAAATTTTTAAGATTAAGATTGTTTATGTTTTATTTATTAAGTTTAATTTAAATTTATATAATTATAGGTTTATAAGAAAATATATTATATATGTTAAGCTTACTTGTTGTATAACCTTAACAAGGTCTTTCATTGCTGCTCTTCTTGAGCGATTAATGATTACTGCAGTAGCCAAATAACGAAGAATATGGGGGCACATAGTTTGTATGGCATTTAAATAACTAATAATACAAATATTGATAAATAACAAAAATGTTTAAGGGAAATTTAAAAATGTATTACTTAGGCCTATACAGAAACATGTCAATAATAAGGTCACGTCCCTTAACATGATTGAAAAACACAAACAAGCTCCAGTGAATTAACCATGTACGTTGTTGGAGCAAATGCAATGGAGAACCATTCGTATTGGAATCAATATATTCTCTCAGTTTATTTAAATCTTCAAGGGCAGTCTCCCAATTTTGAATGAGAATTTCTGACGCTAATTTTCCCCAAAGAACATTCAAGTAATTCTAAATAATAAAAAAAGTATAACTATTATAATATTCAATATATTTCAATTAATATGTATTATTCAATATATAATTATATACTTACTTTATCGGTCGGAGACATAACCAATAAATAAAAGTATAAATAACTTGTAGTACCAGCATAATTTCCACAATCATAATGATACTTGGCAAATTTATACATACTTTCCATCATTTCTACTTTGAACTAAACAAAATTAATATTAGATTATACAAATTTATATTGTTTAAAAATAACATTCATAAACAGATTTATTTAACAATTATATGGTACAATTTAAAATCATAAAATTTTGCATGGGACATAATCACAAATTTAATAGAAAATCACAACTTGACAATATCGAGATTATGACAATTTTTGTATTTGAATATATTTATTTTTATCAGTTTATTATTTATAATATAATAATAATACTAGATAAATAATGAAACATTAATTTTATATATTCTTTCATAGACAATATCAAGTGTAAATATAGTTAATAAAGAGAATGATAATTGACTATAATCTTATAATATATAAATTGTTAAATGTGTATTAGTTTGTTTTATTAAATAAGTCAAATTTAATTTTGTTATTAATAATAATACTTATAAATCTTCTTTTAAGTAAGTATACCCTGTTCCATCTAAGAGTAAACCGCATTCACGCATTATGACTGATGATTTTGAGGAATCGTCAAGCCAAATTTCCCTATCCTAAGCACAAAATCAAGCTACTCAGACTTGTCGTCTAGTATTGTTTTTATGTAAACATGATGGTTAGGTTAGTCATAAAGTATAATCTCAATTTACACTGTAATGTTTCCAGTAGGTGAACATTAGATATCGAATCAGCATTGGCGTTGTGTATCGTTGCTGACAGTAGCCAGCAAAATCATACTCGGGCCAGCTGCTTTGAGGGAGATGCGCGCCATTCAACGAAAATTGGCCGCCGCCCAGGTTACTCTTAGATGAAACAGAGTATAGTATGAGGTGCAATAAAACTTACATTGAAATCTCTAGTCAAATAAGCAGACAATGTTTTAGGATCCCTCATCGTTTCCATAGTTTTCATAACTTTATCATCTCCAAGAAAATTCATAACAACATTTACTTCACTTTGAAGTTCATGAAGTTGTGATACAATTTGGTCTCTTCTAGTTTTCATTTCCTATAAAATAAATGAGTTTCTTATTGAATATATGCATTTAATAGGATATATTGACTTACCTCAGGTACTTCTTTGTCTGAATTCAATTGTTTGTATATCTCAATAACATAGTCCATCATGTTGGTCTTATTCAGAATATCTAGTTTGGCTTGCAAAATTTCATTTTCATTATAAATCTGATAAAAAAAAATTAGTTATATAAAATTATAAACTAAGAATAGAAAATTTGTTCTAAATTTATTTTCAATATTAGTTAAATGTACACTTATTTTGATACAAATTTCTATTAAAATATCATCGATAAATTTACATATAAAGATAAATATTAATTTATCAATTTAACTTAAATGGTCAATAAGTTTTCGTAAATATGTAGTTTAAACTGTGTGAAATTGTCAAAGTGTAAATTGTTTGGTGTCATTTTATGTAATGATAAAATATTACTTTTTTTGCCCATAAGAATTCCAGCAATGGGGCCACCAGATGCCGGTCCAGATATTTTGTCATTTTACTCGTTAAATCGAACTTCGCCATATTGATGTAAATATATTATCGAAACCAAACAATACAGAAGAGAAGTAGAAAATTAATACGAAAAAAAAAACAAAGCACTC
This sequence comes from Eriosoma lanigerum, assembly GCA_013282895.1. Taxonomy (NCBI): domain Eukaryota; kingdom Metazoa; phylum Arthropoda; class Insecta; order Hemiptera; family Aphididae; genus Eriosoma; species Eriosoma lanigerum. Next base: position 21,360,240 of record CM023359.1, read on the forward strand.
GTCTTTTCACGTTCACAAGAAAACAGTGTAAGCGGTCAACCAAAAGGTTCAAAGAGGCGACGAAGAGTTTACAGTAAAGAGTGGATAAGGGAATCCGTCAGAGTGGCGTTACTTTTTTTTAGGTTACGTTAATACTTGAATAAGATAATATAACCAAAGAGAGTGTATAAAATTTTTAATGTTATCTCATGCATTTTACAATTTTAACACTTTTGGTGCTCTATCAAATAAAATGGTGATGATAGATAATATTATAAATCTATTTTGTCATGATATTAATTAGCGTGTTTTCACGAAGGTACCGAAAAGAAACTGTTTACTAAAAATCGTTTTGGCGATTGTTTTTGATTAAAACCACGGTCGTAGATGGAACATCTATCTACAACCGTGATTAAAACAGTAAACTGCTTACTAAAATGTTTGCTCTTATCACTAAACACCTTCACCAACTGTTTTGTAATTCTATTATCTCTTATTATTAAAATTATAATGAAAAATATACTGTATTGTACAATCCAAAAAAAGATATTTTAATAAGTGATTGGGTTTTAAATTTGTATTATCAGTTTTCTCTCGTTTTGGCGATGCATTAACTTGTTATCTAAACTAATGCGTATCAGTAAACAGTTTGTAAACATTTTGTTAATATTATATTTATTACTAAGGTAGATCGACTTTGATAGCAAAGGTAATACCGTTAAGTTTAAATTTAAACGTAATTATAACCGACGTACGGTGTAGTTTTAACAACGAGAACTTATTATTTAATTTTTGAATTATTTAAACGACTTGCAAAGTTAGAACCTTAGAAAGAAACAGTTGCAACAAGCAGAAACAATATAAAAGCTGGTTCATCTCATAATAGGTGTTATTTTATAATTGATATTATTTTTACTAGTATTTTACATTTTATATTTTCATTATCATTTATCGCACAGGCTTAAGTACTATAAAGTGTTTCATCTAAATGATAGTTAATAGTTTTAAATGGTTAAATAATATGGTATAAATAACCTTTTTTTTGTTTTTAGTATAATGGACTCATCCCAAGATAATAAATCTATTGATCATTCAACTAATGAACTTATATGTTGGAGTACTCCTGAATTAAAAAATAATAATATAGATAATTACAGTGTAGACTATATCAATAACCCATTTGATAATTTGGAGTTAAGAGCTGCCAATATGGATCCATTTGATTTAGTTCACAATCAAATACCAGAAAATAGTGATCCACCATGTGGTAATATATTAAGTCCTTTATGGAAATCAGAAGTTGGGGAGTCACAAAAAAATGTGTTGTCAACTGCAGATGTTTGTATTACCAGAGATTTAGAATTAAGTCACATTGAACATGTCAATAATAACACTGTAGAATGCCAAACAAAAGATGATAAGTTTTCAATATTTGCAAATCAAGACTTATTATCAAAAGAAAATTCAGATGGAATTCAAATAAATCATAAATCTCAGATATGTAAATTAATTTCAAAATCATACCATATTGAGACAGATATAGAAAATATTTCTTTATGCAATGAAGAAGAAAAAAATCAAATTAGAGAACAAACACGACAAAAAATTGATATGTTTATCGAAAAAGAAAAAGAAAAGTATGAAAAAAAGAATTCAGGGAACTCAATATTTTGTATTCCACAATGTAACCTTGAGTCAAGTTTAAGTATAACTGAAAATGTATTAAATAAAAAATGTATTCAAAGTGGTTCTAATGACAATTTGAATAATTTTAATATAACATCCGTAAGTAATCATGATAATTTAAGTTTTTTACTATATTTATATTTAATATTTATACTGTATGGTTTTACATGATTCATTTTATAATATTAATTTAGAGTAATATAATTGATATTAATGAGAATGATTGCAATGAATCACTATTTCTTGATCAAGAAATCTTCAAAAGCTCTTTTGATTTAAATTCTTTAAACCCTGAATGGATGGAAGATGATTTTAGTGATAATGATGGAAGTTTTAGAGAAGTGAAAATTGTAACTATAAGATAAATATACAAATAAATAACATTTGTTTTTTTTAATGGATACTATTATTAATTTGTTATAGAATAAATCAGGAATAATAATTGAAAAATCTGATCATGATATGAATGGTGAGCTAAAATTTCCTAATAGTACTGGTAATTAAATGTTCAACAAATATTAAGTTACTAATTTTAATTATTACACATTATGTTTTAATAATTATTAATTAATGATATTTGCATTTTTTTTTTTTTTTTTTGTTAAGAAATCGTCAAATCAAAACCAAATAAATTTCAGACTAAGTTGAAACCTATGCAAAATAAAAGAATTCAATACAAAAAACCACTAGTTACTAATATGAAACATGAAATGGCACATATTCCTAATTATGGTTATTTTCAAGAAAGCAGTCATGTAGGTTCACATTTATGCATGAAATATATTGATGGTTAGAAGGCAGAAAGGTGTAAGTTACATTTTCTTAATCATACAGGAGAGCCAAACTATATTTCACTACACGTTTTTTGGAATGTTGCTTACGTCATTTAATTGTTGTTTACATGTGATATTTATTAAATACGCCAATTCTTTAACGCTTATGTCTTTCATAAAATCATTCGTTATTCATTATAATTTCTTGATATCAATAGTTAAACTAATCAATATATAATTATGTCACTTACTATATGCAAAAAAGTCGATTTTGAAAAAATTGTCTCTGAATTCCTTTTGCCTTCTAACCATCGATACATTATTTTGATCTCTTAAATTTCTTAAGCCTATTATATAAACTATAACTATATTATGCTATACTATACTTGTGTATTTTTTAATAAATACCTAGATAATATGTACCTAACAAAATTATTTTTGTCAAATATTTTAAATAAGAGTTAAAACAATTTTTAAATTTTATATATTTTTACTATAGATGAGACTTGTAGCACAATCTACACCTGCATTAAATAAAACTACTGCACTTAAAATTTCTTCTTCAGGCAAATCCTCTATTAAATTAAAGTAAGTTTGGTTTATTAATAGAAAAATAGTATTAAAACTTCTAATATAGATTTATTTATTTTAATATTAACCTATCATTAAGCGTGCAGTTTAGAGGTTAAGACAGACAAAAACTTGAAGAAATTATTTTCAGAGGAGTACAGATTAAAAACATTGTTTAATACTTGTTAACTTCATTATTATTTTTTATTACTCTAGTTTATGCACCAACTTATTTAATTCTTTAATTTACTAATAACTAAAAAAATGTTTTATATATATTAATCTTAAACTTTAAAAGTAAATAATAGGTTTACAAATTTTACTTTCATAAATGTATGTATAACGAAATAATTTGATTTGTATTTATATGCATTAACGACAAAGTGAACTATCTGAAATAGTAAATACTATTTTAAATTAAAAATATAAAATTACTACAATTATTTAAAAAAATTAATTATTAAGTATTACTGGATATCAGGTAATATTTTATCCCTTTGAAGTTAATTTAATCAAATGGTAATTACTTTTATAATTGTACAATTTACTTAGGCAGTATTTTACCCTACTCGAGTAAAATATTTTAATATGTAGCTCAAAAACGCCAGGCAATGTAAATAAAGACATGGTAATACATTCAATTGTCTGATAGCCTACATTGCATGTAAAATATACATGTATTGTAATTTTAAACAAACTTCCTATGCATTCATTTACATATACAATTATACTTTAGTACTAATTACTAATGCTAATAATTATTTAAATGTACTTCTATATCTATTCATCATTTGGAAGAGAAAATTATAATTTTAGAAATGTTTGTAAATATATTAATGAACTTTCATTCTAACCAATTAAACTTGAATATATTAAAATTTAATAAAATTTTAAATGCAGAATTTTTTTTCTAATAGAAATAGTTTATTATGGCAACCAGTTTCCAATTCTATTCGCAGTCCAATAACTACATTGAATGCTACAAAATTTTATAAAGAAAATTTGACTAATGTAAGTATACCATTTAATATATCTTAAATTTATTATATGTATGATATATTTATATTATGAAAATATTAAATGGTATAAATGAAAACAAATCTATATTACTAATTGCTTCACATTCTACCTGTTCTAAATTAATAAACAAACATGTGTTGTGAAAATAAATACTCTATTATATTGTATTTAGGGCCGTAGCAAGAGGTAACAGCGCCTCTGGCAATTTTGTATAATAGATTATGAATTAAAATTAAAACTCATTGATTTTATGGCTAAGTGTTATAATATTATTAAAACCATACTTACAGGTCTTAAACTTTAATATACGTTAATATAGTACTGAAAAATTGTATTTGTATTTCTAAATATCAATAAATTTGCGCCTTTTGCAATACTGCGCCTCTGGTGAAAGCCCTCTTGCCAGCACCTAGCTACGGCCCTGATTGTATTATATAAGTACTAATAATTCAAATTTTAGACTACTGTTGTTTTGTACAATTAAGAAAACAAAAGAAATATATATACATATTATGTTTATATGTTTATGTTATTCACATTATAAATATAATTTTTATTTTTTAGTCTGAAAATAAAATTGAGAAGTTGCCCAAAAAAACAAATTTTAGTACAAATAAATTAAGTGTAAGTTACAGTAAATCTATATCAAATTTAATACATTTCATAATATGAATTTGTATGACAGATTAGTATAGTAAATTATTTAGATAATTATTTTTACTTTTAGGGCTTACCAATACCGAAAAAGTCCACTATACGGTTTGAAGGAAAAGAAAATATGAAACCTCAATGAATCATTATTGTGATTAATAATATATTCAAAATTTGCCATTAATTTGAGTTACATATTACTAAAATATTAGACGGATTGTGCTGTACTATTTTAATTTCTTTTTGAAATCTTTATTTTATTTATTTTTAATATGTTTATTACAAATGTCAAATACCTTAACCTTATTATTTTTTATATTTTAAAAATTAATCTGTAACTTTGATGTTTTATAAACAGACAGTGCCAGAGTAAAAGGTAAAAAGTCAATTTAGTTAGTTTTGTTAATTTATGTAAAGATATTGTTTGTTGTAGATTGTAATACAACAGTTGTACTTTAACTATTTTGTATTCCTATGCGTTTTATAAAACTTTTTTTAAATATTTTTAGTTTTTCATGCCTATCAGTGCAGCGTGAGTTTATTATAATCTACACAAATTTACAACAAAAATAATCATTGAAATAGACATTTTTCTTTTTACCAGGCATCATGCAAAAATATTATATTATATTTCCTTTAATTTAATTGTTTATTTTTATTAAATAAAGTTTTTGCTTTTTTTTTTTATTCTTGTATTTATAATTTACCAACCTGAAATCACAAACTACAGTACTTATTTAAATATGAAAGAATATCAAAATGTAAAATAGTTATTTACTAAATCTATACATTTTATAGTAATATGTTAAATAATGTTAAAATGGGTTAAACTACTTTAATATAATGACATTGACCACATAGTGTATGGATGGAATATACCACAGAATAAAATAATTAAACTTCATTTAATTAATTCTGTGGGCGTACTATATTGATTATTACATATAGATAAATATTTTTAATGTATATCAATGATTATATTATATTATACTATCTGTACATGTAATCAATATTATTTAAAATTCTATTTCTTTATTAGTTAATAATAAATTGCATTGCCATTTAAATTAAAATTTTTAATTTATAAAAATAATTAAAACTATTACACAATAAGCACCTACTATAAGATTTTCGCTAATAAAATTGTATTATCTAATGTTCATTTAATATTTCGGCAATTTTTTTCAATTAAAAATATTTGAAAACCATTAGTAATCTGTATTTTATTGTAAATCTAGTTTATTGTATTTTACAACAAAAGTTAAACATTATTTTACATTAATTAAAAAAAAAAAAACATTGTTACATTAAAATATTAAATTTACAGAAAATGAAGATAGCTTTATTGAGAATACAGTGTAAATGATATGATGCACAGCAAAACAAATACTTGTGCTGTGAAGGATTCCTTGCCAATGCCATTGATTGCAATATCTCTGACATAACTGACCATATTATCAGAACATTTAATTTATTTATTTATTTGAATTTCAACACCCAAAGGGTACAGAGTACAAGAAAACGTATAGAAATATATTACGACAATATTAGAAATGGAACATTAATTAATATCAACATTATAATTTACTTAAATAAAATAAAAAATATCAATATTGTACAAATTATGTAATATGTGAAAAGCACAATCGAAAAAGGATGAGTTACCATAATTAGTTCTATGGAAAATATTATAAAATAAAATTGTATGTCTAGAATTAAAAGAACAACAAAAGATAATTTTTCTGATAGATCAGGAGAGTCGATTTTACCATACAATAAGATAAAAACAGTAGAGCCATTTGGGGGGAGCAGGATGGGCCATGGCTCCCCTATTTTTTTTACATATTTTATTGTGCCTATACATAATATACAAATGCCACCTTCATAATCTACAATAACATTGTACTTTTGTATATTTGTACCATTTTGTCGTTTGTAATCCTTGTGGTATGTTTAACAGTGAATAATGATATATTTTTAATAAAATTATAAATAAAAAACTAAATACATTTCTAAAAAATGCATCGCAAATCAATTTGTTAGTTACTAATATAATTTTAATATCAAATAAAATTGGCCTCATTGGTGTAAAACTTGGCTTGCTTCAATTTTTGCTCCTTCTATAATAATACTGAAATGATACCCCTGGTTAAAAATAAATGAAACATCAAAATTACATTGTCTCACAGATAAAGTTTTTAAATTAGTGCCAACACCAAATTGAAATTTAGAAAAACTTAAAAATTTATTCTGAATAAAATTTAAACGATCAACATTAAAATTTTGATGAGGACACCAGATAAAAGAAACATTACTCAAGCACTGAACAAACAAGTGAAACATAAAGGAAGTTAAAATTTATGGAATTTAGCAGACAACTGCCGAACAAAACTTTTCTACTACTGTAAGTCTGTAAAACAAGCTGAAAAAGCATCTGACAATGCTGATGTATCGACTTAGGAAATTGGAAAGGTTAGTAGGAGAGATTTATAATAAACATAATCTTTTTATTTTACCACACTGAAATAATCATATTTAAACAATAAAGGATAAAAATGTCTTTTACAACAATTAGATTCATATTATAATGCTAAAAAGGGTTCAAATTCATAAATCAATTTATTAACTTATTAAATAATCTGCAAAAAAAATAGCAATCTGTAGATCTTTATCTTTTATTGTTTTACTATTTATAATGAAATATAATAAATTATTTAAAACATTGATAAAAATATATTTATAGGAAGTATTTATTTTTTGTCAATTTACAATTTAATTTTACATTGGTGGCTGTGTAAGTCTCTTGTAATCAACTTTTTCCAAATGCACTAAAGGTTTCAATTGTTCAGCAAATATACGCATATCTTCAGCAATTGCATCTTGATTACTGGGTGCTAATACACTCAATTCTACTAGATATGATTGTGAAATAGGATCCACGCTTTCAGGTGCAGGTTTTCCCACTACCATCATCTATAAAGAAAAGTACAAGATCTTAATCTGGCTTAATAAATAAATAAAATAGATAAATATTAATTAAATTTTTTTTAACTTTAAATATTTTTGATACGGTAATCTTCATTCTGCCTTTGCGGAACATGTAACCACGTAATATGTATTCAAAATCCATACGAAATCCCATTTCTGTAAGGAAATCCACAATTGTTGGTGTTGTAGCTACATCAATACTATTCCGTAAAATTGTTGGCCTAGATTTATCTCCTAAATGTTAAAGTAATTAAACATCTATAAATTTAATAAAGCTGATTATTAAATAAATATGGATTTTACCGATTTCAGGTTGCCCTATATAGCGCAATTGGTATGGCATATCTAAGTAATCTATTGCTCTCCTTACTCTTAATGTAAGTGGTTGAGGTGTTGCTGTTCCTGAAAAAAAAAATTAAATACAATTTTGGAACAATACAAATAAATTTATTTAGGTAATAAGAAGTATTTATGTAGTCATAATATAAATTACTTATACTAAAACACATCTCATGATCATGAAATGTCTCCGGTCCGGAATCAACATTGTCACAAAGGCCCCGCAGCCTGTGTAACAGAACCTCAACAGCTGAATCTAGAACACTCCCTTGTAATAGAAATTCTTGATTTGGAACAATATTATTCTTGATAGCCGTAGTCAGACTGTCCATTGCCGGAATAGGCGCTTCCTAAAAACAAAACTTTGGGTTTAAATATCAATTAAATGTATAGTATAATATAGAATATAAACCTTAATAGCTTCCATATTATTTATTTAAATAACAATAATACTTTTATTTAAAAAAAAAAAAAACAATTATAAAATCAATTTTAAATTAATGTTTAATTTTTTAATTTGTCTTTTTATTTTCATTTCTTTAAATTTAAATTTAATCATTAATAGTCAATGATAAACTGATAACATTATTATGAGCTGATATCAAATAATAAATGTATATTATGATAAGCACGATTTAAATTTAAACTTAAAACATTTCAAGTGCTGTTAACTTTATTTTAAAACTATTATTTTTATAAAATTAAAGTAACAAACAGCGGCGCAGAAATTATTTTTCTTGTGGTGGGGGGGGGGGCAAAAATTTAAGAAAAATCATGATATATAGCATATTAAAATAAAATACAAATACTTATTGATTTTTGTAAAATAGGTTTAACTACTATTTTGTAGATTAAACCATTGATTATAGAATAGTCTATTCTATAATCAGTGATTAAACTAATTGTCTTATTTACCTAATTTAATTTTGAATATAAAATTAAAAACAATTTTAATTTTAATTTCTTTATTCAATTTTTCAAAATTCATTTTATTACATATACGAGTATTATATAAATATTAAAAATAATAAAAATGTAATTTAAATATAAACCATAACTTTAAAATGATTAAGTATTAAGTGTATAACTATGATGACAAATTTTCAGGAATCAAAATTATAATTTGCTCCACGATATATTTAACGTGGGGGGGGGGGTCAAATGTCCCCTCTACCACCATCGCCGGCGCCACTGGTAATAAACAATGAAAAAATTTTGTTTAATTTTAGATACTGAGCGAAGCGAGATAATCTCAGAATCGTATTTTCTAATACAATATCATTTAGTTTTATTTAGAAACGAAAAAAATTCTGCCTATTGTTTCCAATAATAAATTTCTGATAATAATAATACGATTATATTAGAATATTGACGATTATTATAGATACCTATACAAATACCTATATATTATTTTTTAGGACCCCCTTTCCCCAAGAAAATGTTGAAAATCTGCCACTGCCAATATTACACAACCCAAGATATTATTGTCGTAACATTTTTGCATTATTTTTTTTATTGACACGAAAAAAATGCTTCCTATTATTTCTAATAAAAAATAGGTACCTATAAATATATGAATATATCTCATTATTATATTATTTTATGGGTATTATTATGAAAAATATATATAGGTACACAACTTTTTTAAAGTAACAAAGAATTTTTACCTATAAATGCATTCAAAACATGATACAGGGGCCCACTTGCCTCCTCTTAATCCAGTCCTGTATGGACTACTCCGATGCTAATTACGAAATAAATGACTTTATTAAATATATAACTGTAAAATATATAATATATGACTATTAATTCTAAAAGAGATGTTTAAGTTTGGTGTTTACCTACATGGTTACATGGAATAGGAATAGTAAAATCTATCATACATAATCTATTGTTATATTATGTCTTAATATAAGATATATATATATATTATATAGCTACTATAAGTCCGTAAATATTTTATATGATATGTATAATATTATATGTGTTCAGAAATTAAATTGTTTGTCGTTGAATGAAACGAAAAAAAAAAATTCAGTAAGATATTAGATAAATACTTTAAATAGGTATGTAATAAATAGGTGCCTACCTAATTGTAAGTAAACTACTTACGACGTATACGTTCTATTAGAAATTAGTTTAAATAATAATCATCAATTTCATTAAAATTTGTATGCATTTAATTTTTAATCTATATTTTTTGAAACCATACAAAACAAATTTTGAAGGGAATATTGAGATTTATACACCACCTCCCCTCATTGTTAAAAAGTAATAGGTATATGTACTTTTGTTTCTAATGATTATCTCCTCCGTTACTAAGTTACTTGATTCTGGTCGTAAACAGTGTGGTCGAGAGGGGAAGGGTTATATTAACTCTTTTTATTATATAATTGAAAAGTCTTAATTTCATAATTAGCAATAGAAGTTTTAACATCAAAGTGATTGATTATTTAAGTTTATAAAACATCGTTTAAAAATCACACAGTAATAATAAATGCGATAGATAATTTCACGACCCGTGTTTGTTGCCTATAGTAACACATGATGTGATTGTGTAGATTATACAAATTTTTATAAAATTCAATCGATTAAAAATTTTCAGCAATATATTTTAAATTTTAACTTTTATCCCTGAACGATAAACGCTAAATGAAAGACGATAATGGTTGTCCCTTGAATATGGAGACTCTCGGTAAGTACAGATATTGTCTAAAAAATTATTTAAATTGTACAATTAAAGTTCGATATTATATTCGTTCATAAATCATAATCGTGGCATTCGTTGTAGTAAACCACAAATCAAAATAAATATAGCAGGTGTGTAATTATTTTTGCGTTCATTATGGTCGAGAGCGATATTAAATAAACAAGTTTTAAACTTAATCAAACTGTTCAAATCAATTAAGTACATAATACTCGTATATCCATATTTCATATTACTATATTATAGGATACCATACTTGGAATTTACTTCACACAATGGTGGCTCATTATCCAGACGAACCTTCTCCTCAACAACAACAAGATATAGATCAATTTTTCAAACTACTTAGCCGCTTATATCCCTGTCAAATATGTGCACACGATTTCGCTAAATTGTAAGTACATATCACATATTACGTTTATTTATATGAAATTGTATAATTTATATAGATTTCCATCGTGATAGAAAGTAAAAAATAATATATATATATACATTTATTTATAAAAGTGATCGTTAAAGCCGTGTTAATGGACATCCCTAATAGCAGTCAAGTCGTCCAGTCATTCGTATACCTAATATTTTTACCTATATTACTATTAATGTATATATTTCATACAGATTGTAAATATTCTTTTTTTTATAATAAAAAATAAATAAATACATATGAATTAAAAAAATAACATTTTTTTAAAATACGTACAGTTTATTTTTTAAAATATAGGTTAACCGTTCGGCCACCAGTAACTGACACTCAGGAAAACTTATCCGAATGGCTATGTTGGATACACAATCAAGTAAATAAAAAAATCGGTAAACCAATGTTCGATTGTAACAAAGTAAACGAAAGATGGAAAGACGGACCGAAAGATGGAAGCTGTGATTAATATATATATATTTCCAGTATTCATGAACTGCAGTCTATTATATTATTTGTGTTGTATATTATTCATTTTTCATATTATTATATAATAGATAATATAATTTATATTATGAGTAGGCCGACGGCCATTGATTCGTCATAGTTTTATGATGGATAATAATAAAATTATTGGCAATTAGTCTCTAGACATTTCCAACGTTTTTAAGTCCCGTTTTGTCTGATTTTAATCCTCAAAATAGTTCCAATTTAATTTAATTGTGATCCCTTCTATATTTTGGTGTATTCGCTTTAAATAATTTATATTTTTCAACTTTTTAGAATAGTTAAAAAATCTTTTTTTTACGAAAAGATAATTCAAATCTAATAAAACATGGAAGACACACTATGGAGGAAATGCCTAGTGTCTTAAGCTGATTTTTGTAAAAAAAATTGTCATTTATTTTCATAATATTATTATTCTATAATATGTGTTATTCGTAAAGATTACCAATATTAAACTCCAAAATGATAATTACGAGGTTCAAAATTTATAGATGATAGTAATAGCGTATAAGCGAAACTATAGGTCAGCGGGTCAGGCCAGTCAGGCAACCTGATCTAATGACAGGGCGATAATGAGAATTATATAAGAATTTGAAGTGAATTATTTTCGAAAATAAAAATACAAATACAAATTTTTCTTTTACAAGAATTCTAAAATCTATTCATAATATAACACTGATGGGTCAAAGGATTCTGGGAACAGTGACGAGAATTTTGTGAAACAGACTAATTATAATAGTACTGTTATAGGTCGCTATAGTAGTCTAGTACAATTTATTATAAATAGTATTTATAGTACTATACTCGTATTTAGTGTTACGAAAAAATGAGAAAATAGTTTTACGTATTTATTAAATTTTGAAATTTCGGACTTAGCAAAAAAAAAAAAACTTATTAAATAATAATGAAAATTTAAAATAATTTAATAACTTATTCAATGTAATTTTTTGCAAAATTTTATCATAATATGATGAATCACATTAATTTACACCAAAATGGTCTCAGGTACTTAAAATCGTATTTATGATTTGAGGTTTGAGTTGAGAAAGAACTCGTTTTGAAAAGGAAAGGAATCCTAAAACGGGTTATTTTTGCAAGAACGAAGCTTGGAATTGCTTCCTTTTAAAATAAAGGAACGATGGAAGTGAACAAATTATTTTTTTGAGGAACATGATATTTAAACGAAAATCACAGTTCCTATAGGTTATAATAGTTTCTTATTTTCAAATTTCAAAAACATTATTATTTATTAGTATACTAAAATTACTAATAAAAAAAATTTCAGTTATGATAACAATGTTTATAATAATCTGATTGTTGCGCCTAACATACCAATTTTCAAGGTTATACTAAAAACAATTATTAAAACAAATCTACCCAAACATTTTTAAATTTTAATTTAAAACTTAAAATATATATAATAATATATTTTGTTTTAAAACATATTACATAGGTAATAAACTTTTTTAAAATATATAAATGTACCTATTTTAATATATTTACACAATAAATTATATGTATTAAACACGTGAATACTGAACAAATTATATTGATTTGTTTTTTTATGTTCTTTCATTCTTTATATTTGTATACATAACCTATATATTATAATATTATATATTTATATACAGAACTCGTGTTTTTTCGTATAATTATGGTTGTCCTTGTCACTTATTATTGCGTAATAATTGTATAAAAACTATTATAATGTTATTAATAGAATAATAGGTGTTCTTAATCTACGTTTTCTGTAAAATCATATAATTACCATTTAACAGAATCAGTGCTTTTTAATATTAATTTATTTTTGTTCAATTTCTAATGAAAAATTTCAGTTGCGCTAATATGTAGAAGTGTTATACTTATTTATATATAAATATATGATAATTCTAATATTCATGACCCGCGTATTATAATTTTAAATCTTAAATCTTCTTTAATTTTTAGATACACTGTTTAAATTCATTATGCATTAGAATAACACAAAACAAGTTTTTCAAATATTTAACTTTAATAAAAAGAAGCCTGCTTTGTCTTTAATGAATACTACATTGGTATACAGAAACTGAGATTGTCACAGAGAATACAATAATATCTGTCAATATTCCATTATCATGTATAGAACTATTGAAATGACACTCAGTAATTCAGAATGTTATTTAGGAACTCTAGAAACGAGCCCAATTTAACCAATATTAAAAATATGTATTAGTAAATAGCAGAGAATATTTTTTTTATATATAATCAATATAAGAATGTATGTAAAAATTACTAATATGCATACCTATATTATTAATAAACTTTAAACACTACAAAGTACAAATTTGAATATTTATATTAATATTAACATTTTTACACCGGCGTGTATTTTTATTTAATAAATCATTTTAATATAGTTTATAAAATTATAATTAAATTATACACAATGTTCAGCCATCTTGGGTTTGTCCTTGTCAGATACTTAAAATACAAATAAAATAGATAATTTTTATTTTCACATTCATTATTAGTGAAAGTTTTAAGGTTTTATTGCAAATTTATAATCTTTATTTACAATGCACCAGCTCAGTCATAAAATATATATTTTCTTTAAATTTTGAAAATAGATAAGTAAACACTTTATAGAATTATATAATATTTAACTATTGAAATTTTCAGAAAAATAAAAACTAATACTTAGTTATTTCTAATTGTTAATTAAAATAAAAACAAAAATTTTAAGTTTATTTTTTTATTTAGTTTAAGTAATCAAATTTTATTTTATAACAATGAAAAATGTAAACTTGTTTATACATAAATAAGATTGCAAAAACTTAGATTTAAAAAATATGTACTAGATAAAAATTATTGATAGGGATAAATACGGTTAGACACTTTGTATAACATAATTATATTGAGCAATGGTTACATATAGTACTTTAAGACTAATTAATAAACTCTCTATATAGTAATATATCAAAAATACAACTCTTAGAATTTAAATTATAGCAATTAGGTTAAATTTGAATATTTAATAACAAACTAAAAAGAAAGAAACTAAATGCTATAATTTAAATTCGGTGGAACTAAAATTTTGCTAAAGTGCTTATTAGATATAATATGTTATACAACAATAAACTAGAGGGTTTAAAATCCTTCTAAATGAGGTAAATAAAGTAAAATTAAAGACAAAATATAAATACATTTGTATATTTTTATTAAAATTAAAAAATTGAAATTAATAATTTGGAATATGTTCAAATACATAATGTTTAAGATGTATATAATATAAATATTTTATTTTACTTTTCCCATTATTTCTTGAAGCCGTTTCTTGGCTGCTATAACACATTCTTCTTGACTTTTGATGTTTTCCATTGTAACACTCACCTCTTAAAAATTATGTTTTTAATCAATAAAATGAGATAAAAATAATGTAATTCAATTAATATATTTATATTACTTGAACGCGTGATTGGTCGGCAATTCGATATGTACCATTTCTTTGTCATAATGAGATCGCCTAGGAGGTTATCCCGTCACTGGCATAGCACATACCAACATGTAAAGCAGTAACAACACTCTGCATCACGGACATGGGATATTTGATAAATTAGCATAATCAATAGTCTAGTGTAAAATACAAATTTCAATTTTCACATTATTAAAAACGATTTATTGATCTGGGTCAAAACAAAAAAACAAACAATTTTTATGCATTCTTAATTTTAAAAAATTCTATAATATTATGTTGAAAAATTAAGAGAAGGGAGCGAAATTTTATAATGGTTTTTTAATCGATACCAATAATGTTCATAGGTTTTTTGAGGGGTTCAAACCCTATTAACCCCCCCCCGTGAGCACGTCCATGACTACATATAATAATAAATAAATAATATAACTATAAAACGAATAAAAAAATAAAAAACAAACCGAAATCGCTATAAAAACTGCGGACTTAAAATTTCAATTTAATTTGATTTTCCTAAAATTACAAATTATCTCTTCAATCAAAAATGTAAATAAATAATACGTAGTATAATAATGTAATCTTAAAAAAAAGTTTCAAATCCTTACGATCAAAACTTAATTAGTTATTACGAAATTAAAAAATTTAAAATAATGAAACCGTTATTTTGCCCATTTTTAGAAATTTTAACTTTAAAAACCTATAAAAAAAAAATTGTCAGTCACGATTTTCAAAATATTTTGTAAAAAGATTAAGTAGTATATGATTAGACTTCGATAAAATTTTCAAAGCGATAAAACAAAAATTGCAGGAAATATTAAACATTTTTGGAAACAAGTTCAAAGTTCTATACTGGGCCAAATAATCAACCAATCCGTTCCAAAATTGTACTACATTTTTATATTACCTATGTTAATATTTAAAAAAAATTACGATCAAAACTCAATTAGTTCTCACGAAATTATAATATTTAAAATAACAGAAACAGTAATTTTGCCGATTTCTCGCCATTTTTTGGTAGTTTTTCCCCTTCCAAGGAAAAACTTTTAAGAAATTCGAAAAATTAGCTAAATAAAGTACCAATTAGACACGATAGAAACATTTTTGTTAAACCAATACATTCTTCGCTTCGCTCAGAATCTAAAAGAACAATTTCACTTTCAACTATAATAGTTGTATCATTAATTAGTTATTCTAATCCAATGTGTCAATTTTTTTTTAATCTTCTTATATACTTTATTGTACATAATATGTATTTAAAAAAATTTAATAAATACATATTATTTTAAAATAAAGGCAATAACTGACTGACTAATAATCGGTGGTAACTCATGACGATTTTATTAATTCAGATTACTTTTAAGGAAGATAATTAATACCCACATGGCCACATTTCCGTCAAAACGTATTTTCGGATACTTAAAATTAATAATCTCGTTTTCTATAAGCCATACCTTGTATACCTATATATATATATATATATTTATAACTTAACTCAATAATAAATTACAACAATTGTAAATAAATGTGTCTGAAAATATATTTCTAGTTTAAAACGCAATTTTTAATAACTCTTTACAATAAACTCATACTTGTTGTAAACGTAGTATGTTTATCCGCGGGGATATTTAAAATAATAACTATAAATTATAATTAACTCAGACTGATGACTGGTAGTATGGTAAGAAATAAATATACCTATTACCATTGATTATAGAATAAACTATTCTATGATAAATGCTATTACCTAATCAGTTAATAACTGTCAACTTTAAGTTTAAATCGTTATTATTGGCGGGAACCATTGAATACACTATTTATTTTCTTCTGCTCAATGTGAAATACTTACCAGTATTAAAATCACATTTGAATTTGATTTAATTTATATCAATTACCGATAGATAATACGCTTATCAATTTTCGGAAAAACTATCCCACAAATACAATAAAAAAATTCAATGAAGCAAATTTGTCTTCAAAAGAAATTTATTTTTTGTTAAACGGTTACTCTGCCGTCAGGTTGAATTTTGGTTTGCTTACATTTTTGAGAATTATATTGCTTTAATAGGAAGTGTTCTAGGCATGCTATTGTTATTAATTTAACATAGCTAAATAAAAATTGTTATCTATTGTTTTTTTAGGTTATCTTTATTCGCTAATCACTAATCAGTATTTTATTTCTCAAAGCAGAACTTTTTGGGAAATTTTCTTCAAGACCAAGACTGAAAGCTAAATATTGAAGATTCATTTTTACTTTAAATTATAGTTTATGTTAATTACATTAAATTTAATTATTCATTTCAATTATACCACATATATATTATAATGTAAGTAAACTTGGTGTTTTATTTTACTTTTATATTAAAATATTATTATTTAATAAATATTGTTACTTATCAAGCATAAGAGCGTCAAATATTTTCTGTATGGAAATTGCATATCTATAGTTTATAAATTAATTTATGGAACCTTAGATTAATTTACTCAATTTTTTAATTTTATTATTAAGACCTTAACTCTAACGTATACATACCTATTTAATAACAATAAACTGACTTTTTATAATTTGTTTAACATTTATAAATGTTAAGGTCGTAAATACATTTTGTTACTGGTATATTTATAGGTAGCATCCACATTTACTGCAAATTATCATTCTTTGACTCATAAATAAATAATACATGTTTTAATGTAATGAAATTAATTAATTAGTGTGTTTGTTGTAGACAATGAGAGCCTACAGATTGATAAAAAAGCTTATGCCATCCAGTGGAGGAGGCGATGATTATGAAAGAGCAAAAAAATCTATACGTTTAACTAGATTTGGTTGCTCAAATAGACCTTTTTACCATATTGTAGTTGTACTTGTAAGTATTTGTACTTATGATTTTAAACATAATCTTTAAAATAAAATTTGAAACATTTCCCAGCAAAAACGTGATTGTAAAGCACATCCTATAGAACAACTTGGAACTTATGACCCTATGGAAAACCACAATGGAGAAAAATTAGTTAGTTTTAATTTTGAAAGGATTAAATATTGGATGGCTAAAAAAGCCAGATTATCCAATCCAGTAGCTGAATTATTAGGTAAGTTTACTGCTAATTGGGTTTGTATTTTTATGTTTTTATTTATTAATCTAAAAATGTTTTATAAAATTAAAAACCCTACGTTTTATCATTTATTATAAATTTGATCATTATTGTAAATCTGAAAATTATGTACCAAAAATGTAAATACAATGTAAAAATTGTAGATCATGTCTTTATAGTATTCTAAAGATGATATAAAACTATATTTATGAGTCATAAAGTATGTTCTTCCTTGTACTACATAAATTATATAGATAGTAAAAATTATTATTATTCAATGATTATAAACTGATTGAACAAAAATTTATATTATAAAATAGGTAGAGATTATTATATTATTTTCATAACACAGATTTCTGTGAATTTAAAAACCATTTTACTAATATTTCTGTATCTAATACATGGACATACTTGTTTGTTGCACTGAAATGTACAACATATTTTTCTTATTTTAAAACCACAATAAAACAATTTTTCAAAAATTTGAACTTCTCAGGTTGTTATTGTTGTTGTACTGGACCCTTCAATTCTGATAACCTATATATTATATATATTAGTGTTAATGTCCTCACATCAGTTGGTAAATGCTGACAGTTGACATACACTAAAATCATTGGTGAATGTTGGTATATTGATTAAAATTGTACTGTACATAAACATTCATTAGTGATTATATTCACTAGGTCGGTTGATGTGACGCAATACTGTTTTCCGTTTCTTTCAATACTTGTCGAGATCGGCGCCACGCTGCACCAAACTACCTAGTACACCCAGCTAAGACTTTCAACATTCACATAATGGTATAGATATTGGTGAATGTTGGTAGTGTCAATTTAAAATTTTTTTGTTTAAATGTAATACCTTTTATAGTTTTACCCATTCCAATTACATGTTATTTTGGTGGAAATTATATTATAAAACAGAGGTGTTTTATTTTTAATGAAATTGGAGAAAAAAAAATATCATATAAAAAACTACATTACACTACTTCTGAGACCATTCACAGTAACATAATGTCATAATATATAACTATATAAGTTATTAAATAATGTACTATTATATTTGTTAATGTTATAAAATCAATGACTAATGGTAAAATGAAAAATGTAAAACTATTTAATATATGACCAACTTCTAAATGTTAAGTTAATGTTTAATAAATACCATAATTAGCACAATATTTTAATTTTATAATAATTAAAAGAAAAAAAAAACATTTCTGTGAAACTAAATTGAAATATAATTTAAAAATAACAATTTTACATTACATTTAAAAAATGACTATTGAATACATTAATATTATTTTGTATGAACTTTATTAAATAAACATTTTATTTTTAGGTTTATCTGGATTTTTACCAATTCATCCTCGTACTTATATGACAGCATGGCGAAATAGACAAAATAGTAAAACTGAGAAAGATCATAATGAAACGGCTATAAATTAAATTATTTTTTGTTTATTGGTTATTGTAGATAGCTGGTGTACACAGTGCACTATTTTTATAGCATTGTGTTAAGTGCATTTATGCAAAACAAACATAATTGTGTGTGTGTGTATATATATTATATATATATATATATATAAGACAACTATATATGTATTATTTGTTATTGTAATGTTTTTTAGTAAAAGTAAACAAAATATAATTTCAAAACAAATAATATTAGTGGTAATTATTATTTACATACAAAACTAATATTTGTTTTTCTTTAAAATTCTATAAATGACAATAAGTACTCATTTCTTATTAATGGTTGTTTTCAATTTATTATTATTAAATCTGAGGTGTTATATTTAAGTATTTAATTTGTGTTACTAAAAGATTATGACAAATGTGTGTCATTGTGATTGTATTGTCCATACTATTTTTATTATAGCGAAAAAACAATGTAATAATAATTTCTACAACTAAAAAAAAACAAAAAGTTCTGGTTTTGTCAAAAGAATAAAATTATGATTTTTATTAATAAATAATCTAGTATCTAGCAATAATGTAAGTAGTATAAACAAATTGATAAAAAAATTATAAATACACTTTTAACACAAATACTTAATAATCATTAGATGATATATCTTTATCACTATAGATGTGATGGTCATCAGGATTGTTATCCATAGCTCGACCAAGTGTGCTAACAAAAGACTTGGCTCTGGATGACAAATACCGATCAACTTGGCCTAGCACAGTTATAAATTGTATCATTTTTTCCATATCTGAGTTAATTTTTTCAGCTCTTTCTTCGTTCGAAATTTGTGCCCTTGGTTTTAGATGTGATTCTTCCAAATGAATATGATTATTACGTGACTTTGTTGGTTGATATGTGTCTATTCCGAGGTTGTGACCATTGCGTGATAAATGATTTCCTAAAACAAAATAATATATTAATTGGTATATCTAAATATCAAGTGGTAGATAAATAATACAATTATGATAATAAATAATATCTGATATTAAATATCACTCTCAATTTAAAATTGATATTATTTCAAAGAAATCATAATATATTTTTCAGATAACTTTAGATAATAATGGGGTAGATTTTTCTGTTTTAAGTAATTAAATTAATTTTTTTAAGTGTACTCTCTTTTGTTCTATTTCAATCACTTTTATAAGGTTATATATACAGTTTACTTATTTATTTCCTTTTTTTTATTTTAATTATTTGGGTAGGTAGGTAAACTACTCATATCAATTCTATAAAGTTATTAAATTTGATATTAGTAAGTGTATTATTTAATTTATGATTTTATACAATTGTTACAAAAAACTGAAAAATAAGCGTGAAAGAATAAAAAAAAGAAATAGAACATCAATATATCCATAGACATAATAATATGGATTGCATGTTCTATATAGTGCATACATGATCAAATATTTTATTTATAACTTAATAATTAGCCATGATTTTAACAAATATTTGTCATTTATACAAATATTGATTATTTAAGAATAATTTTAAAATATCTAATGATTCGTCAAATATTTTTCAAATAATTTAATCACAATATTGATGAGGACTTGTTTATATTGCAGTAATTTAAATTGTACATTTCATTTGCAATTCTTCACTTAGATTATTAATAAAATACTTATTACATTACTTACCTATACCTATTATAATTTTTTTTTAAAACATTTGTATGACTTTTTCATTTTTGATTTGTAATTAATTTTCTAGTATAGTTACAGTAAATCGTAAATATATTAGGTACTTAATTTATATGTTTGTTCTTAGTAACCAATCCCTACATTATAATATTGTTTGGTTATAGAATAATAAATAATACAATAATTGGTTTAATGGTTTTATTTAAGTAAGTATTTTTAAAATAAAAATATCTCTATTTTTGAAACCACAAATTATGTTTATGATGCTTTTAATATGAAATGATGTAGTTATATAGATATAACGTATTATAATATTATGCTACAATATCACTAAGATATTTCTAATAATTTCGAAAAAATATACCTAATTGCCTACCTAAATGTATTGCAAAATGCAATTATTATGTTCACTCAAAGCACACTTTTTAAATTTAATTTTAAAATGTTCTTTTTTAACATCTATCAAATTTAAGAATTTAGTTATTTCTGAATTTTAGATATCTAAATATTTATTTGATAGTGTGACCACAGAATAGATTAAATATAATAGTGTGATCATTATTTTCAACAAATATTTGATGAATGCTAAATGGCAAATATTTGATCGTGTGAACTTAGCTTCAAACAATAAAAAACAAGATATGATTAATGGTTAAGATCCAAGATCGCCTATATGCTATCTCATTCTAACATTGGTCATTTTGTTTTTCTTTCTACCCTCAGTACATAATATATTAGGGGTGTTTTGGTAAGTTGATTTTTTTGGTAAACAGTTTGCTGTATTGGTAAACATCACTAATCATATTGTTTACGTCTATAACAAAGTAATTCTCATTTTAACGTTCATTTTATGTTTCTTTTTCTACGTTACTAAAATACCAAATATAGATAGGTTGTAATCATTGATTATAGAATAGATTCTATTCTAAATAGTATAGGTGCACTTCTTAAAGATACCTATTACCCATATTATTAATAAAATAAGACATCCAATTCCAATATTATAAATTGTAAGTTTGTCCAGAGTCGTGGTAAGTAATAGCGTCTCTGGTAGTCAGAGAGATTTAGTACCTAATTAGAGATATTATAAATTATGATTAAAACTCATGGGTTTTATAGCTGTGTTATAATATTATTAAAACCTTGCTTTCGTGACTTAAACTTTCTATGTACGTTAATCTAACAATGAAAAATTGTATTTTTATTTATAAAAACATTGAATATGCACTTTTCCCCTAGCAAAAGCTTTCTTGCCAGTGTCTAATTAGTTAGCTACAGTCCCAAATTTGCCATTGGCGATTCGAATATTATAGCGGATTGGAAATTGTACATTTGTTTTATTTAACATTATAAAAAATTTAAATTAAATTATATATATTAAGGTTGGTATGGAATCAATTGTTAATATACAACCTAACCTAACTTACATAGCTATAAGTGCTACAAGCTACAACTGTTAAAAAGTGTAAAAATATAAAACATTTAAATAGACATAGCTCATAGGTGATGTTGTTTTGGAATTAGCGAACACCACGACCGACACCTGTTGATATCTATAAATTGTACCTATTGGACTTTAATGAACTATTAGTCGTTTAATTTTTAATTTATGCATGATAAAAGTATATTAGTATTATACTATTTTTAATATTTTACTCTAATATTATTTAAATATATATTTTCTTTATTGTAAAATGTTTAAATTTTAATTTAAACGTACAAAATATTATATATTATTTAAATTGAATTATGCTTTATTCTTGTTAAACAATCAAACAAATAGCGTTATCAATGACATAAAAAATCTCCTATTTTCGATTAAGATATATTATGAATGATTCAAAAATTAACTTTATTCATATAAATAAATAAAATAATATTTTTAATTATCAGAATTTAGATTAAAAGTTTTAACTAGGTCAAAGCAGATATAAGTAGCTACCAACATAGTATACCTAACATAAACGATAGGAAAGTAAATTATGAATTAATAATACTTATAGGATATAATATTATGTAAGTATTATAAAACGTGTGTTATAATGGGAAGTAAATTTACAATATTATATTAAAATCACCTTTAGTACATAATTATTAAAATATTTATCGGTATAGATAACCTATCTACCTAAATATATTATCAAAATGTTAGCCCATTCCGAATATTCGTTCTAGATTCGTGTCTGTCACCTGATATAAAATATTTAAGTACATATAAATTCGAAATCACGTTAACTTATATCTACAATAATCTATATACATTATATAATATACTCAATTATAGATACAAGTTCAAGATTTCAAGTGTTCAGCATCAAAGACCTGCGTGCATTTTTATAGTGAAATATTACATATTAGATTGTATTACGCAGTAAAGCTCGTAATGTAATATCCGATAATTTCTTTAAAAAAATTAATAAATTATATTTAAAAATATTTAAATTTGTTTACAATTTTATAAGTAGGTATACTGACTACGGAAATACTGAGGTACCTCATTTACCTACGAGTAAAAAAAATTAGGACACAGCTCATATATGAGACAAAATTATTCCTATGAAAAAAATATAAGCGTCTCCGCTAATTTTATGTTTGCCACTTTAATCTTACTTATGGAAGTTTAAACTATAATAAATTCAAGTTAACAACATTATTAGTAATTACAAATAATAGATATACGTAGAATACGGTGAAAATTATTTCAATAATTTTACCTGGATTAAATTTGATAGGTCCGCCGGATGGAATCTTTTTGGATACAGCCGGTCTAGGAAGTTTTCCCACTTCCGGTATAGTTCTGGCTTTGGAAGCTGGAGTTGGATGGTAAAACGTAACACCGATCGGAGAGACGATCGGTTCACCGAGCTGTAGGTTGACGGTCGGCGATGCGACGACGACCGACTGAAATAAAGACGAAAATAATAATAATAAAATAAAATTGCAACAGATGTGCCGGATCCGACAATGACAATATTAATAATTATATTATAACGTACACACCTGGACGGCAACGTAAAGTACGATCGCTCGGTAAATCATCGTGGAAAAACTGTGGCCTGCCCGTCGGCCAGCGTCTGCTTTTTAAACGATTTGGCAACCCGGTTTTTTACTGGAATTTTCTAAACAAACCCATTCGATGTTTACCTTCCCGTTTGCAGTCACCGTACACCATACCGTCACTTTTTTTCGGTCGGTATTTTGATAATAACATAATTATATACACACAAACATATTTATAAGTATATATTATCACATTAAGTAGGTGTACATGCACGTACGTATTATATACATACATTGTATTATTATAGGTATTAAAAATATGTTTTATTTTCTGACGGCGACAATAATAACAATAACAACACGCTTTGGCGATTTGAAATTTGTTTGTCACAGATATTATGTATGCCTACGTACACTATACAGCTAAGACATTATACCGTGATTCCAAAACAATAATTAGGATGTAACCGCGGTCAAAGTTCTATGACTCCGCCAGTATGTTATTG
This sequence comes from Eriosoma lanigerum, assembly GCA_013282895.1. Classification (NCBI taxonomy): domain Eukaryota; kingdom Metazoa; phylum Arthropoda; class Insecta; order Hemiptera; family Aphididae; genus Eriosoma; species Eriosoma lanigerum. Next base: position 21,385,035 of record CM023359.1, read on the forward strand.
ACCAGGAATGGATTAGGGTAGTAATAACATAGAATACTGAATAATATACGTAATATTATAATATTAGTATAAATGTATAATACACCATATTATATACTAAAGCCAAAATATTTTTTGGAGATTTTAAAAATATTACGTAGGTATCTATCATGATAGATTATAATTTATAATTTTGTACTATGATTCGACACATTTTATTTCTAATCCAGAAAATAGGTACCTACCTAATATTAATGTTTATAGTAGGTATAGGTATTAGGTACATTCGAAATCAATAGGAACCGCGTACGGATTGAAATCATTTAACGTGATTTAAACAACTACTTAATATATACATTTAAAAAATTAATATGCGAAATTAAAAATCGATAAGAACAGCTATATTTAAACAAGTTCAAGTAATTTATGGGGAAATTCAAAATAAAACTATAAGGTACCTTTACCGGCGAGTAGCGAGCTTATTGTAAAAGAAAAACGAACAACATCGCAGTACATACATCATGTCATAATTTTTGTGTCGCAAAGAACTCGACGGCAAACGCCTATGTTAGCTAACCTTCAAATTGACGCGTATTTTCGCAATTGTTGTCATCGAAAGTATCCAAAACATCGATCGTATGTTATACAATTTACACGATCATTTATCTATACGTATTAATGTATATTGTAATATGATATTCACATATCGTTTTGTTTCCTACTATTCAAATATACAATTCGATACAATCAATAATATATATGTATAATGTATATTATATTGTATTGACTCGATGTAAAAATTACATACAAATAATGTAATCGTCAAACGATATTCTGCGCGCTCGGGTACCTATATATATCAAAGACGAGTGATTCGAACTTTTTATTTGCTGTTATTAATTCTCGGTACGAATACGAAAAATGAATTTTATAGTAGTCTTATCGGTCTGTTGTATTCTTTGGGTAAGTACTAAAGTGCAGAAATGGTTATAATATGTATTTATATTATTATGAATAATATTTTTAGATAATACAATAATATGTGTACATTATATCCAATTATATTATTATATATTATTATTACAGGCAAACAGTATTGATGGAGGTTGTTACGGTCCCAAAATCGGTAGTTACTCATATGACGGTGGTAAGTATTTCACCCGTATATCTATGCTAATAATACAAAATAATTATAATAATATATTATTTTATAAAAAAATTATATTTATAATGGCAAAGAAAAAATTTTCAATATTTTCAAAAAAATAAAAAAAATAATATTAATTTATGATTAGTCGCATACCCTGCACGCTCCTTGGTTACGCCATGATGTTGGTACTTTGTGTATAAATGTGTGGAATAAATATTGAAAAACAAAATACCCATTAATATATTTGGTGATGAGTTCATGTACCTACCAGCGCGTTAAAAAACATTTGATAGGTACTTCAATACTAATATAATTCGGTTATAATACAATCATGCTAATTTTCATATTTTATACTCTAAGCGGCGAATCGAGGGATCTATTGGTTTTACAAAAATGTTTTTTTTTTTTTTTAATATCTGAAGACACTTTTTACACGTAGTAGAAATAATCTTATAATAATACACTTAATGTTAATAATAAGCTTTTAAGTTAGAATTTTTAGTATAAATGAATAATATGATATGAAATTTTAACGCATATACATATATATATATATATATATATATTTAATATTTTAAGCTGAAAATTTGACGTTTTATATGACAAACTCTTTAATAAACATATAAAAAATATTTGAAATCGTAAATTACAAATATCTTTAAACGTCTTTAAACTTTAACTTTAACTTTGATGTTATATTTTTGTGTTTTTAAAAGTTTGAAGACGCTTTTCGGGGAGAAATAATGGCCCGAATATCATGAGTATGACATGTTTTCGGTAAAAAATTGCATTTACTTGGTAGGTACTTTATTTAACTCATTTTTCAAACTCTCGAATTATTATATCTCTTGGAATATGAAAAAAGTGGGAAGGTCAATTTAGGACGTTCCTTTTTCATCCCTTCGGTTCTCGAAGAAATTAGTGGTTTATTATAATTATTAAAATTTGAATGCAATGATATTGCATTAGAAAATACGATTTTGGGTGAATTTCAAAGTGTATATGTATATAAATAATATAATATATTATACTGATAATCCATTTAAAAATTTTAAAAACTACGAAATTTACGGAAACTGTTATTTCGACGAATTTGATTTTAATTGTAGTAAACCACTAATTTTTCCAAGTATCATAGGGTCGAAGGAGGAACGCCCGGAAATGACTTCTCTGTTTTTTTACATTTATGAGTCAATAAATTTTTTTATAGTAGGTATTTCAATTTGTATTAAAACAAATTCCTTAAATGACACCCCTAAGATCCTGGCTAATATAGCAAAGCTTTATAATCTATAATAATTATAATTTGGCATTTTAACCTAATTAACAATTAACTTTATATTTAATTTAAGAAAAAACAATTTTTATTGTAATATTTTTCTTATTTTTAAAATAGTTATTAGGTATTCTTGTATAAGGAAATATTTACATAGTTTTAATCGTTTTTTAATATCTTGGACAATAATGTATTTCTAATATGTAATAACAATTAATAATTTAAATTAGTTAATATACCTAATTAAAATAATCTGTTAATGTAACTTATTATAATTTTGTTAGAAAATAAACTAAAATATGTTTATTTATAAAATAACTATACGTTTTTAAAATATTTTTTAAATTTTTTATTATTATTAGAACGAATATTTACAATATTAATACATAGCACGCAATAAGTAAATTTGAATGTAATATGAATTCTGTAACAACTACTTTTTTTTTCTTTTTTCATATTTCTTAATTTTAAAATTTAAGCATTTATACAATTTCCAGAGCCCAACTATAATTAAAAATTAACTGAAATATTTCAACGTAACATGATAAAAATAATATAGTCATATATATATACGGCTTGAATAAGTACGAATTCTTGAATTCTATACAGCTACGATATATTTGTTAATTATTGTTTATTATTTGTTAAGAATTTTATTATTAGGAATCAATTATTATTATTATGTAGGTGTGAAAATAGGATTAAAAATAAAAACTTGGGAATCTATTAAGAAAATGTATCTTTCAATTTTTTAGAGCTACATAATACGCATATTAAAAGTAGTAATTATATATATTTAAAAATATATATAAACACACATAATATATCTAGTATATTATAGCATCTTCGACTTGCTATACAGGTGTTCATGGACCTCATTATCAGAAAATCAGCCTTGTCGGTGGTGGCGGTGTCGTACCGACTTCAATTATATCCACTGCGGCCGTTAAGATGCCCCATTTATATTATCCATCGTCTTTGCATCACTCTCGTTCCGGTAACCATGATTATTGCAGTGCGGGTTTGAAAAGAAACGACTTGCTTAACAGGCTGCTTATGAAGAAATCGCAAAAATGTGTCCAGAGCGACTGTTACTGGAGACCGGTGCATCAGAAACAAGTCTTCAAACCGATTTATCACAATTCTGTAGGCCATGAAGTTTGCTGTCCACTACACGGAGGTCTACAAAAACTTTCCAAATGCCTGCATTGAAGCAAGATTATAATATTATTTCTATGGGCTATCAATTTATTGGTGATCTAATATAATTATACAAGGGAGTATACTTGTTTATTAAATATTATTAATTAATAATTATTATTATAATATAAATACCTATATAGTTTGACAGTTTGTTAAAAAAAAAAAACAAATTAAAAGCCAACTGGAGGAACCAGCACGTGCCTAATCCAACCATTGTATATACCAGATAAATATATTTTTCAAGTCACTTCTGTTCAATACTGTTTAATATGTAATCATACTCGAATAATCAATTTTTTTTTATCTGTAATAATTTTACTACTATTGTCTATTATATTGTCTTTTTACAAATAATAGCATTATATAATTTAATAATAAGTCATGTCGTACCTTACCACAGAGCCGTAATAAACTTAATTGATATATTGTAATATCAGTTGTGATACAATGAAATAAAATTAAATAATTAAATAAAACTGGTGATTCGTTAAAATAACAATAAACTAAATAACTTATTTAAAATTTGTATTTTATATGTCTAATAACGTTAAACATTTAAAATTAAAAACTTACTTAGTGTGTACTTAATAGTATGTGTTTATTTTGATTAGAAACTTGATAGATGATTATTATATGAAATATGTGATATGGAAGGTTCAATTAGAAATAATAATTATATTTAAAGTAGTTCAACAATATTATAGGCTCTAATAACCTAAATAATTTGTTATTTCTTTAAAATGAAAAAAACTTTATTATGTTATTACACAATATTTGTATTTATATTGAAATATTATAATGTTACAATGATTACCCAACTTATAATATAATATATATTATAAATTCATGTATAACATTAGTTTTTTGTTATTCATAAAATATTATTATTATTTAACGATTCTTGATAAGTTTATTATGATAATCATTTTATAATATTGAATATTTGCACGGAAAAACAATATAATATAATATGAATCATTAAGTTTTGTTATGTGGTTTTATAGTTGCGAACATATTGAGGTCAATTAATGATCAACTTTCTGTACATATCTTCATATGTGTATAAACAATTATTTTTTTTATCTAATTTATATAGTTTATATATTCATGTATGATCAGTAAGTCCATTGAATTGTGTTTAACCAAATAACTCACAATAATATATTATTTACTTCCTGAACAATAGTTATGTAGTTCATAAAATTTTAAACATGTTAGTGTTAATTAATCCTATATCTTCAAATATTTTATCCTTCTTTATCAACATTGTTTAATTTTTCATTAAATCCTTTTTGGATATGATAAGAAGCAGATTAAATCCTTGTTATTTAATTTTAATAAAACATTTATCATTTGTATCTGTATGCTTATTATTGTTATAAAATCATACATAAAATTATATTAGTAGCTACAGGTGGCCTACATCCTACATGTTATTATTAGTAATACTAATTATGAGCTTAAATCAACAATCATATAAACTAACAAAATTTACATTTTAATTTTTTTTTTTTTGATATATATAATTAATTATTAGTTATTTGATATAGATTATATTTCAAACAAAGCACTATTATAATATTGACGTCCAAACAGCACAAATCGCGTATGCAGATATAGGTATATATTGTATATAGTATTTATTTATTTATAGGTAATATTTATGCGATTATAGTGTAAAGTCTCTGATCTGTTACTGCCTCGTATCCGGCAAGTTTATATAATTCATAAACAAGTCTAAAATGGACCATGTGTACCCATCCGGCAATGAATTCAAAATATAATCGTAATGTTGCATTTATTTCAATCTATGATTATTTAACTATTTTATGATGCAATAATAATATATATATAATAACCGAGGCAATAATTTTAAAATAATTTTAATAATAATATGTATAATACATTTTAAGACAGTCATTTTAAAATCATTTATAATAAAATCAGATGTACAGTAAATTAGTAATTATTAACTACTATAGTAACATGTATAATATAGATATATAATTTTATTATTTAGATTTTTTTTCTAAATATTCATATAAAACTTTTAAGAAAAAAAAAATGATTGAAAAATACTTATTTTTATTTAGTTATATTGTTATTACTACTAATTATATTATTAAACATTCCATAATACGATTGTATAGTACTATAGTGAATAGTATATAATGTTGTAGCAATTATATAATTATCGAATTAAAAGTTAATAAGTTAAGTTCAATTCATAAGCATAGGTAATAAAATATTTTTGGTAGCTTTGGGTTATTATGTTTTAATAATTTTAATAAAGCGGGAAGGTTGATTTCGGACGTGCCTCTTTTGTCCCTTTGGTCCTCGGAAAAATTAGTGGTTTATTATAATATTAAGATCTGAATGCAATACTTTGGATTCAAAAATACGATTCTGAGCGAAACTCAATATAAATTATAAATTTATAACACAATCAGTTGTGGTATTTATAAAATAATAGTTAAGAAGGAGGTTAACGCTAAATAAAACTAAGAAATAAATAAAATAAAAATTTTTTTAAATTTATATAATTATAGTTACCTATTATATAAATAGTTGTATTGTTAATTAATTTTGTTTTATATATTATAAGCAGTGTGATCAAAATTACATGTTAGAAAAATGAAGGAAATTATACGTCTTCATTATTTTTATAACATACTATTATAAATCATAATATATCAAAAATATAAAACCAGTATTCTGTTGCTAATAAAAATTATTATAAATACGACGAGTTGTCTAATTAGATTAAAACTATGTTAAACGTTATTGACATTAAATTACGGAATGTTGATTGTTTTCTCTTTTTACATTTCAAAAATAAAACATTACAGCTTGATATTTAAGCAGTTCGTGTGTTTTTCATTGGACAATCGTTAATTTTCGGTTTAGCCTTCGCGCGAACCATACAAACAATTCATTCGTTTATAATATGTACAAGTACAATTATTATAAAATTAATATAATGAATGTTCACAAATGTTTGTGAATCAACTCCAATTGTGTATAATAATATGATATAGATATAGGTACTATACGTGCCTGTTCTGTGAAATGTGAACTTATTTTTTATTTGTTTTATGTTACTGACATGTAATTATTTAAAAAAAGACTCGTTTCGACACGTGGAAAATTCCAAAAACGTTTTCAGTGTTTAATTACTTATTATTAGGTACTTAAAATGGATAAAAATATCTGACAACTAGGTATAAATAAAATATTTTGTTTTGGCGTTCAGATATGATATATATCATAATTTAGTATATTTTAAACAATTATAAATAATAGTAAAATTCGCATAACCGGCTGTGCCGGACAAATCGCGAATACCGTTTCGTGGTAATATATTATAATATATTATACGGTTGGTCCGGTAAGACTGTGTGCGAGGTGAAGGGTTGAGACGACTATGGTCTCCAAACGTTGTCGGGACATCGTCGTTTTGTCTTGGTGGAAGTCGTCGTCTTTGTTGTCGCCGAGGTGATTATTTTCCTCTTGGACTTTTTCAGAGTCGCGCGTGACGTCAGCTGAATCGTTTCGAGTAGACTGATGATGAAGTCTGACAGTAATTGGCCCTGGTCGTCACCGGACGTCACGACGGCGTTATCGTCATCGTCATCGTCGTCGTAGCTGCAGCTGCTGCTGCCTACTGCTCCTCGCGATTGCACAGAGTTGTCCACGTCTTCCACGTAGTCCGCTGTCGGCACGTCGTGATCCACCGTGACCGAAAATTCGGGCATGATCCTGTCTTCGTATGGGTGTCGGTTGATCAACCGTTCCGGACCGGCTTCCACTTTTGGATTGAACACCTGGAAGAATGATTTCAGTAGCGTGTCCAGACAACCGTCGCACCGGCGCTGCGTCCGAAAACCGAGAAAACAAAAAAACAAAGAAAAAACCGCAACATGTTGCCAAATAGGTTTCCGACGCGTTAAAATAGCCTAACCTAACCCAAACTCGTACAACTCGAACAAATTCTGTTAATCAGTGGCGTCTGTTTGGAGAAGAGTTATCGAATGATATCGCAAGAACATAATTATCTATCTCTCATCGGATAAGAACATTTTAGAACTATTATTATATATTCATTATATTCCTTATATATATATATACCTGTATATATACCTGTAGATTTCCAACTAACTCCCTAACTCCCTATACTCAATAAATCATTATATTGAATAGCGATTTATCTTTTCTTTCGTTTCGAATTGTGTTTGGTTTAAAATAAATAGTAATAAATAGTCGAAGTAAATAACAAATTAACGGAAAGATGGATAATCATAATTTGGTCTGATACTTCAAATATAAGGCTGTCACAACTTGAATTATAAATAATTAGACTTTAGAGTAGGTTAGGTTAGAAGTCCGGAATAATTTTGTAGAAAAAAAGCTATTTTTTTAAAAAGTTACAAAGACGCTAAGACCTGTGTTCACGGTTCACCGGCTAATATATCTCGTCGTATATCATGTATAATTTTATCGTTAAATTTTTTTTATGATTTTATATTGCATGTTTGTTTTATAAATTAATTAACAACATTTTTAAAGTAATATTTCATAATTTTTAGGGTATATGAATCGAATAAGCAATATTTCAAATAGTTATTATTTGTATGTATGATTTTTGCAATAAATTCTATAAATATATTTTGAAATAATGTACTAGACTTTTTTACTGCAGTTAAGTTAGGTCGTTCTAAATAATTTTGGTTACCTACGAAATTATTTTTTTATACGAATTATATTTTTGGAAGAAAATATCATAACTTATTATATAAACCTTGTTTATGAAACATAATATGGTTTCATATTTGTTAAATTCTATTATTTTTTTGGCGTACAATGAAAAAGTGTTAAAAGTATTAAGCGTAGAATTTAATGTAGGTATATGATATTTGATATTTGGTGATGCCCGTAATTGTTTGGATTTTAGTAATGTGTTTTTTCGTCGCCAATTATAAAATAAAAAAAATAAAAAAATAAAAAAATATACAGAAAACAATGTTATTCTAATCGTGTCATTTGATTATTATATCATTCGGATAGGTTAAAACGATGAAAACTATAAATAATTGACGTAAAATCTCGTATAACAATAATAAAATGTATACTCACGAGCAGACAAAATAAGACCAATCCGCCGAGTGAAAATATTACGAGAATTCGCATTGTTGTTCAGTCGTTTACACATCACACTAGTGATCAAATGTTAACTACAGGTAACATATACCTATTTCATATTATATCATCACAAGAAAAGTGTCAGTTGTCCCCCTAATATTAATGAACACCTTTAAGTATACATTTCGTAAAGTCGTATTGATGTTTGTAAAATATTTGTCGAGATATCAATTTGACCTTCGTCGAGATTTCCTTGTTTTGGATATTATTTATATTGTTGTAGACACATACACGCGTATAATTTATACGAACACGTTATGCGTTACATATTATTGTTTTATTAAAAAAAAAAAAAACAGCAGTTATTTATAAAATAGTGTAATATATTAATTTGACAAATTACATAGTTTTTTTTTCTTGCAAATGATATTAGTATTATTACTATTATATAATTTATATCAAGTGTGTATATAACATGAATTACAATGAATCATGATTTCGTTAGGAAAATTTTAAGGAATTCTGGGTCATAAAACTCCAGGATCTAAGTGGATTAAATATAATTTACATGCAGTGCAGGTGGATTTCAGTATCGCTTATATTCGTTCCCTTTATATGTAACCGTCACTGGTGGATTTATGTCCGGAGAATCCTTTCCTTAGAAAAAGGTATTTGTGCTAAAAAAGGTGAGAAATCAATTTGACATACCGATCAAACGACTTGAATAAAAAATAAAATAAACTATATTATAATATTGTACCTATGAGAAGTGCACGTCATAATGTTTAAAATGGTTATTTAGATATTTTCAAAACAATATAATATATAAATATGTTATATTTTATAACGACGATATTTTTTCACAGTCCTTGTATTAGGGTTTTCAATATTTTTAAAAGTGAATTTATAGCGGATGTGTTTTCAATTTCACTTTTTCCAGTTCTTTTGTTATACGTCTTATTAATAGTCCCATCAGTGTTTTCAGCATTTGTTTCAAGAATTACATTAATATTAACTGTATCTATGTGACTAACATTAACTCCTGACACAATAATAGACGCTCTTTTCGTTTCGGTTTTGTTTTTAGAACTAGTAAGGTTATCGCGATCTGGCCAAACAAATGTCCAATTACCGTTTCCAGTGTTTGTCGTTTCGGTTGTATTTGTTTGTGAATTATTATTAGGTTTCAAATCAGTTTCTTGACGATCCGATATGATGTTTTTCAAATAGTGCAATACGTTGATGGGCACGTCTGCAGTTAAGTGATATACTGAAGGTTTATCATCGGGCGAATAATTCAAAACAACGGTTTCGCTTGAATTCAAAACCCGCCCTAGTATTTCCGCGTCAGATTCGGGCAAAAGGGTCGCGACGAGTTCTGTAATATTTCCATCCTTTCCGCCGTCGATTGTTTCATTTCTCAAGTGTTTTTCATTATTTATCACAATGATCGAGCGTGACGAATTCGCTTCGTTCGCAAATTTATTCGAATAATAATAATTACGAGTGTTATTGTCGTTAACTTTCCGAGTTTGATTTTGCAAGGTTTGCGAATTCTGGTCATCAGGAACGCGCAATATCGTTGTCGATATTATATCGGTATTGTTGGTCGGGTCGAAATCGTAATCGTTCCGATGTAAGTATGGTACAAACGGTACGCGTAACCCGTTCGGAAATACACAATCTATTTCCGTCGGCGTCATCAACGGTTTGCCGTCGTGCCATTTTATGCGATCGACGTCGTACATCCGGACATCCGGAGTCTTCGAGATGATCAAAATCACCGGCAATCGATCGCTTACTGAAATATTATTTCCGTTCTGTCCGTTCGAGTATCGATCGAAGATATTTGTGTCGGGCGCATCCTCTTTTAAATCATACGTTCTGCATTTCACCTGGAATATCATGCTCACATTATTAAACAAGTTACGAATAATCAAATCAATTATAAAATAAAGTGTAATTAATTTTGGTTATTTTACAATGTAAAACCCATGGTAAATAGTCAGTTATATTAAATAATAACAATTAAATTGCACCCTCGTTTTTCCTACAAAGATCTCATAAAAATCTATGCATCACAATCACACTACTTTTTTTGATTATGGCAACATCAAATGTCAAAAACGCAAAATAAGTGGAAAAACATTGAATAACGTATTTTTGGGTGACTACAACAATATAATTTGATCAACAATTTGTTTTCTACATACTCACAAGAAAGCAATCAAGATTATTATAAAAAGAAAAAAAAAATTGTATTTACCAAAATGTGACAAATTATAAATATATATATATATATATATACATGTGTTGTGTTATATTTCAGATTTCGATGCAATAATATTGCATTCGAAATAACGGTTCTGAGTGACACTAAGTCAGATATAAAATAATACCTAGATTGATATTTCTTTTCATACATTTTATTTATTTATCAAATACAGAGCAACTAAATAATAAGTTACCTATCGTAATGTAAATCAAGTTCGTTAAAAATGTGGATACCACCAATTTTACCGCCGCTTTTTAACCATTTGTAGTTTTCTTTCAAGGAATTCGAAAAATAACATTAATAAAGTATACTTATATATAAGTACCAACTTGATAAAATTCTCTACTGAAACCATACCATTGTAGTAATCGGAGAACATCTACTATCAATTAAAGTGCTTTCAGATATAAAAAATATAATAATGTCAACGATGTCATTTTGACATATAATCGATGTAACAGTTCTAAAATGTTTTCTCATATGTAGTATAGTACACCTATGTTAACACTCAAAATAAATTGGTTATCATGAATTATTTAAAATTAAGTTTCTCAAAATTATAGTTTCTGGGAATTTTATAGTTTTTAGATATGTTTTTTTCTTCCAAAGAAAAACTTTTAAGCAATTCGAAAAATGTGCTAAAAAAGTACCAAATAGATACAATTATCTACTGAAAATATAACCTATTTGTGGTAATCATTATTTCTGATCCAAATCGTCCTTTCAAGCATTAAAAAAATATTTTGAAAACTAATACATTCTTCGCTTTATACAGAGTCTAAAATTAAAGATATTTGTATTTAAAATTAAAATTATCCAATTTGTAATTTTAAATTTTCCATCATTCACTTTATAAAATGATCGATCGATTTAAGTACTTATTTTTAATACGTCGACATTTTCTAATATATTTATATTGTAATGAATATAGAGTTCAGATTTAAAAGCAATATAAATTATAAAAATAGCTCTAAAAATGTGACAAAAAAAAAAAAAAAAAAAAAAACATTAAAAAAAATACTTGGTAATAGTTAATTATTTTTCTCCCAATAAATTATTGTGTGGTAAAAAAATCCATATAATCCATTCATATTTGAAATATTCTTATACATCAAAGATCACCAATAACGCATATACGTGAGGAAAATTCTATCAATTATTAAATTATTAATTAATTATATTTTACATAATATTATAAGCGTGTCATCTTCGCAAGCTCATATATTAATATGTATGTATTGTAAAAATATGTATATCAACGTTATTGCTATAAATCAATAATTTAACATAACCTTACCTAAATTTAAATTTAACTAAAAATAATTATTTATTACGTTTAAGTAAATATAAAAAATATCAATTAATAAAAAAATTATCAAATTAACTTTACTTAATACGACTTTTGCATCAAAAAAGTATGATTATATTAACATTACTTGTATTGTAAGTAAGAACACCATCACCACCATCGGTAGTAATAACTGAACTTTCATGGTAACCATTTGAAATGAAATATAGTTTATTTTAAATTTCACAACGAATATAATATAACTCCAACTTCCAAGCAACAGAGTTCAAGTAGATTTTCTGCTTAAACTTTTTCTATGTACAGTGACGATCATCCATACCATTTTGTATTTATACGAATACTAGTTGATATGAATATACGTATTAGGAACATATTTTTTTCAAATTATATCTTGATAATGAAGTTATACGTGTTATAATTATATAAACGTTTCCTTAAATGATAGAATGAGATAGCATAAGCTTAAAAATCGTTAGAACATTTTAAAACTTTAAAACTGTGAAAAATTTATAATTATATTTTTACATTAAAGTTTTTTAAATTTGATAATGTTTAAAGATTGTAGATGATATAGTATAAATAATAAGCTTCTCTTGAGATATAATTGATAATAAATCATTATTTTTTCATTTTCTCAAGAAAAAATCTATCCATTTATCATTTTATCAATCGCTGATGAAAATAATCTGTTATGGACGACTATAATGTTTTTTTTTACGAAGTGATATTTATGATACGAATTAAAACATAATTATACATTTTAGATTATCGCGAAATTGTATTTGACGAATCCCAATATCTGGTAGTTTTTTTATGAAATAAACACATGAAAATATCAATTATTTTTTGTCACGATAAAATAAATCAATAAAAGATACTGAAAACTATTATTTCACAATAGATGTCATATTTTATATTACAAATTACCAAGTGAGAGTATACATAATATTATGTATAATCTATTGTAATATTGTATACAATATTATTGTAATTTTCCTTTATATATATATATATATTATCTTTTGGAAATATTTAAATTACACAGTTATTATAGTTACTGTAATTACTCTGCGTATTGTGTTATACAGTTTTATTTTTATATTTAATATTCACATATTTATTCGAATAGTTTTCGAATTATCATTATAAATTATACTTATGATTATAGTATAAGTACCTTAAATCAGTTGAAACAATCTCTTTTTTAAAAACAAATCTATAAAAAAATTTGTTTGAAAAAATTAATTTAATTCACGACTTGCATAATACATATTATTCTTAATTTCTTAATTTTGCCAAATTTACTTATACATTATTTACAGGTATACTTTCTTTATATAAGTACATTTCAAAAGCAATTTTTTTACAAAACAGTAGTTATACCTATTTAAATGTCTAAATTTGTTAATTTATATATTCATTTTTAATAGAGTGGTAGTTCAAAATTTCAAATAGAATTTAGGTTACATTGAATGACTTCTACTTCTTTTAATTTTAGATTCTGAGTAGAGCGATGAATGTATTGTTTCTGCAAAGATTTTTTTTTTTTTATGTATGAAAACATTTTTTTGAATAGAAATAATTATCCGATTACCACAAGTGGGGTATGCTTTCGGTAGCAAATCGTGTCTTCTTGGTACTTTATTCAGCACATTTTTCGAATTTCTCCAAAATTTTTCGCTAGGAGAAGAAAAACTACCAAAAAATGGCAAAAAATTGGCAAAATTACGATTTTCGTCCTTTTTTATTTTTTATTTGGTGATACCTAGTTGAGTTTTGATCGTAGAGAATTGAAAAATTTTTAAATACTTGATAATAAAATTAATATTACCTACAATTTTGGGTTTATCGATTTGAAAATTTTACAGAAGTCTAATAATATACTACTTAATCTTTTTACAAAAAAATTTTGAAAATCGTGACTGACAATTTTTTATAGGTTTTTTATTATTTTTTTTTTCTGATGTATAAAAACCTTTTTTCGGATAGAAATAATGGTCCGATTACCACAAATAGGGTACCCTATCCATATCAAATTGCATCTAGTTGGTACTTTATTTAGCTCATTTTTTGAATTTCCCAAAATTTTTTTCTTGAGAAGCGGAAAATTGGTAAAATTACGGTTTCCGTTATTTTAAACTTTTTTATTTTTTGATTATTAATTGAGTTTTGATCGTAAGGATTTGAAATTTTTTTTGAGTCCTAATATAGGTAATATTTACCCTTAGTAAAATTTTGAAACAGATTGGTTTGTTTTTTGACTAAATATAGAACTTTGAATTTTTTCCAATAATGTTTAATATTACCTGCAGTTTTTGGTTTAAAGGTATACAATTTTTATAGAAGACTACTCATATACTATTTAATCTATTTAAAAAATATTTTGAAAATCGTGACTGACAATTTTTATCATTAAATGATAACTATGAATATTGATCATAGGGATTTGAAATTTATTTTGCATATATACATATGTAATTTACATTCGTGATAAATTTTGGAATGAATTATCAGTATAATATATATTAGTATATTGAGATTCAGTCAGAATCATATTTTTTAATGCAATATAATTGCATTCAAATCTTAATAATTTCTCTCTCTCCACTAATTTCTCCGAGGATAGAAGGGACGAAGGAGGAACGTTCACAATCAGCCTTCCTACTTTTTTTATTTATCATCACTCTAGTTTTTTTTAAATATAGTCCGACAATTTTAAGACTACAAGCTAAATATATAACCATCCAGGGGCGGATCCAGCTAAAGGTAATCTTAGTGGGTGACCCAAGATAACGGTGGGGGGGGGCGAACTATAATTTTGTGTGTATTACGTATTATATAATATAAAATAATATAACAGGTATACACTCAGCAAAATATCCTTATATGAAATGTAACTTTTCTGATTTAACGGGAGGGGGTATTGCCCCCCTGGATCCGCTACTGTAACCATACTCCAATTATTTTGACCAACCATTTTCGTCCACCGATAATGGTTATAGCCTTATAGGTTAAAAGATATTTCCATCAGCTATCCAATGTTTTTTGTATAAATTAATAAATTGTAAAAAATATTATACATTATTTACATTATTTATATTCCCTATACGGCTATACATATATTATGTATATATAAATATTTGATATGAATATCGAGTTTCTGTTTGTTTTTATAAATGTTGCATAAATAAATATAAATATAAATATTAAATAGTTGACGGAATATTTGTGAAATATTATTATTATTATTATCATTATTTTAGTTACTATCCTCTTTATAAGGCTTTAATAAAAATGTCTAGTTACTGTTACTTGTTGATAGTTTAGAATACGTGCTATTATAACGATGAACCACTGCGATTATTAGTATTTTCATCGTCATAGTTGTTGTTCGAATAAGTTTCAAATCAATCGTTTCTTGGTATTAATAATGAAACGTATTCGTTATCTATTTTAATTTTTGATCTGCTTGAATTTTCTGATCTAACGGATATAAAAAAAAATTAAATTGAACAATGTTTTCTATCGATAATATTATCTTGTTAATGTCGTCTGTCAGTTTTCGATTTTTGAATTTTTTTCTATTCCATATAATAGATACACTAAATGTAATACAATTGAATTACATTTACAAATATTATTTAAATTGTATATGTATTTAAATACTTATTTTTTTTAAATACTTTGCCTATAAATTAACTATATTTCCACACATAAAGTTGTAATAATTCTTCAATATACAGTTATAATATGAACTAACATTATTCTTGAAAAATTATCATAAATTTATACCTAACCAAATTTGTAAATTATGAATAAATTTAAATATAAAAAACACGTTTTAATTCATATATTTAAATTCAAGTCTAACATTAAATACATTGGTATGAAAAGTTTTCAATTTGTCTATTGTTATAAATTTGGAAACTACATTTATTTGATATTATTTACAATTAGTATTTTAACGTCATCTAAGTTTTTTTAGAAATTAAAAAAATTACTAATAAATTCATGTAAAAATTAATTTTTAACATTGTAACGGATAATAAAAATGCACACGTGTATAGCAAATAAAATTATAAATAAATTTATAAATATAAATTTAAAAAATAATCTCAATTTGTTCAAGTATATATTTAAATATTAGTACCTAGTACTTGCAGATATTTTTGTTACTATGATAAACATTTATAACATTAATATTTTATGGACTTACAGTTATATTAATTATTAATTACCAATCATATTTTTATGATGAATTCAAATTCATGTTTACAACTGAATATAAATTATATTATTGATTAAACTAAACTGACCTGATTAGGTTGGATAGTTTATAAATATATTTTTAACTTATATAATAAATTAAATTATATTCAAAAGGCTATATCGTTTCATTTTATGTGAAATATTGTACTTTCTACAAAAAAATAATATTCATAGATTTATGAAGAAATTTTCCTATAAAGATTTATCAAGAACGTAATATATATATATATATATAAAAAAGGTGGGAATGTCGATTTTAGGCGTTCTTCCTTCGTTCCTTTGGTCCTTGGAGAAATTAGTGGTTTATTATAATTAAGATTTGAATGCAATAATATTGCATTAGAAAATACGATTCTGAGCGATACTCAATATATTACAATACACTATACTAATAATTCATTCCCAAATTATACCTCACTTGCATACAACCTATATTAATAATCAAAAAAATTTTCAAGTCCCTACGATCAAAACTCAATTAGTTATCAGTTATCACGAAATTAAAAAAATTAAAATAACAGAAATCGTAATTTTGCCGATTTTTCGCCATTTTTTGGTAGTTTTTCACCTCCCAAGGAAAAACTTTTGAGAACTTCGAAGAATGAGCTAAATAAAGTACCAACTAGACACGATTTTCTACCGAAAACATACCCTACTTGTGGTAATCGGACCATTATTTCTACCCAAAAAAGTGTTTTGATACATCAAAAAAAAAAAAAAAAAACATCTTTGTAAAACCAATATATTCTTCGCTTCGCTCAGAATCTAATAAGTAATAACTTATTTAATGATGTTCTGAATATTAGATATTACGTTTACAGATACAAATTGTTCACTTATTGATGAAACATGAAAATGTTAATAATAATTATAATAATTAAAAACTATTAATTAGACTTGTGTTCATAATTTTTTTACTTTAATTGTTGAACATAAATTGTTTCGATCACAAATTTGTTTATTACTTTTATAATTATTTTAAATCATAAAAGTGTTATAAATGTGTTTAACTATAAGTTAAATGTTTTCTAAATTTCTAATTAGGTTGATTCAATATATTTACAGTTATTATTTAATTTAATGTAAACCATATAAATAATGCGTAATTTGCCCAGTAGTGATATTGATTGGCAAAATACTTTCTGTTTTTTAAAATGCCTATCGTTGCCTATCATAGGTAATGATAATGTGATGAAAAATTAAAAAAAAACATATATCCATATTAAAATTTTATTAAATGTCAAATTTTTAAATGATAATTTTATTTTTGTATGATTTATTTATAGACATATTACAAATCGTTTACCAAATGTATTTAGAACATTTTGATTTGTTATTTTTTTTTAAAAATAAATAGTTTTTTTTTAAAGTGCTACAAAAAAATTCTAATCAAACTATGATTTACACTCGCGTATATTTTTGTTAGATTATACTTGAATTGAATTAAATTTTAATTTTTGTAATTTGAATATTTCACTTTTGATTTTATATACTCAAAACATTAAATTTATTAAATTATTAATGATTCCTGTTACATATTTTTTATTTCTCGGAATTTTCGTGGTCAGTCACCTTTATACATTTGACCAGAGGTTTATTATCATTTATCAGTCAAGTCAATGTAAATTAGTTCAACACAACATTATAATAATAACGCATCGATCACGTATATGAATGAAAATAACAAAATATTTATTACAATATATTTGTATGTGTTCATATTTTGTTGAATGGTCTTTATTCTGCGTTAACACTAAATGTATTGATATTCTACAATTATTAATGATTGATATTAATACAATATCATTATTATTGATAAGTAAAGTTACACGGGTTACGGATTTGTACGTGGAAAAAACAAATTTCATTATAAACGTTCAAATAGTGTTAATAAGTTTATGAAACTAAATAATTAAAACAAATAATATAAGTATGTAGAGCTAAGTATATAAGTCGTATAAGTATAAAAAAAATGATTTACCTTTAAATTCATCAATTATAAATTTAAAATATTTTAAGCGAATACCTACTTTTGATTTTTACTCTAATTTTTATTTAGTCTCAATTCTGTGATTTCGCCACGATTAACATTTTATATTGTTTTTTATCTTGGGATACAATATAATTAATATCATGTCTAAATTAACAAACCGATTGAGGTACAACATGCAGCAATAGCTGTTAAGTAAACTCGTTAAGTTAAAATTTCATAAATTTTAAAATAATACCTCGTTGTATGTAACTTAACTTTAATTTTTTAAATCGTCAATATCAAGATTTTTTTTTGCTTTGCTTTTATTAAATATAAATCAGTATATAAAATTATTATATTATTATACTCGTACTTATATACGTATTTATTTATCGTAGATATATTAGTTATACTAAAAACACGTATTAAATACTATTGAGTAACATAAAAGTTCTTGTTGGGCGCAAAAAAAATTCGTATTATAATCGGTTATTGAATTATAAGTACATGCAATTATTATGCAAAATATAATGAATTTATCGACATTAGGTGAGGCATAGCCTGATCTGGTAATAAGATCAATCTTAATAATTAATAAGGGTAGAGAATTATTGTAACGCTAAAACCCCCCAAAAATATGTATTTAAAATAAGTACAAAATTTTAAACGATTTTCGTTGTTTAATAATTACGAGATTTTCTTTAATATTTTATTAAATTTTAATAATACAAAATAATAATAAATCATAAAATATTACATTATATAATTAAACATTTTATTCTTCTTATTATTTTTCAATAAAGTATTTAATAAATTAAGAATTATAAATACATTTTGAAAATGTTACGTAGACAAAATATGTTATAAAATGTATATTCTTTTTTAAATTCATGAAATATACTACAAAATGTTAAAAATGTAAAAATATGTATTTGTATGCAAAATAAAATTGCATTATATTCTTATCAAACCGTCCAAACCTAAGATCAATTATAACCATGCTCAGCTATATTTGTGACCGTGTAAAACAAATACGGAAACGCTTAACAATACCTCTATCATATTTATAACAATATATATGATGTTTAGTAAGCAGGTTCTAGTGATTGCGTTTGTATAAAATGCATTTTGTACCGTGTATTTTTCTAGAAAAAAACAAATATAGAGCGAATACCACGAGTAGATAGATCAAAAAATAATATTATTTTCTAATAAATTGTAATATAATATTATTGTTGATGTAGAAACGTTGACGTCATACTTTGTATATTAATATAATAATATTGACCTCATCCGCGCGTATAAAAAAATAGTAGCTATATTTATTAATTTTTTTTCCCCCCCCTCAGATCCGACACGACGTTAGGAACAAATATTACTCATATATTATTATAATATAATAAAAAAAAAAAAAAAAAAATACGAGGGAACAAAAGTTCAAATACTCGGATCATATCAGCGTAATAATATTTTGATGGGGCGCAGAGTCGGGATGTGGATTGCCTATAAAAGACGGACGATTAGAATTCACTAGTCAGTTCATGAAATCATTTGCTGAACAATAATAATAATTATTATTTATACGAATATTATTATATTATAATCGATAACAGAAACCGATCGCCATCATGAACGGAAAGATTGTCTTGTGTTTCGCGGTCGTCTTAGTCGGACAGGTATACTTAAAAAACATTATTAATACTCAAAACGCATGTATATATATATTAATTATATGAATTTAAAGATTTATTTTTCTCGACTTGTGATGCATTTATAATCTTTTTATAAATATACACATTTTTGTATAAGTATTATTATTGTATATACTATTATAGCACATTATTCGATTACTGAATTTTTTTTTTATATATATCTATTGTTCGAACATACTAACAATAATAATACACTTATAATATATTATCGAATTGTGTTTTTTTAGGCCATCTCTTCCACCGTTTTCGACGGTGAAGAATTAAAAAAAGTCGGCGAACAAATCGGCCAGTCTGCCTTGTCCGTTGCCAACCACTTCTCCCAATTACTTGGATTGCCCCCAAGCAATGTGGATATCCCAAAGAATTTTGAAAAGATCAAGAGCGTGGCAGTGAAAGGATTGAATGACGTAAGGATCACTTGTATTATAACCATTTAAATCGTATTCAGTATCGTTTCTGTATTTACATACGTTTTAATCGATTGATTTATAATCCCACAGATGGAAACCGAAGTTGGTAAATTGAGGGAAATCTCACGCAAGTACCTCGACCCAAAAGTGGTTGAGAAGTTCGACGAATTGGAAAAGGAATTCAAGAAACAAGCGGCCGACGCCAAAGTATTGTTCGAAGATAAAGTTGGCAAGCCAATTAACGACAAATACAAGGATGACGTGAAGAAAGTGTCCGAGGCAGTACTCAAGTCTACCAAAGATATCGAAGTAAGTCAAAATAATGATTTGTAAACAACATAAATGTTATATTATAATTTCAATCTTATCAATCTCGTGTACAAATAAAATAATAACGTATAATTTGTATTTTCATTATTTATATATTATACTAATATTATGAATTAAAATGTTTCAGGCCAGCATAAACAAGGCTATCGATGGCGTGAAGAAACCATGAATAAGTCTTTATTATAATTGGAACAATCCATGATATTATATACCGTATTTTATTTTAATTAAATTATTATTTTTTCCTTTATAAAATACATTTTTATACCTATTTTTTGAAATAAAATTTATCTGTGTTAATATTTTATCAAATTATTCATTTTTATTGTCTTTCCTCAACTGCTGTATATTATGTTACACCATAATATATTTTATACGATTCTATAACGTATGAATGTTTTATGAGGGATATTATGCTGGTCTTAATAAGGTTTACACTATTGGTAATTGGCTAATAAAAGACTATTTAAATTGGGTACAAACAAAGTAGTTACATAATTTATTTAGAATTTGGACTGTATATATGTATTAGGTAATATGTTACTTTAGTCAGACTAGTTATATGGTATACTATTTTGTACCATTTTAAAACGGCGCTCTTCTCTAAAAGTGTACAAATATTCATTAAAATATATTATTTGTTGGTAATTACATTAAAACACAATTTAAAATTAACGACGTGTTTCATGACATTTATATCAATAACATAATGGACCAAATTGCACATAACACAAATATTGTTTATTGAATATAAGTAGTGGAAATCATTATTTATATTAAAAATGTTTCTGTTATTGTAATGAGTAATAATGACCAATAAAATAGTTAATAACAATAAATCGTCGAGAAAATGTTTATTCTCTGTTTATGTAAGTATAACTTTGTACTATGATTATTATTTTTGAGTACAAATCATACATATTATACGTGTAGAATACAAATTGTTTGACCTCCAAACGTGTAATTTAAACAGATATAGTTTATTTTACATTAAAAATATTGTAATAACGTAATACATTCATTTAAGTGTAACTGTAGTATAAGTGCATATATTTTGTAATTCATTATATCGATTATTATACTAATCACACGTTTGATAAAAATGCACATTATATATTAGTAAGCGTGTACAGAGTTTAATCACACATTCAAAAAAAATAATTAGTTCCTATTTAGTATTATATCGATATATTAAATTGTGCATAGGTAGATATAACATAATTATAATAAAATATACCATATTATATTACAATATTATCATTTAACTTGTGTAAATAAATACGAATACAACATCGTCTGTATTATAATCTTTCAATTTATTTAATTGTACCCACTGTATTACCTTACTCTGTATAGGCTACAGCCATGGGCGGCAAAAAAAAAAAAAAGTGTCATTCATATTATTAACTTTAAGAAAAATTATAAATATAACATTTGAAATGTATAAAAATTGTAGACGCGTATGCTTCGTCTGAGAGATGAATTGTTATCAATTTATCAAAAATAAAAATGTATCAAAAATTAAATTTATAATTAACTAAAAATTGTGGGTCCTTTGAAACTTTAGAAGTAACAATTTCAATAGTTTACAATTTAATATGTTATAATTAGGGCGCGGATTTAAATGCAAAATGCATTTTTTTCTGAATGTCTTAAAACATTGCTTTCCAAGCTCATTTATTTTATACATCAAAGAATTTAAAATTTAAACTTTTATTTTGCAATTTTTGGCGGTTTTGGGGACATTTTATATTTGTAAGGTATTTTTCGCATATTTCATAAAAATTGATATAAATTTTGATTAAATTAACTAACCTCCCATCCATCTTTTTAAAAAAAAATTATTGTTATAAATTATTTTTTCATTTTTTCTTTATATTATGTATATATGTATAATAACGGCAGTATTTTCACTACGGTCTGATAAACTAAATTTATGACAAGGTTACTACACTTTATTTTTGTCCTTTTCATTGAACATGGCATTTTATTATATTAGCGATATCGATGATGAATAGTGTTATCGATAAGGATAACTTACGATATTTTTCCAAAATAATTGTTTGTTATTTATTTTATTTTTAAGTATTTTATTATTTTCAACTTTTTTTTTATAATTTTAGTAAAAAAAAATGTAGGGCATTTTTTAAAACATTTTTAAATATTTTATAATTAGGTAAGTAAAAAAAAAAATGGAGTGCATTTTTTAAATATTTTGTAATATTTTAAGAGCATTAAATAAAGTTTTTTTAAGGCATTTTTCTTGATTTTTAGAGCATTTAAATCTACGCTTTAGTTATAATATAGGCGAAATAATTATCATATCCTACGAGCGGCAAAAACCTTAATGTGGTCCTGTTTATAGGCACACATTGTGTGTGACTTTAGGGGGTTCTAGAATTATGATTGTAAGTAATATATTATAACTACATTTTTTTTTTTTTTACACATTTAGGTACTCAAGTACTATACTATACCAGTTTACGCCCAAAATAGTTTTTTTAAAAGAGGCTTTATTGACGAATTAATAATTTTGAGGGCTAAGCCTCCGTTAGCCTCCGATCATCACCAATACTGAGAGTGCTTATTCAGTATTTAAGGGTGCAAAGGTGCCCAAGCACTCTCCTATGTGCGCCTTTGCCTACTTAGTTATGATTTATGGTTCATTTTATACCAAATACAAATAAGTATTATATTCTATTGACTAGATACTTATATATTACGATTTTATTATGATTTAAAAGTAGAATGTATTTATTTAAAAACGAAATTATTGTATACATTATTTACGATTTCCTATAAACAATATAAATCCACCTATATTTTTTTTTAACTGATAATAATTTTGTCAATTATTTTAAATTATATTTGTTTTTTATATACACAGTACAAATATTAAACAAACGTATTACTTAAAATGTGTAAGTTATTAATATATTCAATTTGAATGCGTATATGTAATATTAGTTGTATTCGTTTATATGTATATATTATTCAGTACATACTTAATATAATAATTATTGTTTTAAACGTTTTTCTCGAAACCGATAGAAATTAGAAATATAATATTATAACAAGACTTTAATATAGTACAGAATTCTAAAAAAAACTCCCTAGATAACTCTCTAAAAAAGTGCCTACGATCAAAACTCAATTAGTTATCAAGAAATAAAAAAATTTTAAATAACGAAAACCGTAATTTTGACGATTTTCCGCCTTGCAAGATAAAACTTTAGGGAAATTAAAAAAATGAGTTAAATAAAGTACCGAATAGATGAAATTTGGTACGGAAAAGGTATCCTATTTATGGTAATCGGACCATTATTTCTACCCAAAAAAAATGTTTTCATAGATTAAAAAAAAAACAATACATCCCTCGCTCCGCTCAGAATCTATAATTTAAAAAAAATTCTTGAATAATAATATAATAAGTTTAAAATTCTATTTATTGTTTTGAACATTTAAGTATATTTAGCATTGTTTTACATTCTAAGTGAAGCGAGGAGTATAACTATAAATTACTTAACTTATTAGTTATAAACAATTTCGTAAATCGAATGTTCCAATTATTTTTAATAAGAAATTAAAATTGGAATATTGAGTGAAATTGTAGAAATATATTTTTATATA
Organism: Eriosoma lanigerum; assembly: GCA_013282895.1. NCBI lineage: Eukaryota > Metazoa > Arthropoda > Insecta > Hemiptera > Aphididae > Eriosoma > Eriosoma lanigerum. The sequence continues at coordinate 21,409,689 of CM023359.1, forward strand.
GATGTTTATATGTTATATAGCATAAATATTTTTATTTTAAATACCCATAATAAGCTAAAAAATGTGTTTTATGTCATACTTCTGAAAATGGATATAAAAAAGTAAATATCCAAAGAAAAAGTTATTTTTTACAGCCCTTCAAATTTTAAGATATCACATTGATATTAGACTTTCATGTTTTTAAAAGTCTGAAGACAAGTCTAATTTTCACTAATGTGGTATACTTTTGGTAGATAAAATTCGAAGATTTTACATTTTTGACGTAGGTACCTACTTGAATTTCATTATTTTATTATTTTATTATTTTTTTAATTAATATTTCTATATTATAACAGTTCAAAAACATGTTAAGTAGGTCATCAATTTGTTTTCGATATCGATATTTTAATTACGATATAAGGTAAGTACCAATATGAAACGATATCGTAAACAGAAATACCGTCGTGAAAACTCAATGGATATTGATTAATTAATAATTAATAGATAATAAATAATAACAAATCTAAATTAATTTAATTATTTAATTCAAAAAATAATTATGTGTGATTTTAATTCTTAAAAAAATATTATAATGTTTAATATTTATATTTTAAATATTTAAATAAAAAATAAATAAAAATACATATAAGTGTATATAATATATTTGTGGGATTATTTAAAGTAATTATAGTTGTGTTAGTTTCTATGCATCATAATATGTTTAATTTTGAATATTATATTAAAATTCATATTAATTATTTCATTTAACCAAAAGTGGAGTATGATTTTGGTAGCAAATTTTGTCTTCTTGGTACTTTATCAAGCTCATTTTTCGAATTTCTCCAAAGTTTTTCCCTAGGAAAAGAAAAACTACGAAAAAATGTCAAAAAATTGGCGGAATTACGATTTTTGTAATTTTTTATTTTTTATTTTGTGATACATAATTGAGTTGTAGGGAGTTGAAAATTATTTTCAGTACTAACATTGATAATATACAAGTGTGGTAAAATTTTGAAAGAGATTGGTTGATTTTTTGGCCAAATATAGAGCTTTGAATTTTTTTCCAAAAAAAATTAATATTACCTACAATTTTTTGGTTATCAATTTGAAAGTTTTAAAGAAGCCTCATAATATACTACTTAATCTTTTTAAAAAATATTTTGAAAATCGTGACTGACATTTCTTTTTATAGGCAATTAATTTTTTTATTTTTCTGATATATGATTACATTTTTTTGGGTAGAAATAATGGTCCGATTACCACAAATAGGGTACCCTTGCCGTACCAAATTTCATATAGTAGGTACTTTATTTAACTAATTTTTTTAATTTCCTAAAAGTTTTTCTTTGAGAAGTGGAAAATTGGCAAAATTACGATTTTCGTTATTTAAAATTTTTTTATTTCTTGATTACTAATTAAGTTTTGATCGAAGGAACTTGAGAAATTTTTTGAGTACTTACATAGCTAATATTTACGTTTAATAAAATTTTGGAACTGATTGATTGATTTTTTGACTAAATATAGAGCTTTTTCCTAAAATGTGTAATATTTCCTGCAATTTTTGGTTATCGGTTTGATTATTTTATCAAAGTCTAATCATATACTACTTAATATTTTAACAAAATATTTTGAAAATTATGACTGACAATTTTTATCATGAAATGATAACTCCTTGAATATTGATTGTAGGGATTTAAAATTGATTTTACATATTTACTTATATAATTTACACTCGTGGTAAATTTTGGAATGAATTATCAGTATAATATATTGAGATTCGCTCAGAATCGTGTTATCTAATGCAATATCATTGCATTCAAGTCTTAATAATTATAATAAACCACTAATTTCTCCGAGGACCGAAAGGGCGAAGGAGGAACGTCCACAATAGACCTATCAACTTATTTTATAATATCCAATTTAATCAAGCATACACATTATATTATTATGACCATTACCAATAACAAATATGATGTTTGTGTATTGTTGCATACATACCTATAATATAAATGGTATAGATTAAACAAATTACACAACAATAATAGGTATTAAAAAAGAACCCAACGTTAGATTTTATTTAGTATAATTGCATTGGACTTTATATCTGTATCAAATTCATAATATCACTATGTTTATTGGCATAATAATAGTGAAGTTAGTAAAATCAATAAAAGAATTGATTTTTTAATATATATAAAAAAATTGCTGAATTAGTTTTTTATAATGATTTTCAAACAGTTCGCAAATCAATTTACATATATTTATAATATAACATAAAAATGTAAAAATATTGCATAATAGTATAAAAATTATAGTATTTACACAAATAATATTTTTATTATAATAGTAAATTTAAATTTGTTTTTACAAAATAATGTTTTTCGCTACACAAATTGTATATGATTTAAGTTGTTGTGTTAAGTAAAATGCTTTATAATACAGACTTTACGAAAACTAATTTAAAATTTATAAAAAATTAAGTATGTAAATGCTTTCTTATTACGATCGAAAGGCATAAAACTATCTTACAAAATAAACTAATAAAAGCAACAATAATATTGTCATAACTAAAAACAAAATTCACACAAAATATCCTAATTTATAAGGATCTCATAATGTTTTCGTTTATCTAAAAATAATAAATTAATTAGTATTGTCAGAAACTGGTTAAAACCTAACCCTAATGTATAACGTCATAAAAACATTTATTGACAAATGACAAAAGTTTTATTTTCAGCCATAAGATCGATTAAAAGTGTTTACTTTAGTTCAAACAGGATATGTTATTTATCTTTTATATAAATATGATCCCGAGAAGTATTTACTAAAGACTAAAGTGAACACATCCTGAAGGCATTTTGTTCGGCTATAAAATACATTTCATTCAATTTAATAATGTTAGATTATTACGTATCAATTGATATTAAAATTAATCGTGAGAAAATCTGAATAAATATGCTCCTGTTAATTATATATACAATTTTAAAACATTATTACGTTTATAACATAACAATACGTATATAGTATACGTAATACATATGTGTTTTAAAAACATAATGTTTTATTCATTGTTAGAACAAATATAATGTAAAATTGTTTAGCCTTTTATAATTTTTCATGATATTTTAGATACATATACACACACACTATACAAAAGTAATTGTGTGCTAAACGCAAAAAAAAAAAATATATAGTTATAAGTTCTAAGTTCATATAACAATTATTACCTTTAATTAATTTACCAATTAGATTTCGGACTTTCGGAGCATAAATTATTTACGAATTTACGACTTATCATCTATAGCACGAGAGACTGAATGTTGAAAAACAATATTATACATTATAATGATATAGTATAAACGAGTAATAGTCAATAAATTTCATCATATTATAATATGATATTATGTAATAATTAACTAACAGACTCGTTTATAAGTAATATTATTATGTGATGTAGGTAAATAATTAGTAAATTTAGATGGAATATATGCGTAATGCGTATCATGAGAAAGTTTCAACTTTTTTTTAAAAAATATTTTTCAAATTTATATCACCACTACATGCCCACATGTTTTATATTTTAACCGTTTTTGCATTAAGTATGTCTCACTAGCTAGGAATTTTGAAAACAAATCCGCATTATCAATTTGTACGACAACTTCCAGAATTTGTACAATTTCCCTTTTCCTTCTATAAAAATATTATTCTGGAGGCAGACGAGACTTCATCCCAACTATCCATATTGAAATTTTAAAAGTTTCTTTTATGCCATTATTTTGTGATCTATTTGTATTGGTTTATACAATAGAAATCAGTTTTAGAAAACTGAAATTTATGTATAATATATTTTTAAAAATAATTGTTACAATACTATTATGTACGAACGTATGAATGTACAATTAATATCAAAATAATTCAGATTTTGCTTTTTTAAAGATCACATGCCTTTACCATGAGGGTAAACTACCTATGAGAATATTTAAAAAATTTACAAGTCTACGTTCAAAACAGCATGAGTTGTCACAAAATATTTAAAATAAAATTCACGAAAACCGCAATTTTGTCAATTATCCATAATTTTTTTAGTACATTTTCATATCTCAAGGAAACTTTTAAAAAATTCAAAAAATGAGCTACATAAAGTACCAAGAAGATGCAATTTTCTAGCGCAAAAATACTCTACATAATATTGCAATCCGTTAATTATTTTTTCCCGAAAAAATGTTTTCAGACTTTTAAAAATACAAAAATAAAACATCAATGTAAAATGTTAAAATTTGAAGATGTTTAAAAAAAAATTGACTCACAATTTTAAAATATTTTTGAAATAAGTTAAGTGAAATATGATTATACTTTTATAAAACTTTCAAACCGTTAAACTTAAAATTTCAGGTTATATTAAACACTTTTGAGAAAAATATTATATTTTTGAATACATTTCAAAGCTCTATATTTAGTCAGAAAATCAATCTTTCCATTCCAAAATTATGTTACGTATGTAGGCAACGTATAGAAATACTTAAAACCATTTTCGAATCCCTACGTTCAAAACAAAAAATTATGAAATATAGAAAATTAAATTAACGAAAACCATAATTTTTCCAATTTTCCGCCATATTTGATAGTTATTCTTCTTTTAAGGGAAAACTTTTGAGAAATTTAAAAAATGAGCTAAATAAAGTACCAACTAGATGCAATTTAGTACAGAAATTATTTATGGTAATCGGACTATTATTTTTACCCAAAAAAGTGTCTTCATACACAAAAATAAATAAAACATCTTTGTAAAACCAATAAATTCCATAATTCACTCAGAATCTAAAATTGTAATATACATTTTTTAAATGAAAATTGGCTATGCTATTTAAAAATTAAAAGTCGATACTTCGTTAAGGTTAATACAAAAGAATTGAAATCATAAAACATAGAATTAAGTTAATTAAAAAGAAATAGTTGCAAAAATTTAGTGTGTTGTATTTATTTGTTGTGATTATTAATAAATTTAGTATCTTTATAAAAACAGCAGTAATGCAGTACACATTTTTTAGTTTTAATAAATATTTAAAATTCTATGCTTAAAATATAATTAAAATAATCGAAAATTATATCTTTTTATTCTAATGAATTTAACTGGTATAAATATTTAAATTGTATACAATATTTTTTTTTATAATTCCTAAGAAAATGACCAAAAAATGTATTATGTCTATGAATATAAATTAAAAACAAAGAAATATAAATTTTTTCTGCTATTTTCGCCTAACCTAGCTTAAATTTAAAAGTATGTCGAAAAATTTTTTTTCAAAGTGTAATTTATGTCAAAATTTGTATTGAAATATATGGAAGTAACGGTAAGTGTATCTACTACTATCTAAGAAATATATATTTCTATTTAGCAATAAAATGATCATACTCATCGCTATAAATAGGTATGATATAATATATTATTTTACCGCTTTTCTAAGAATATAAAAACTGTGAAAATAATATGTTATCATATTATAAATGAATAGGTACACAATTAGTTTTTTGTTTTATTAAAATTATAATAACAAAAATGCAATCTATACATTTCATTGTTTTTTTCTTATCAAAGTGGGTTTATGAATAATGACGCATAAAAATCTGTTGCTTGTGAATAATTTTAATGTAATATGATTATACTGTCATTAATCATCTTGGGCTATTTCTAGTTTATCCTAAATACATCATCCTAATGATGTCTTAAAAAAAAATTGATTACAATTAACGAGGAAGTAAGATTTTTTCCATGAGATCACTCCTGCACGTCATTTTAGAATACATATATAAATAATATATATAATATAGATCGACCAAGAATTATAATATATGTTAAATTTTGAGATAAGTGAATAACTTATCGACTATCGATGTTTTCGGTTCATAGTTTACGCATAAAAACTGACAAAACATTGTTACCGAGTTTATTACTAGCGTTTAAGAGCCAAGTATCGCTTGCCATTTGAAACGAAATTAGTAATAATGGCACAAATTAAAAAACACTCTATGAAATTCGTTTTATTCCTGTTCTGCTTGACTCAGGTACGTTTAAACATTTTTTTTAGGCATTTCATCGCTATTTCTAATTACATTTTTTTTAGTAAAATTTTTATAATAATCGTTCAATTTATAAATAGGTACAATTTATAGCAGGCTCAAGACTCCTTCCTTCAGATAAATCGTCTGACAATCCTTTTAACGATTTTATAAAAGAGGTCTCTAAATCGGTGCATACAATCGCTGAAAAGATTCAATTAAGACTAAGCGAATCTGACATTCACGTTGATAAATATATTGATCAAATAAAAGAACACGTCGAACAGTCTGAAGGAAGCATACAAGAAGCACTTGAAAAGGTTAGTTTTTAATCGATTTCCCCATTATACATATAGAACTAAAATCGGCTGAATTATGTAATTCAAATTATATTTAATACTTTATCTACGTAAATCCACATACAATGTATTTCGATAAATTTGATAAAATATAATTTGATGTCAATAAACGAATATAGAACAAAATTGTAATACTTTTTTTTTGGTTTAGTTTGATGAGGCCTTGGAAAAATTCCATAAGCAGATATGTGAAATTATTCCTAATCAAATCGACCGTATAATTGAAGAATTGAAGACCAAAGATCCGGAAATTGCCGAGAAAATCAAGCGAGTCAAAGCGGAATTTGCCTCGTTGAAAGAAGATCTTATTAAGTTGTACGAAGAATTAAAGAAACCCATTTTGGAACAATATATTAAGGTGAAAGACGAAGTGATCACCAAATCCAAACCAATCGTCAAACGGTGGACACCAATAATCAAAGACATCGAAGTAAGTGTACTACTTTTTATTTATTTATTTTATAGTAAAATACCTATTTATTATAATTTATTAATTACTCTATGTTTTTTAGGATATTATTTTGGTATTAATCTCCGACAAGAAGAAAGAAATCAAAAAAAATTAATAATCATAACTTGACTACAATTTTAAATTGCATTTATTGTATTTCTATATAATATATTCTCTGTCAATAATATATTAACATGTTTTGAAATCTTAATTTTTGTAAAAAATTAAAAATTCTTATAAAACTGTATTTTTATCTACCTTATTTTATTTGTCCTGTTAAAAATTACTAATTATAACTGCACCTTTAAATCACTTTCCTTAGCTTTGGGTCAATAGTTTATCATAATATTACAACATAATAATGATAACATGTTTACACGTCGGATTGATTTTATAGCGTTTACATGCGTTGACTAAAGTCTATAATATTATTTATAGGTAATATAAATTATTTATCTTTATTTTATTAATTATAATTCTTTGATACATACCACTATCAATAATTATTGCATTATCTGCCAGAAAACAATTTATTTATTGTAAATAATATTACAATTTTTAAGGTGTGATTTGTAAACTCGTAAACAGGAAACAAATTGAAAACAAAAAACCGTAGGTAATGGTAATAAATTTAGTTTTAAACGAATTCGTTCCAATTATTTGGTGGTAGCTATAATTATTTTACACGATGCTTTTATTAAGTTATTCGATATTTAACATTTAAAAATAATAAATGTGGTCTACAGATATAATGAACGATTAATATTTAAATTATTTAGTATAATATATACTAAATAATAATGTATAATACTCTTTTCCCCTTCTAACGGTATGCTATGCTACCTGGCTGGTACCAATTACATGTCAATGGGTCGAAAAAGAAGGACTGGAATAAGATGAAGTTTTAAGTTAACCAAATTTAATGTAATTTAAATAAACAATAAATAACAATTTATATTACTTAATAATTTATTATGTTTCTTGTAAAATTAGAAGAATATAGTTGTTATTTTCATTATTTTAAGAACCATATGAATTTGAACACAATATAATATAATAAATACAGTTTTAATGGATAGGCACTTTGTTTCTATATTATATCATTATGTTTATACGATCAATAAATTGTAATATTAAACTTTAGAGTTTGGACATTTTTTTTGTTTTTGTTATGCCTTTATGAATACATTAAATTCAAATTTTATTGATTTAATTAATATTGATACATGCTTGTAAATAATGATTAAAAATTAATATTTACTTTTTTTTAAATTAAAATTTAAAATATTAAAAAAAATTTTTAATATTTAATTTACAATTTTACTTCAAATAATTTAAAATTCTACTGAAAATTCTATTGTATAATATAAATTATTGTAAAATATATTTATTTTGAACGAATACGTAAATAATATTATCATTTCGTTAAGTTAAAAATGGTAAAAACATTAAACCACGCAGATTTACTAATATTCTGTATATTAAATACAGATTCATTATTTAATTTCCATATTTATAAAGAATAATATAAATTTACTAGTCTCACGATTTATATGATAGTTTTTATGATGTATTGTTAATGACTAGTAATTACTAATTACCTATAATGGTCGTATAATTATACAACTATCGTATATTTTAAATAAATTACATTTTAAACTTTATTCCGGTCGTGATCTTTAAACTTATTGAAATTTATTTTTTTATCAATTAACACTTGTAATACATAGGTTTATCGATTTATAATACACTCATATTTTTATATGCTTTTAAATATTATGCAATCATTAATTTACTAATTAGTGAATAATACTTAGGTTTTAAATTAATTAATGTTCTTTACAATATTATTATTATAATTTTAATTTTTTTTCCTTTAAAAATTCAAAAATATGCACTATATTTTGTAAAGTTTAAAATGTTAAACTTTAAAATAGAATGAACAATTTAAAATTATATTATGTAATTGCATAAGAAATAATTTTTAAAAATGTTGATAAGTACAATATTTTTCTGTTAAATTGAATGGATATTTTAGAGTTTGGATAAATATTTGATATGATTTTTCGTTAAAAATATGTAAAATATATATTTATCTAATTAACATATTATATAATATTATATTTTATATAAGTAGATAAATAATATCTAATAAAACAATTTTTTTTAAATTTATATAAAAAATTTAATATTTTAAAAATAGGCTTTTTTACTCTCTTTTTATTAATAAAAGGGCGTTTTTGTTTCTATAACTTTTATAGTTATATTCAATAACAACTAAATAACTTTATGTTATTAATACGTTTGTATAATGGTTTTTTTTAAAAAAATGTTAAATATTGTGTACATGAGCAGATAAATTTTAAGCTCCGTCTCAGATCAATCAGTCTAATTAAGAAATAAATATAGTTTATGTATATATTTATAGGTAATAAATATAATTTACCGATTTTTTTTACTTTTGTCTATCATATAAAGAACATAGTGAAACAAGTGCACGTATTGATTAGTGAAGTTATTAAATTATTGTAAATTATTGAAATGTATGTTTTTGATAAGTATTAAACACCTTACACAACATCCGTCGATCTGCCTAGCTATTCGTTTTCATATCAATAAACGGAAACGGTAATATTTTAATTATGATTTAACATTTTGCAAAATTAATTTACCTATTGTACCAATATTGAAGGTCATAGTACCTAATAATAATTAATAATACGATTCACTGTGTATTAAATATTTTATATTAAAATTTGGTGTGAGATATATTATGTATTGTAATAATATATAATAAAATATAAAATATTGGTGTACATTATGAATAATTTCGAAACTAAATTATCTAAAAAATTAAAACAAATTCACTCTATATGTTAAATTTGTCTACCTATATGTTTTTTTTTTTTTTTTTGTTTATCTAATGATAATGAAATATAAGTAAATTGTCTTACTTTATAAGAATGGAACAATATCAAACATTAACGTGTTTTTATTTTATATGAATCATCGATTACTATAATAGAGTCTAAATTACTTAGTCTAAATTCCAATTATAACTATACAGTATCAGTACCTATATTATATTTACTATTGGTATATAGATTGTAATCATCCGAATTGTAATATAATAAAATCAATATGTGATTTTTTTTTTTTTTTTTTAACATGATTAGGTACACATTTTTATCTATATCAATTATTTAAATAAAAACCAAGGTCGTTAAAGGAGGAGATTTAAGAATTAAAGTGATCTACGGTCAATTCACTTTACATTCGCATCTGAACACTCTGCCATCAGATACCTACAAGTTCCTTCTCATTATTACCTCGAATTTACAATTAATTGACAATATGTTGGCAAAAACATTTTTGGTTGTTTTTCTAACAACATTAACAGTATCATTGGCTAAGGTAAGAAAATTTTAAATAAGTATAATATTATTAATAAACTATTGTAACTAATGCACAATTATGTCTGTATTGTGTATTAATCTTAGCTAATACCGACCGTAAATGGGAAGATCGTTGAAATTAATATTAAATATAATTAATACTTATTAGATTTTAATCTTAAACACTGTCGATGTTTCAGGAGGATGTAGAAAATGAACTTCTCACTACATCCCTTAATGCTGGAACAAATGTGTTAAAAGATCTCGTCAAGTTAGTGACTGACGATGATAAATACAGCTTGGACTTCAACTCTTTGTACAAGAAGTACGAAATTGCCAACAAAGCTGAACAAGCCAAAAGCTTTTTGCAATCTCAGGTAAATTTGATAAAATTAAATTACAATTATATTTTATATAAACATAAACAGTTACTCCAAGGAGATTAGAATACCATACTATACCTATTATATAAAATTAATATAAAATATTATTTTAATATTGTTTTCAATAATTGGTTTGTCATTAAAATAATTATGTATAGTTGTACACTAAAATAAATCTTATTAATGTATCATAACATTATGGTTTAATTATAAATACTTAAAAAGTGCCTGATGAGCCATGAGTATTTTATACTTAAAAACATAAAATAAAAATCGGAGATAAATCATTTGTATTTAGGCATAATAATTAAATATATAAAATAAACTATCTTAACGTAATAATAATAATATACTATACTAAAATATTAAATATTCTTCTAATATGTATATTCTATAATGGAAATATTATTTCTGATCCACTTCGTCACATCATAGATAATAAATCTATTTTTAAAATTAATGTAAAATATTTTATGTATTTGTATTCTATTATTTATTATAAAAAAATATTATGTATGCATGTATAATTCTAACAACAATAGTCAATAATTATATTTTATATTTTTTGTGTTTACGATTTAACCAAAAATAAATATTAGTATATTTTTAACTATTATCTACCAATATGTTGATTGGCGATGTTAATCATCGTAGTTTAACTATATAATTTTAATATGAAACCTAATTGTTACTTTATTTAATACAATTTAATTTGATATAGTAGAGTAGTATAAAAACACAAATTCAATTAAAAAAATTTAAAAAATGTAAATATACAAAGTCTGCTGATATAAATTATTTTATATCTTAAAACCTGCAAAATATGTATTACCTCCACATATTTTTTTCTTTTAGAAATAAACGATATTGGAATTGTTATTAATTAGAACTTAAAATCTCCCATTACATGGTTTTTAGATTTATACGATTTATGAATTTTAATATGAAAATAAAATATATATTTTAAACTAATATAAAATATTAAAAATCCAGTTGGTAAATAATATAATTTTGGCCATAATATAGAATAGAGTATAATGTACAAATTGTGAGTTCATCAGACGGTTAATTACAGCCGAATTTAATGTAATACAATTTTTGATAAAATATGTTTATGCAACTAGGAAACAGTAAAACATTGATTAAGTAATTACATTTTATCTTAAGTCATTAATTTGATTAATACTCTTAGGTACCTGCTGTAAATTAAAGGTCAACAAAATTGTTGTGAACCATATTTATCTGGTATAAGGTTAAAACTGATTACAAGTCAACGAACCCGCTATTTTATCTTTTTTCGTTTTTGTTGAACTTTACTCATCATTTAAAATTATAATCGAAATACAAGTTTAATTAAAGGTTATTTTCACTAAAAAATTATAATTATTATATAAATATAAAATAATAAAACCTTTTTAAGACATACATTTATTATATCAACTTTTAGTTTTAGGGTATTTTTCAATATATATTTTATAAACTATTAAAAGTATTAAAATATACATTGGCAAAATATAGGTGATCAAAATCAGAAATAATTGAATTTATTAAACAATTATATGTGATTCCCAAAAAATTTTTAAATATAAAAAAAATATACAAATGTCATATTCTAATATTATAGGCAGTTATATTATTACTAGTAAATTACTCATGTATTTAATTGAAATATTAAATCAGACCTACTTTATTAACTTTATTATCAATTATACATTTTGGAATGGTTTTATTATAATATTTTTTCTTTAGATTGTATTTAATTCTCACTTTCTGGTGTTACAAAAAATGTATATATATATTGTTTACTCGTATATTATTATTAAAATTAATTATTTATTCGATTGATTCTAAGTATACTCCAAACTTTAGTTTATACAAATTAAAACATACCTAATTCAAATTTAAAAAAGTAAAATAAACGTTTTGTGAATGTTTGAATAATTTAGTATAAAAAAGGAGCTGAATTAACCAACGAATTAATTAAGAAAGCTGATATTGATTCTGAAGAACAATTGAAGAAATCTATTGAAATCATTAAAAAAGAAGACCCAGTATTAGCAGAAAAATTAAACAAACTGTATGAAAAGACCTGTGAAATAGATAGGATTTCTGAAGATATCGTAAAGTACGCATTGGACGTAGACAAACTCAACGGTGTACTTGATAAATTCAGATCTGCACTCCATCCATTGGAACACAAGCTTATCGATGGCATTAAAAAATTCGAAGTAAGCAAATATACTTACAAATTTACTTTTAAACTTTCACGAATAATATCGTTTGATTAATATAATATTTTATTAGTCCGGATTTGTAATAATCATAATAATAATAATATAGCTAAGTATTTAATCAAAATTAAAAATAATAATGAAGTCTACTAAGGATTAAAACAATTAAAATTTAAACCTATTATTTTATTAAATTATATATGTAATCCGGTAACCGCAAGTTTTTTAAAATTTATTTCGAATCTTAAATATTGATATAATGACTGATGAAATGCTTGAATACATTGATTTTTATCGATTGATATTTGGTAAAAAAAAAAAATCTAGTATTATATAGGTTATTCTAGTAATTTCAACAACATTGCTAATTTATAATTTCTACTAAATCGGTTATAACTTTTTCTTTTATAACATTTTGTCCTTAAATTACGATCATCATTAGTACATTATTTTTAGTTTCATTCGAAATTTCAGAAGTGTTTATGTTATACGATATAGGGGAAAATTGAGATTGCAAAAAAAAGTTATTTATATTTCTTTTTAATTTATAAAACATTTTGAATCCGTGGTAAAATAATATTATTTTCATATATATAATTAAACAATAATTTGGACAATAATTGATGATGGTTCAAAATTAACAACTTATTTAGACTATAATATAATATATAGGTAGGTACTATAATTTATAGTATAAATTAATTTTTTGCCCGTAGAACTATGGTTGAAGGTTAATTTGGTTTATAACGCTACATTGCCAAATTTAAACTTTCCTATTAAAATATTTTAATTATAAATTGTTTTTTTCAGGCCATAATTCTTGAACATATACCCAAGAAGAGTAAGGGCAAGCAATAAGAACACATTTCCATACAACATTATATACTTTAAACCTTCAATAGTTCAATTCTGACAAACATAATATTATAAAATATACAAACTAATATCTACTTTATATAATAAAAATAACGTACCTACACTGAAATATTCAGCGTGGGTACGCAATACAAATTTATTTATTTTTTTTAATTTTAAAATTGACACCTACAGAACACAAGTACACAATTATACTACAGAGTCAATAAACTTATATTGTCCATTTATAATTTCAAGAACTCCTTTTAATCTATAACAATTATACATATTAAGCTTAATATATAATTAAAAATATTTTAATTTTATTGTGTAATAGTGTATCCAAAAATATGTTTAGGAAAATTGTATAATGAGTACGAAACTTATTGATAACTATTGTCTAATATTGAATGTGTACACTTCTTATTTAGTAATTAGCATTCTTAGGAACCTAAAACTTTTGAAAAATATTTAGAAATATTAAAATAAGTAAATAAACTTTAAAAAATATGAAACAAAATTCATGTAGATTTACGACACACGATAATATATCTTATGTTATAGACCATAGATCACTTTACAAATCACAATAGTTGTCAAATAACATTTTTTATCAAATCCAATATTCTAAGAATCGTAACTATAGTTTGTTTTACCACTATTATATTAGGTAATTAACAATAGATAATATTATAATCACAGATTTGAGATTTCCATAAGTACTACTCGTATACTATATTACTATGTAGATAATTTATACTCTTATATTCCTAACGCTGTTATCAGTGAGGTACAGAAAAATAAAACTGTTATTTTGTCAGTTAGCAAAGTAATATTTTATACAATTTAAATTGCATATTAATATTGAATATGAGGTACCTACTTAAAAAATGAAGTCAAATGCATAGGCGCAGTTAGGTAGGTGCTAGGGGGTGCTTAGTACCCCCAAAAAATTTTTTAGCCCCCCTAAATATTTTTTTAACATACTTAGTGTATAAAGTTGTATGATGGTCTACAACTATTTTAAAATTTAAACACTCCCAAAATTTTAAGTCTAGTTGAGTCTATAGTCAAATGTATATATTATAAAATCATATAAATTATTAATTGTTAAAATATATTAATTTAGTTACTATTTTAATAAACGACGTTTACTAACAATAGATAATTGATAATTGGTAGATAATTGAGTTTTGAAAAGATTATGTAAACGAATTTCTAAGTATTGTTTACAAATTACAGTAACTAAATTAAGTTTGTGGCTTTCTAAAAATCTAACATCAGATAAGAAAAGTTTAAGATTGTAAATATATTTATATTATACACATAATTTTTATCATAAATTATGATTTTGATATAATTTTGGAACGGATTGGTTGATTTTCTGACTAAATATAACGCTTTGAAAGTTTGAAATTTGTCCAAAAATTAAATTTTTTCTCAAAAATTTTAATATTACCTGCAATTTTGGGTATAACGGTTTGAACGCTGTATAGAAGCATACTCCTATACTACTTTATCTATTTACAAAATAATTTGAAAGTTGTAGGTCTATTTTTCATACGTCTTCAAACATAAACATTTTACATTGATGTTTTGTGTTTTTAAAAATCTAAAGACATTTTTTCGTGTAGAAATTATGGTCATATACCTAACAACAAGTATCACAAAAGAGATTTTTGGAATTAGAATTGCATCTACTTGGTTCTTTAATTAACTTATTTTTCGAATTTCATAAGATTTTTCCCTTAGGGTATGTAAAACTACCAAAAAATGACGCAAAAGTATTATTTATCATCATTATTAATATTATTATTACGTATAAAGACTATCTATAAAAATACTTAAAAAAAAATTCAAGCCTATACGTCAAAATTTCATTAGTTATCATAAAAAATTTTAAATCAATTTCGTAAAAATAACGATTTTCGTGAATTATTCTGTTTTTTCATTATTTTTTGGTAGATTTTCCTTCTCCCAAAGAAAAAACTTTTGAGAAATTCGAAAAACGAGAAAAGTAAAGAGCATACCCTATTTGTGGTAATTCGACCATTATTTATACCCGAAATATATTTTCAGACTACTAAAAACACATAAAATATCATAAAATTTTTAACTTTAAATGCTTATAAAAAAAATTATGAGTTACGATTTTCATAATATTTTTTAAATATATTAAATAGTATATTAATAAGCTTCTATACAATTTTCAAATCGTTAAACTAAAAATTGCATGTAGGTAATATTAAACATTTTTTGAAAAAATTTCAAAGCTCTATATATTTAGCCAAAAAATCCAACAAACCATCCTAAAATTTTACCACCCATGTACCACCTATGTGAGTACTCAAAAATTTTCAATTCTTTATGATCAAAGCTCAATCAATTATCACGAAATAAAAAAAATTTAAATAACAGAAACCGTATTTTTGCCGATTTTCCGCCATTTTTTGGTAGTTTTTCTTTTCCCGAGGAAAAACTTTTGAGAAATTCGAAAAATGAGCTAAGTACCAACTAGATAAAATTTAGTATGGAAAGGGTACTCTATTTGTGGTAATCGGACTATTTTCTACCCGAAAAAAGTTTTCATACACAAAAAAAAAAGTTTACACAAAAACCAATATATTCATTGCTTCGCTCATAATCTAAAATAATAAATACATTTAACTTAAGGCCTTAAGGGTGATAAAACCATAGTTGGGGATATTATAGCCTCAATTTCACTCTACTAGTTGCGCCACTTGTTGCAACGAGACATGCCGGAACTACAGCTGGTGCTAAATCTTCGTAAACTGAATCCTTTCTGACTACCGAAACCGATAGAAACAATAGCATTGTTAGGTTTTTTTTCGCCTCGTGTTACAGTATCGATAGAAAGATTGAATATAGGACATGGTACAAAAGCAGTAGACGAGTTTTCTTAAAAAACGGTAACGTCTACATTTTACTTAAAATCGTGTGTAGTCATTTGGGTCAGTCAAGGAATCATCGGTACTTACTATAATTTCCAATCAATAAATTATCGACAAAAATTTCATATTATTAATAGTTTGTTGACATAAAATAAGAATACTATTCCAGCATATTGTAAATAAATATATTATATCATATAAACACCTTTAAGATTTCCGTGCTCATTAGTGTCCATTGCATAAATCTTCCTGTTCTTTGTGTTTTTTTTTTAATTAAGTAAATGTTGTATAGTAGTTTTATAATTGTCAAGTTGTTCCACCGTAATTAGTAGTTATCTGTGTTATCTGTATTATTTCATACATAAATTCGTTGGTCGTTCGCCGGTCATCGTTTTGATAATGATGTAAATTCGTTTCTTTGTCTTTTATAATTTATATGCACAAAAATTGTAAATTGTATTGTCCATAATAATTGTTGGGCTTTTGCTAAATTTATATTATCAAAGATGTACAACATTTATTAATTTAATATATTTACCTATCGTTTTGGAATAAATAAAAACAACCATAATTTTCAGTAAGCTATTTTAATAATTTTATTATTATTACCTCTCATTGGCGTTTATTAGACTTCATCACAGGAATGCTTATATAAAACTGAAATCGGACATGATGCCAATTTGTGTCACTTAAGTCCACCATAGCAGTTGAGTGGCCGTCCAGATCGGATAGTGTCCCCAGAATCATCGTTACCATCATTTGACTACTGTAATTTATAAATGTATCCAGAATGTTTAGCTAGTAAGAATATTATTTAATAGTGCTGTAAAGTTCTAGACCATTGCACGACCTTAAAAATCTATGAACTTCTTGTTTAATCAGATCAACTTTCCATCAGTCCTTGTAATTTATTTTCTTGTCCGTGTATTATTTTTATATATTAATATTACATTAACGTATACAAAATAGCCTATCAAAAACGCCGCGAAAGTGGTATTTTATTATTATTACATTTCTTTTTATACGTGAATTTATCCCACATAATAAACCCTTTTATAGACCCCCGACTTTGTCGTATGGAATCGGGCCAAAAATTAGCAACTAATTACAACTGAAATAAACAAATTACTACCTACTCATTCATTTATTGCGAAAAGTGTGTTTATATTACTTTACTTCCAGTACTTTCCCGCTTTTTTTATGAGTAATTCGATCAAAAAATATCAAACATGTAGATTCTGGAAATACCGTAAAATTAATAGTCACAGGAAATTCGATGAAAAAATAATTAGGTACAAAAATCATAAATACATTACACGAAAGAAAATATATTAAAACAATCGTGCAAATTTCCTCACCACCTTAGTTTGCTGAATAACAAACAGTTGTTATTGTTAAACATGAGGTACTGCACATGGCGCGTTTTTTTTATCGTGGTATCCCCGTTAAGGCCTAATCCACATTAAGTACAATGTTTGCACGTAGAACAGACGGTGTATACGGTCATTGCGATCGCCGCCGCTGATCATTGAGCTCTTGAGGTGAGGCTACATCGAAATCCTGAACTACGACAACAATATGTTGATTTTATATGCAGATTACCTTACAAATGATCATATGGAACTCATTCCACTAGAAGAGATACAAACACCATACAATTATTATATTCCTCACCATTGTGTGTTAAAACCTGAGAGTAAAACAACAAAACTGAGGGTTGTGTTTAACGCCTCTGATCATATGTCCACGGGTGATTCATTAAATAAATGTATGTATACTGGACCTAAACTGTGACCAGGTATTATGATTGTGTTGTTAAGGGCCCGTTTATGGAAACATCTGTTCATGGCTAATATAAAACAGATTTATCAGCTAATTTTAGTGGATCCAACTGACCGAAACTATTTGTGAATATTGTGGAGATTTACCGATACTTCGCCAATCAGTGAATATCGCTTATGTACAGTTACGTATGGCACTTCAGCAGCTCCGTTCCAAGCACTGCGAACAATCTGTGAATTGGCTAAAGTTGATGACGCAACATGGCTCTAGCTGCCAATATTTTGCTTCATGACACGTTTGTTGATGACATTCTTACTAGGGCAAACTCGGAAGAAGACGCTCTTGAATATCAAAATCAACTAATCAATCTATGTTCACTAGCACAATTTGAACTTATAAAATGGGCTAGTCATAATAATAAAATACTGTAGTCAGTTCCAAAGGACACTCGAGCGATGTCTCCGTCGGTGTTATTCAACGTCGATGAACAATCTGAATTGAAGATTCTTGGCCTCAAGTAGAATCCGCCCAGTGATACTTTCTCTTTTAAAACTACAGCGTCGGTCAATTCCCCCACAAAACGGATAGTACTTTCTGACATAGCCCGTGTATTCGATCCTTTAGGGCTGCTATCTCCGACCACCTTTTGGACGAAACATGTAACGCAACACCTTTGGATTACAGGTATAGGATAGGATGATCAAATACATTAAGACATTCTTCAAGAGTGGATTCGATACCAGTCTGAACTTAAGTTATTCGAAAACCTTTCAATTCCTCGTCAAATAAGCATTAATAAAACTACTTCTGTTTAACTTCATGCCTTCTCTGATAGCTCAGAAAAAGGCTATGCTGCGGCTGTTTATATTCATACGGACTTCTTAGGGTGTATTCAATGTCATCTCATAACAGGTAAATCTAAAGTGACACCTTTAAAGCGTTCTACGATCCCACGGCTTGAGTTGTGTGGAGCTGTTCTTGCGCAAGGCTTCTTCGATTCGTGGTAACTACCTTGGCTGGTCACCAAAGGTTAACGAACTACATGTCTGGACTGACTCAACAACAACACTTGCTTGGATTTGTTCATCACCACATCGTTGGGCCACTTTCGTGGCAAATAGGACCAGCTATTCACTCATGATCTTACACCACCCTCTATTTGGCGACATGTGCCCACACAAGATAATCTGGTTGATTGTGCCTCTCGTGGGTTATTCCCTTCGGATTAAGTTCATTCACTCTGGTGGACTGGTCCACCATTTCTAAAAGAGTCTTCAGATAAATGTCTCGTGACACTTACCCCCCAAATTCACGCTTCTAACGCAACTCTCCAAACTGAATCAAAGAAATCTGCTGTGCTTTTACTCGCTGTTGAGTCCTCAATTGAGATATTATTCGTTATAATATCGTTTTTCATCTCTGGACAAGCTCTTACGGATTATTTTTATACAGTCGAAGATTTTTTCGGTTCCGTAAATCAGATACCAGAATTACATACGTGTCCGCGGAAGAAATGTCCCAAACTCTCTGTGCAATTAGTCATTATGTCCAACAGATAACTAGAAAGTTCTCATCTGAGTTCTCAAATTTGAGAAAAGACATCCCCGTATCAAAAACTCTACGGCGACTCAATCTTTTCATTGATGAAAGTATATTATTCAGGGTAGGCGGTCGACTCATGAACGCCGACATTCCTTATACACATACGCATCCTGCCTTGTTTCCGTCGAAACATAGACTGACAGATCTCATTGATCAGCATCACATTCGGTTGAAACATCCGTATGCGAATACACTACAAGCAGCTTTGCAATGGGAGTTTTGGATTTTGTCAGCACAAAAGTCGATTCGCTCTCGATTACGGCACTGTGTGCCATGCTTTCGCACCAAACCGCTATATATCCAACCCAATATGGGGAAACTCCCATCTTATCGTGTTCAACAAATTTAACCCTTCGCTAGTTCAGGTGTTGATTATGCAAGACCGATTTTAGTGAAGAGTGGACGTCGTTTGATTCCCACACAAGTCTACATCTGCTTATTTGTACGCACAGCTA
>CM023359.1:21430159-21581629 GCA_013282895.1 Eriosoma lanigerum
TAAGTTCGTTTTTATCAACCGAAACTTTCTTGTTGGTTTTTACCAGGTTTTCAGCTCATCGGGGACCGATTAAAGATATATATAATAATTGCGGAATTTTATTGGTACAGCCCGACTGTTAAACACCCTATAAGAATTTATTTACTCATCGTCATTCCAAAATTAAATTAGTAATCACTTAACAACTCAACATATTAAATGACATTTCAATACCCCGTCTTCTCCACATTTTGGAGGTTTATGGTCAAATCGACAAAATCTCTTATTATGCACTCAATTGGCAAACATGTGATGACCGGAGAAGAACTCTATACGTTGCTAACTCAAATTGAAGCGACACTAAATTCGCGACCATTATGTCCACTCAATAACGATCATTGCGATTTTGAGGCACTGACACCGAGTCATTTTCTCACCCTGCACCGTCAACCTCATTACCGGAACCCAACTTGGAAACTATTCCGTTTTCAAAGTTGCAACGGTGGCGTTTAAACAGTGATGTACATCGATATTTTTGGAAACGCTGGAAAAATGAATATCTTTCAAATCTTCAACTCCGCATGAAATGGTTAGATAGTGATGAGCCATTACGTGTCGGCTCACTAGTCCTAATCGAGGAACATACGCATTCATTACATTGGCGACTTGGTCGGATTCTCGTACTCTACATCCAGGTGCGGATGGAGTCGCCCGCGTCGCTACTGTGGACACTACGTCAGGTAGTCTGATTCGCTCTGCGGTAAAACTTTATCCATTACCAACGTCTTGAAGGGTACTCCTTCAACAAGGGCGGTGATGTTTGCGCGTAGAACGGACAGCGTGTACGGTCGTTGCGATCGCCGCCACTGACGTGACGACGTTCTTTATCTTTCCCTCATTACCGTCCTTTTACTGTGAATTTTAATTACCTGAATGTTGTGTATTTATAAGTATCATTAATGTATATTATCTCTGTTTTTATTATCATATGTAAATTATTATTTTTTCGGTCAACGCTCTATCTGTTTCGTGTTTAATATTATTGTCACTTCTTGTTCTGTTCGCCATTGCGGCAACATTAAATATTAGTTTTTCGTTTTTGTCATCGTACGCCATTGCGGCTACGTTGTTTTATTGTCATCTGCCAGTGCGGCAACACATTTTCGTCAGATATTAAATAATAAACCAAAGTCATTGAACGTTATAACTAGTGTTTTAATATTTGTTCTTTCTTGAAACTACCTACCGTCTCAAATTCAATATAATATACGATGATACCATTGGCTCAATTTCTGTGTTTGTTGTGACGACTGATGTCGTTTGCGTAAGTCCGCCAACACCCGGAGGTGTGTGAGAGGTCGCCCAGGTCTTCGAGATCCACGGTCTCCCGAAAAACCGTATCGAATCCAGTTACCAATCACCGTTGTAGTTTTAAGTTTAGTACGTAAGTTGTGTGTTTATTATTTGGATTAAGTTTTTGACCGACTTTTGTGCGCTCTGTGGTCATTGCACTTTGTTTTATCGGACCACAGAGACATCCTCCCCATTTAACTAAACTCTACGTCCTATTTCCCAGTGTGTAACTTGATCCCGCTCCTCGTCGTTGCCGCCGTCGGCATCTGCGACACCGTACTCGCCAACACCCACAGCACACGACAAAGACAATTTGATTGCCTACCTCAACTCAGACACGGCAATACATCATATTTTTTATTTTATTATTTTCAGTGATAGTTTTTTTGTTTTTTTTTCTTTGTCTCGGTTCTACCAAGTGATCCTTCCCCATATATACAATGTCCATTGTACCGAAAAGAAACTTAACTTTAAGAAATTTTTGTAAGAAACCATGCATATAAATTGAAATATTATATAAGAATGACTTTAAAATTATCAATTAAAATAACATACTGCTTTAATTGATAATAATTAATTTATTTATTTATTTATTTATTTATTTATTTATTTAATGCCAATCGGCAATTCGACGAGTTACAATAATAAGATGAATACAAAAAATTGATAAATAATAATAGTGATAAAGGTGATCATACAATAAAAACAAAGGTGAATTATAAGTATTGCATGATAATATCTAAACAAATATTTGGTACAATTATAAAATAAAGATTACGTGATAGTGTGCAAAGGATGGTTATGGGAGTAGTTGGCACGATGAGAGGGGATAAGGAAAATTTAGTGATTTCTAGTATAATGCATGGGTACTCTGAAATTGATGGAAGAGAGAAGATTATGGGCATTAGCTGAGCCACTACGAGGAAAGGTGATAAATGAAAGGTCACCATCTATACGGCAAGAAGCAAGGGTTGGTATATATTTAAGGAAGATCTAATGGACGAATAGTTATGGGTGATCAATCTTGAGCAGAAAAGAAGCGGACAGAAAGCGGTTTTGAACTCGTTCTAAACGTAATTGGTCTTTAGCCAAATATGAGTGTCATACAACTATTCCATATTCCAAAATAGAGCGGACAAGAGAGAAATAGAGGGAGCGAAAACAGATGTGGGACGTGAAAAGGTTAGTGTTGCGCTTTATGAAGCCCAGAACTTTTAAGGCTCTACCAATTGTGACATTTATATGCTGTTTGAAAGAAAGAAAAGGGATTAAGTAAAACCCAAGGTCTTTGATAGAAGACACATGCTCGAGAGGGGAGCCATTAAGGGTATATTGGTAGAAAATAGGAACTCGCTTTCTATATGGAATGACATATTGTGGGACTTGTTAAGATTGAACGTAAGGACAATAATATAGGCTGCAGAGTCCAGAGATAAAAAAAATCGAGATCTGGTTGAAGATGACGGCAGTCGGAGGTGGAAGTAACTTCAGAATACATGGAAAACTATTAGAGATACATATTTTAGAAAAACATTTCCAATTTCATCCATTCCATGAAAACGATTCAATTTGCCTACCCAAACTTTAAGCCCAATATTTGCAATGATTTTGAAAATTCTTTCATTTTCGAATGTAATATGTTGAATCTGTACAACTAAGGTCCGCGGATTCGAACAAAGTTTAAAATCATTTTGAAATTTGTCAGCGCATAATATTAGTTAAATGATAAATTTAAATTTATTAACTGATCATAAGTAACTTAAGAAAGAAAATCTTAATTTAACAACTAATTTTTATATAAATTATGTTCAGATACTTACTTTAATCTCACATGACCGACATTTTTTTTATAAAGTTCCTATATTCTTCCACATACGCTCAATATTTCCATCATTTCGACTATTTTGTTATTCTCGCATATAACATGCTGAATCAGTTCAACTAGGGTCCGCGGGGTCGTCATGCCCGTTACTCAATGATGAGTACCCTTGCGGGAACTTTATGTACCTACTTATTATTATCCTAATATAGATATGTAATTATTATATACAAAAATAAACTATAGGATTTTGTGTAATTGATATTATATTATAATATAATTATTATATTATTGGGATATCTCCCGGAATTCCGGTGGGCCAAACCGCTCCTGTATATATGTCTCAAACAAGGTTGGATAATTTGGCAACTTTAAGAACCTATCGAAAATGAATGCCGTGCATAGGTTGTATTATGCTCGTAGTTGTACACTCATCAATATTATGTAATTACTTTATTATACTATAAAATTCACAATTTTCTAAATTATACAGTCCGATTTTATTAAATGAACAAACTCACTAATTGCGGTCTTCATTCTAGTAAAATACTAGTATTATCCTATCACATATGTTTTATCTATCAGTGCCATTTTTATGCATACAATTGTAAACCACGTCATGAGGAACTCCCATATAAAATTATTCATTAAACAATAAATTCTAGTAATTACAAATATAATTCAACTAATTTAAATTTTTTTAATACAGTACACACCAAACAATGTATATTGTTATATACTGGCATACTGCCAAGTATTTCAAAAACTAACCAAACTTGAATAAACATCCATTCTATAAAATTTTATAGAATAGAATTATATTCTATAATAGTATAATCAATGATTGTATATATAAAATATGAAACCGTTTTCACGATATGTAGGTAATTAACACTCAAAATTATGGATAAGTTTAGTTAGTTTAAAATTTAAATGTAGCCTAATATTTGACTTAACGCAATATAATTTAACTTACCTTGACGAGTAGCTTACCTAACAGCTAGACTAGCAAACAGCAAACAGCTAGACTGACTTCTATTAGATACGAATTACGTTATACGAATACACGATAATTTGGCCAATTTAACAACTTTTTGTAACAGTGTTGATGAAAAAAACTAATTAAAAAACATAACGAGTATATTTTATAAAACTTAAAAGCATATTTGATTAAAATGTGTTTGTTATAATTTGATAATATTGACAATATTGTATATAGGTATTTACAACTAAAACAACTGCAGATATTATATAAGCCAACATAATAAATACATAACATTTTAATGTAAAAAAAATAAAATTATGAAAAATGAAAAATAATTTTAATAAATTTGAAAATATTTGATGACTTAATATTTTTCAAAATCTTAAAACTCTGTTTTTCTTATTTTTAGTGGGAATTCTCAAACGATATTAAATATGTTTATCAAGTCATTAAATTCCATTGATAAACGTATAACCAAAACAAACAGTATTATTCTTTTTTACACGAATTTAATATTTGTTTAATTATTTTGTATTATTTTTATGTTAAAAACAAAAGTGCAAAAACAAATCTTACCGGACTGAATTCAATTAGTAGCCTTCTAAAATTTAATTTTTCTTTATTAACAATCAAAAAATGTATCATTTTAATCTGATTATGAATTTCTACTTAAAGACTAATTGAAAAAACAATTGTTCCTTATGATTTTTGAGAAATTTAATACTTATTCTTATACGATTTATATAATATTATTATGCTTATATTAAATTTTCCGATCTTAAACGCAAAATTGTAAATTTAAATCAACATAATTAATTCGGATAAAATAACAAATTTCCAAATGTTTTTTATTTAAACTAAAATTAATCGTGCACGTTTGGAAATTTTAACACATATGTACTACTTTAGAATAACTTTACTTATACGTGAATATAAAAAATTTCAAGTCCCTAAATAATATGACCATTATATCTTTAATTATGACAAAACGAAATTAAATTTCATTAAGAATATAATCCGATTTAACGGCTATATTATATTTTCGATTATTTTTGAATAGGTAAGTACCCAATTAATTACCCAATTTATTGCTGAAATGTATGCTAAATATTTCCATCTTTCTAGAGGCGGCAGTTATTTTCTGGCGAATTTGGTTTATGAAAAAAGGGATATTTCAGAACAACCGTATCGGTCAACCTGGAGGGCGCATGCGCAAAACCTACGCGGTTAGTCCACAATCGGCGTGTAAACATCCGATAATTCTACACGGTACGGTGCCTACCAACGAGCAAGCATATTTTTTCGCGATTTCCTCCTTTTTTACGATTATCGTTTTTTTTTTCTCTGTTATATAAAAATAATTTCTAAATTAGCGTTTGTTATTCTTACTCGTAAATTTAATATCCGCATATTACGTGTATCATATATATATTTCCGTTGGCAATCGAACGGATAACCTAAACAACGTAGGCTGTTGTACCTACACGTAAATACAATCGTAATGATTTTGTCCGATTAATTTGTTTGATCGTCGGACGGTCGTTTGCCTTTGCAAGTATCACGTCTTACAGGATCTATTAGGTTATGCAGGTGAGTGTCCAAAGAATATTCTGCAAACAAGTAAACAACGTTTTTTTTTTTTTTTTGTGTAAGAATCCGAAACGTTCACAAACTAATTGTTTACGGTTCCAGCAGGTGTGTACAAATACAGTTTAGAGTACTGCTATCACCACCGCTCCAAATGTCCAAAATGTATGATTCGAACAGTGACTTGGATCGACAAATTGAACAACTTAAACGATGTGAAATTATTCAAGAACATGAAGTGAAAGCTTTATGTGCTAAAGCACGAGAAATACTCATCGAAGAAAGTAATGTTCAGCGTGTTGACTCTCCCGTCACAGTAAGCGTGATATTCTTAATCCAACACAAACATTAGAAATATCTTATATATTGGCAGAAAGTGTTTAGATTACCCAAAGAGAATAAGTAATATTTTATATTGCCAATTATTTTTCAATATTATACTTTACATTTTATTCCCATTCTAAAATTTCAAGTTTCATGATCGGTTATAACAATGTTAAAGTAAACCGTTTATATCACATTTGTGATATAATTAATATCTGATTACAAAAAGAAAACATCTTGAGCTGTGTGTCCACTAGGTTAGTCGGCCGGCGCGACACAACGCGACGCCCTTTTCCATTATCTCAATACTTCTAGAAATAGGCGCCGCGCCGACCGACCTAGTGGACGCCCAGCTTAATAATAATTATAATAAAATTGTATATTTGAGTACCTACTATCACTTTTACTCTTTATTAATTAAGAATGATACTGATAAATATTTGAACATAGGTAACAAATCTACTTTGAATTGTACTATTATAAATTTAAACTACCAGGGTGCTATAATTAAATGTATTGTTTCCAAATTGATAATTAAATCATATTATTTCAGGTATGTGGAGATATTCATGGGCAGTTCTATGATTTAAAAGAATTGTTTAAAGTTGGTGGCGATGTTCCTGAAAGAAATTATCTATTTATGGGTGATTTTGTTGATCGAGGATTTTTCAGTGTTGAAACATTTTTACTCCTACTCGCTCTAAAAGTATTATATTAATTTTTACAAAAGTATACCCAAGTATATTACCATTTATCATTTTCATACTCATAAACTATTTTTATAGGTAAGATATCCTGATCGTATAACATTAATACGTGGTAACCATGAATCAAGACAAATTACTCAAGTTTATGGATTTTATGATGAATGTCTAAGAAAATATAATAGTGTGGCTGTTTGGCGTTATTGTACTGAAATCTTTGATTATCTGAGCTTATCTGCTATTATTGATGGAAAAGTACCTATACAATTATTTTATTTAAATATATTTTTTTTAATAATTACATTTTAAAATTTATTAGATTTTCTGTGTACATGGTGGTCTGTCACCTTCCATACAAACTTTGGATCAAATTAGAACTATTGATAGAAAACAAGAAGTTCCTCATGATGGACCTATGTGTGATTTATTATGGTCTGATCCTGAAAGTAGGCATTTCAAATAACTCTTAATATAAAACAGATGTTATATAATATTTTTATTTTAGATACTCAAGGATGGGGTGTAAGTCCACGTGGTGCTGGTTACCTATTTGGTTCTGATGTTGTAGCCCAATTTAATTCTACAAATGATATAGATATTATTTGTCGAGCTCACCAGCTAGTTATGGAAGGATATAAATGGCATTTTGATGAAACTGTGCTTACTGTATGGTCAGCACCCAATTATTGTTATCGGTAAATATTTTATATGAAATTAACAATTTATGTAAATATGTATATTATTTGTATTATACGAATTATGTATATTCAACGGCGGATTGGGCTACCGGGAGAATTTCCGGTGGGTCGAATAATATGTTATAATTTTGAGCCAATATTCATTTATGTAGTTAATAAGTATTACGTAAATATAATAATTAATTAGTGTGGTTAGAACATTCAATCGAATAACAATTATTTTCTACTTTGGTCGGCTACAGTCATAGAATGTAATATGTTTATATATTTTATATTATACATAATAAAGCCGGTGCTAGGAGTGGCCCACCTTGTATGATTTCAAAGTATTAGCAATTTTTGTTACACCACTGGCAATCTCTAAAGCAGTGTCCTCTCCCAGCCAAAAAGTTCTAGTACCGCCACTGACTAGTTTTAGTGGTAATATTGTTGCCCTTACTATTCTAAAAACAAATTTCCACCAACAATTTTCAAAATATTAAAAAGTTTTTGCACAACACCGGTTAAAAACTCCGTTAACGTTATTTACCAAAACATGTTTGTGCGCATGCGTTACGAATATCGTTATGGTTATTTTAAAACACGGTAAATTGATTTATCGTGTTAATTGATACGTTATAATTACACGGATTATCGAAAGTTTATGATGACTTTCAATAGGATGACATATCGTATAAGTATACAGATAAAAAAATTATGGTAATGCAAAAACTAAAGTTTTACCTCCTACGCTATTTCTTATTTAACCAAACGTTATTTTTACTGTAAAATTTAGCGTATATTTGCAAAAACTCTAATTGAACAATGAACAATGTTATTTTCCTGCATTGTTTTTACAAACTTTTATTACCATTTATTTAAATCATTATATCCTATTGTCAAACTTAAAAGTTAAATTTAGTATCATGATTATTGTATTATTATTTATTTATAATAATTTATTAGTATACACAATATTATGTCAATTAAAAATACACATGGGCCGACTTAACCGTAAATTCTGAAATTTTTAATCTATCCGCCACTGTGTATATTATATATATTTTATTAATTATTAATTTTTTAGATGTGGCAATGTTGCGGCAATATTGGAACTTAGTGAAACACTCCAAAGAGATTTCACAATATTTGAGGCTGCTCCACAAGAAAACCGTGGAATGCCGACAAAGAAACATGCAGCTGACTATTTCCTTTGAAAATACTCTGATGAAACATAATGTATTTAATTTTAGTTCACAAGTGGAGGAAAGGAATATTTCACACATTGAATTAATTATATTTGTAAGAATACTGACAATATAATAATTATGTAATTTTTTTTTAAAGTAAAAAAAAATTTTTGTACTTTTTGTTTTAATTAAATTACCTTAACATTTTCTATTTTTACAAATTTCCCATGAAAGTAAATATAGACTCATATACTATTGTAATAAACATTAATAGCAAATTGAACAATATTTTTATTTTATAGTTTCTTAAATAAATAGTTATAATTGGATAATTATTGACTACAGTTTACATTAAAGAAATTATTAATTAATGATATAATATGTTTCAATAAATTATAGGCTCGTAATACAATTTATTGATTGTGTCAAAAATTATTAATTTATAAATTATACATTGAAAAGTACTTATCAAGACTACTTTGTTATTTGATATTAAAGTAAATTTTGTTATTAGAGATCGTAAGTTGGCAAAAATAAAAAAAAATATTTGTGCATTTATTCCTGGTGGAAATTATAACATGAGTAAGTTCTTACATTTTTTGTTTAAATATTTAAAAAAAATATTGTTTTTATTAAAAATTCAGTTTTAAGTGAACTTATTAATATGATAATTTAATATATGTTATATATAGGTTATTGGTTATGTTTGAATTTCCATCTGGGAGTAAATGTCTTCTTCATCCTCGTCATTTTCATCATAATCATCTCCTGGTTCTCCAAGAGCATTCACAAATTCTAAAAACAGTATACAATAAATTCATATTAAGAAATATTTATTTAAAAATTGTATTATTATTACATGAATTGATTCATAAAATATCTTACAATAGTTAGATAAATTTTAATTAATATTAGTTTCTATTAAATTTTTAACTAACAAAATATATTCAAGATTATTTATTGTGTATGTTTAAATACATTCTGAATTTAATGGATAGTAAACTTGAATTGATAATGAAAACTAAATACTAACTATAGTCCATTCCATAAGATAGCATACCAGTTTTGTGCCAAATGACAAACGTGATTGTACAGACTCCAAATATCTCCACCGATCACTATCAAAGATCTGTTGTTGAATCAAAGTTGGTTTTTGAGAGTATCCGAAAATACTCGTACTGTATAAACAGTAAACATATTATGGTGCTACAATAGTATCAATGGTACAATGTGAATGCGCTTTATAAATATTATGTAGCATCATGTTAATATCGAGATTAATCCATTGTTCATTAGTGGGAGTCGCGCACTGTCGGACGAAAAATGAACACCGCCTGGTATGGTCTCTTGGAATGGAGTATAGTCAATACTAACTAGTAGGTTTTAACTACAAGACTACAATTTTTTTAAAAAATACAATAAACTTAATTTACTCATTTAGGAATTTATTTGATATATATTTAAATGTATAATTGGATATGTAAGCAGGTTTAGAATGTAGATCACAATGAAAAAAATATGTTAAATTTCGTAAAATATTTTTTAATTTTATTTTGTGTAGTTATTTAGAAAAATTAATGATTTTAAAAGTTTGATTTCTAGCTTAGATAAGTATTTAGTATTAATAAAAAAATTATAATTTACTTTCTTTATTGTTAATTTTATATAATTATATGTATAACAAAAAACCACCTAATAAAAATAGCATTTATTTTTAACATTGTAATATGAATATATGGAATCTTTAATTAGTGTATTTTAATATTTATCACTATTGATTTATGTTCTTGTTTCCTATGCATTATAATTGCTAGGCTAGGGTTAGGATGTTTATGACTATCATATATTTTCATTTTGGAATAGACATTGCAGATCAAATTATAAACCTAATTACATTTTATTTTGTATATATATATATATATATAATAATTTTCCGATATTATGCTTGAAAACATAATTTAATATTTTTTCTATTTTTAAGGATTGAACCTACTATTTTCATACGAAAACCAAAAGATAATAAAATCGTAATTTTACATTTTATCTGAATATAAGTTTGTTTTTCTAAATTTTTTATAGATTTATAGCTATTCTGAGTTCAAGTACTTAAATATAATGATAAATTTGATAGAGCTCATTTATTGTATCCATTATATTTAACTTAAAACTATAATTTCCTTTTTGAAAAATTCAAAAAAATTATTCAAATCAGTTTGAAGAGTACCTATGTAAAAAATAACTAAAAATAATACTCAAATTTTTTTTTTCAGAATTTAATCAAATAAGGGTTAAAATGCCTATTTATAAATTAATTATATAAATAAATATTTTTAACATATACCTATTCTGTAATAAATGATTTTATAAGAACATGTTTTGATCATTTTTTAGAAGTAACAATGCCTTATGCATACATTATAACCCTAATTATCATTTCACATTTAAGCAAAGCTGTAGAAACTGCCAATGCAGACCGTGTATTATACTGGGGCCCACTTGCAACTGATATGAATGTTGGTTCTGATTGCACCAAATGCAACCAAAATTTGTATTGTAATAGAGCCTGTTGAAAAAAATTGCACTTTGGCCTATAGAAGTCTACAGCCCTTGGTTTAAACGTTTATTTATAATATTCCTATATAGGTATACATATTAAATAAACAACTAAGTGTACTACCATATATTTTAATTAATAATTACAATCATCAAAGGTGTAGCACGGTCCAAAGAATTAGAGGGACTTTAGTCTCATTGATTCTTCGCGTACGTATTAATTTAGATATATTTTAATAAATTAATAAATGAATTTATAGTGGAAATTTTACGATTTTTTCGATATAATTCATATCCTTTAAAATTAAAATAAATCCTTTGTTTTAGTATAGGAACCTATACTCATACTATATGTATGAGACATATATTTAATAAATATAGGTAATAACTAATGATTAATATAAGTGCTGTCTTATTTAATAATAAAATTGTAGGGAGATTAAAATGACCATGAAGTATATTTTATAGCTCGGATATTTCTTGAAGGTAAACTTTATCGTAAAGTTTAATACCTATTGAAAAAATAAGAATACGATTCGGTGGTTCGCATAAAATTTTAATGTCGTAATATAATATTCAATAGATAATAAAATAACAGTAGCAAGCTGCAAAGAATGTAATATGGTTTTACTGTTTTACAAAGTTACGCACATTACATTTTAAATTAGGTAGTTACAGCAACAAATTATAGATTTGGCGTCAAATTTGAAACGGCAATTTTCTACATCAAAAATATAAAATGGAAACAGAGACAAAATAATATGTTGTTTCCGGCCTGTGGGGAGAAGTGTTCCCACGTGGGGGTTAAGGAGATCACAAAATCAGGCCCGTATTAGTCAGACGAGTAGCCGAGAAAATCTCGGTGGGCCGGTAAACAAATTCGTAGGAAAAGT
The DNA here is from genome assembly GCA_013282895.1 of Eriosoma lanigerum. Classification (NCBI taxonomy): domain Eukaryota; kingdom Metazoa; phylum Arthropoda; class Insecta; order Hemiptera; family Aphididae; genus Eriosoma; species Eriosoma lanigerum. The sequence goes on from CM023359.1 coordinate 21,442,224, forward strand.
TTTATAATAATGAATTGAATACAAAAATATGAATGTTATGTTTCAATTATGTAACAAAATAAAATTTCATAGAAAAATTAAACACAATTTAAGTACCTACGTTTAAAAGATAAAATGTACAAGATGGGCCGGTAAAATATTATACGTTAACCGGCTTTACACAACGCGAAAAAATATATTTTTCTTCATTAGATTTTTTTTAACCAAGTTTTGCATTCAACAGGAATTTGTATTTATTGAATTATATTTTTGTGCAAAAGAAAAATCCTGCGTACGACACAGTCTTAATATTCTCCGTTATTTCATAATATAATATTTATATTTATTATTAAAATTTGTACTTTAATGTATATATTATATTAACATAAGATAACATTGATTCGCTAAATGTTGTATATAAAGTTGGGACCAATAACAAAGTACCTTATTTCCACACAGACCTTATAATACCCAATCCGCCTCTGGTTGTGTTTATTAATATTAAAATAGATATTGTTTTTGATGTTTACCGTTTTTGAGCGGAAACGAAAATGTCTCCAGAACGATGAAAATTTTATCACTATAATTTGGATATCTAATTGTAACCGTTTTGTCTCTGCCGGGAAACTAAAAGTTGCCGTTTTGTCGGCTTGGTTAAATTATTAGAGAGTAATATGAAAATATTGGAGAAATATCACGACGCGATATTCATTTTTTTTTTTTTTTTTTATACACATATATTATATTATTGAATCAATATCATAGAACCTAAATTCTATCGTTTATGTTAGATACTAGATATTAGAACTTAAATAATTGTTATAAAAATTAAAAACATTAATATTTCCGAGTGATTGTCATATTATTATTTTTAAATATTTACTAAATATAAGAAGTTACGGTGATTTATATTTTTGATTGTTTTTTTTTTTTTTTTAATTAGCTTTGATTTTGGATTAGCGTAAATAACAAATACGAACAGTATTCGGTATTCATACGTACCATAAAAATCAATCCTCCCATCACCATCCACATCGACTTCCTTGATCATATCTTCAACTGGATTAAAAAATGCAGGTATAAACAATTACGTCAATTACAGTTATTTCGGTCTTTATTTTAAAAAAAAAAGTATTTATTGTAGGTAATTTTATATTTACTTTCTTCTTCTGATAAATCTTCGCCCAAACATTGAAGGACAGCTCTCAAATCTGATGCACTTATGTATCCCCTATTATGTTTGTCAAATACCTGCAATCATATTAATAATATTATGATTTAACATTTACCTACAATATTCATTTAATATGTATGCGTTCAAATGGACGAGAATTATCAACGTTTGTGATTTTTACTTAACGTATTTTTTAAAAATAAATGATGTTTTATAAATAATTAAGTACAGTTATTAGTAAAATGTCAAAATCATATTTTGTTTTATTAAATTTCAACACGCGTACTCTTGAACACTTAACTATATTTTAAAGTAGGTAGTATAGGGTACCTATTTAACTTTCTAAAAATACAAACAACTTGAATCTATTTATGTCAATTAAAATTCAATAGTGGAAATTATAATATGCATATTTTGTATTTTTCGATAATTTTGTATATTATACGATCTTTTTTTTTATATATTTTTCTATTTTTAGTATAATATTGGTAATTGGTAAATAATATATTACATTATTTGTAGATAGGTTTCTTGTTTTAAGCTAATGTTCTTTAGTTTTTATTATTTTATTTAAACTAAATATTTAAAAAAGTAACTTAACATTTTTCTATTTAATATTTTTCATTTTTGACCATTTAGTCAATAGCTATAAATATCTAAAGGTACCTATAAGCTAAGTATGTACAATATTAATATTTAGGTATATGTATAGCTATCTAAAAATATAATGTTACTTATAAAATGTTTTATGTCGAATGAAATCAATAAAATATTAATAATTATAAAAAAAACTAGGTTTTTAAAATATTTTTTTCTATTTTTAGTCAATTTTAGATGTTTTGAAGTTATTTTTTGTGGCGATCACATTGACTTTAGACATTTGATTTAGGGGTCGCGTAGGTCAAAAATAAAAAAAAACGCTGATTTTTCAGTTATAATTTAATATAACTATTATTAAATATATGTATACATAAATAAATATATATACTGTATTTAATATAACCTTTTTATTAAACAAAAAAAATAATTAAAATAATAATAATAAAATTAGCTCGATGAGGATATACATAAAAAATGAATAAACATTATAAAATAAATAATTAGTGTGATCGTAGAATTTGTTTTACATTTAAAAGTTGCTCATCAATAAAACGGACACTTCACTTTTAATAGAAATTTCCAACGACCCGAGACATTTTAAACTTGACAAGTTTAAAATTACTAGACATGGTAATTATAAATTGATATTTAAAATGGTATATTTCGTTTGGTTAATGATAGGATATTGTATATACACCTAATAGATAGAGGAGGGGGGGTTGCGAAGTGATTGATCATATTTTATACCTATATTGGGGGTTAAGAAACGATGAATAGAATAGAAAATATTGAATATAGATTATTTTCTATAATCAATGCTAATACTGTCCAATAGGTTATATTACAGGATGATGTTGAATTGTTGAGGCCTTAAAAAAGAAAAAAACCTATAAAAATGACTTTAAAAAATGCATTTACGTGTTACGTCTTAATATAACCCATATAAATTATGACCTATAAAATTAAAAACTATTAGGCTAGAAATAAGTCCAATTTAGGTTTTAACTTGAAGGGATTAGAATTTCCTACTAGAAAAACCTAGACATCCTTGAGTTGTGATTCCATTTAACAATTGAAAATCATTTGGAAATGAATAGCATTTTGTGGTGTTTAAAATGTAGGAAATTAAATTTTCTTTCATATAAGACATTGTTCGAAATGATCGGACTAATACAAGTTGTACATTTTGTAAAAAAACTGAAAAAAAAATTTCATTAACCTTAAAAAAAACATTGAAACACCATAAAGTGGTGAAATATTGATAAAAATGGACATTTGAGGTGTAACCCTCAATTCCCCCCAATTTGCGTCTATGCAGCCAGATAGTATATCATGTTAAAAGGGGAAAAAACGATATAAAACTGCTAATATTCGTATTTATCGATTCTAATAATTAGCTTCAAAAATACTTATAAATTTTTATTTATAAAATTAATACAATTTTTATTCACATTTATATAAAATATTATAAAACTGATGAACTAAAAATGAAAAAAAAAAATGCATTTAGTGCAAAATAGACAAAAAAATTGAAATATAAAAGTTGTATATTCTGAATCTATGAACTGTATTTAATATAAGGACTAATAGACAAAAAAATGCAAATTCATAGTTTTCAACTATCAAATTAAATTATCAAAATTCTGATAATTTCAGTTATCAATATTATATTCATTCAATTCAATTTATCATTATTGTATTAAAGTCTAAGATTATAAAATACACTAGCTATAATTTAGTATGATTACCCACATTTACTGCAGTAACCACATGAACTACAAAATTTTAATTTTATTTCTAAATTATGCATTTATTATAATTTATAAATTATATTAGTTAAAGTTTATGACGGGAACCAACTTAAAACATAATACATTATGTAGAAATCAAATATTAAATTTTTTTTTTGTAAGTTTAATAATTCAATTAATAACTGTTATTTCCTATTTTTCTAACGAAACGTCGTATTTATATGCCTCTGTTAAGTTTTATCTACATAATGTCATAATCCATAGTAATATTATAACTAATAGTAGTAAAATAAGAAATAATGTCAATGAAATTAATATACCTACGTGACTTACACAGTATTATTTTGATAACATGCGTAATAACTACTATGAAATCATTATTTGCATTCATATTGTCGCATAAACCAAATTGGGTAAAACAATAAAAATATATTATATAATATATAATATACATTTTCTAATAAACTGTTTGTATAAATAGTTAATAAAATGTATATGACGAAAATTAAATTAGGTAACTAAATAATAGTTACTTATTGTTATTATTTTCCTTTTCCATTTTTAACTGAAGTTGAAAAGAACTCAAAAAAACATTTATCATATGTGATTAAACATTTTTAAAAAAAAAAATATTATTATTTATAATATTAGTAATTAAAACTATTAGAAAATTTTATTTTTTATTTTATAATCATATAATGGTAGTTTTAAGCCTCTTCTATTCTATAATAAAGTTTCTATTAAAATAAGGATTCAAGGTTATAATCTAGAGATCAATTTTAGTAATAGTTATATTGATAATTTAATTAATGTCGTAAACGTGCGTAATTAGTCTGTATATTTATATAATATTATATAAACATAACTTTTTTCAGTTATTTATTAATTATTATTACCTATCTATATAAATTAAGGTATATAAAACTATAAACCAATGAATATAATATAATTATAATTATAATCAATATTTGAATGTTTTATACGCTAAACAATTTATAATAATAACCTTGGTCTTTGAAAACCGAAATTAAAAATTATGTTCTCTCCTATACGCTATACCTATACTTTATTTTTAATCTATGTTTGCAAGTTTGCTTACCCTAAATGCATCTCTCAGTTCCTTTTCTTCTTGATCCGCTGTTTTCTCTGCTGTACCACCCATATTGTATACAATTTCTACGAACTCTTGAAAACTGAATGATCCATCACCTGCAAACATCACGACACACACATATTGTGTATGTAGTTATAATATTTAATGAGACAAAATAATAGTTTCTGTATACATTTCGTTAAATGTCTAACAAAAAGCCTACGAGTTAGGAACGAATTAATTTTTTAAAATACTAAATTATATTTAAAGCCAAATAATGTACTTATATAAAAAATAAAATGTGTTTATATTTAACTGAACTAGAAACAACAACCGTTTTATATTTTAATAATTTTTAATTTGTCAATATATACATATTTAAAAAAAAAAATTTAAATGAAAAATGAATGTAAAAAGAAATTAAGAATGTTATAATAAATATTAATAAATGTTTTTAAATTAAATAATTTAATTTAAGTTACTTTTATTTTCATTTAACTATTAATTTTATTAAATTAACTAAAATTATAACTTTAATTTAATTTAAACTTCTCTAGAATAACGTATGAGTTAAAAAAAACTTAGCTAAATTGCACGGCCATCATTATTTTTTGATTATAGATTTAAATAATGTATATTTGTCATTCATTTTTTAAAAATATTTTTTGTTAATCGTATATATAGTTCATAAACTTTTATACGTCTTATATATCATTTTATTGTTTTGTTAAGTTTTATTTTTAAGATTTAAGTTAGTAATTATTATAACTGTCTATTATTAAGTTGTCCAACAATTATATTATGTAAATTAATATTGTTAATTTTCTGAGTCTAGTAAAATTATATCTAAATTATATTATATAATTTATAACATATGCATATAATTTAACAGGAAAATATTTTTCTCTGTATTTCAAACATAGAAACAAATAGTTAATCTCAACGAGTACCTACGAGGTATATATCACTTTTATTTATCATACCATCAATATCTACTTCTTGTAACATCGTCTCCAGCTCTTCTTCTCGAGCAAACTGTCCGAGACTCCGCATTACTCGACCTAATTCTTCTTTGGTAATACTACCATCGCCATCTTTGTCAAATAATCTAAATGCTTCTTGGAATTCTAAAACACAAATGAATCGATAATGTATTGTACTATTTCAGTATTGTTTTTTTTACATACCTATTGTTATCAAGCCATTAATAATATAGTGGAAAACCTAAAAATATATACCTACTCTGAAAATACACGAAAATAATTACTTTACATAAATATTAAACTCAAGCATTAAAATTACGAATTGTATCTCGGTATTTTTTCAAGTTCATGAGTAAATGTTTTAATTTTACTTTGATTTTACTATACCTAATTACTATAAAGTTTACATGATAATATTGGTATCTACACGCAGGTGTCCATTTTATCTATAGGTACTATGCTACACAAATTATAAATTTAAAAAATAATTATTTAACATTATTATTATTTTGTTTTTGAAATATTTCTTCTTTAAAACCGCTTTTATTTTTCTTCATTTTTTTCAAAAACAATTCATAAATGATTTTATCTATATGACGTAAGAATGTAAAGTACGAGATACCTACATATGCAGAAATTAGAGAGATGGGCTCAGGGGTCTTAGAGTACTTAGTCCTTTCAAAAATTAATTTTAGGAAACCTAACCCCCCAAAGTAGAGAAGTATTAAATATATTATACTAATACATATTTAAAATAATTAAATTTTTAAATTGTTTTAAAAAAATATAGCTGTTTTATTTTATTACATATATGAAACACTTATTAATAGTTTTTCTACGATACCAGAATTAAAATATGACCTAGTACTTACTCTAATGGTTCACAATATGTTGATCATTTTTCAATAATAATTATTGAGAAATGCTTGGACAGATGTATAATATTAAAATAATTATTAATTCTATTTATTGTATTTTGTTTATTATTATTTTTAATTTAAAATATGATAATACAAAAATTGTAAATCACGAGTGGTAAATGGGTTATATATTTTATTACCGTAATCATAGTGTGTGTCAATGGCAGAAATTTTTTTATTTATTGTAAATATATAAATGTAGTATTAAAAAGCATATAAAATATTTGCCCCCCCCTAAAAATTATTGTAAATTTCCGCATATAGATACCTACTCAACAATATTAATTATTTATAATATATTGAACACAAGAGTGAAGTTAACTTTCTTTTTTAATTATTACAAGTTATTAGGTATATATAAATTATTATTATTTATTATAAAAATTAACACAGATATTTTCATATGTAAGTTTTTATCCGTAAACTGTAGAATAAATATTAAATTACATTTGGTAAAATTAAAACGAATAATACATAAATTATTTTCGTGTAATTTTCAATCATTATTTCTATAGCTATTATTGATCAGGTAGTATTGTATAACCTTTCATTTGTGCTTTTGTGACGTGCACCAAGTTTCTATCGGCAGGTTGATCAGATTGTGGATGTACTTCGATTTTCACTTGTTTTTCATTTATAACTGCCTTTGGAGTAGTGCTATTCACATTATTACTGTGCTTTATTACTGTTGCTGGTTTTATGTTTACATTTTGTGGTGAATGGTCGTCTACTTGCCGATTCTATATATATAAATAATAACAACTACGTTATCATAAGTGTAATAATATCGTGCAAATAATTCTAAATTCTTAATAGTGCCTTGATATAAATATTTATTTTTAATTAGTCAAATTCATTAAATTAATAAAATTTATATAAAAATTTTAAAAATTATACCCATGGATTTTGTGATTGACTTATATTTTTACAGGTCAAATTATATTAGAAATACAATATTTCACCATAAATCTATTTATATTTTATTTTTATAAAAATATCACTAAAATACGCAAAGTAAAAATATTAAATATATATATAAACCCAATAGGTTATACAGTGTATTTCACCTATAACTTAGTTATAACCTACAAGTATAAGACACAAACAAAAACCATGAAATTTCCCTCTTCTCTAATTAAATCCTTAATCACAATATCAAATAAATAAAATTGCTAATTAGTAGTGTAAAAACATAATATGGAAAATGAAAAATAAAAAATTAATTAATTAATTATTAAAAAAAAAGTAAAAAAATATATTAATTATAATTTTGTTGGCAAATTTATCTGTATTGGTAATATTGAATAAAAAAATTTTATGCTAATGATTTTAATTGTATAAGTATATATAATTTGCTTACAGATATTTTTAATTTTAAACATTTATGCATATTATTTAGTATTATAAAAATCAAATTAATTAGTTTTATAATTACTATAATGTATAAGTCTATAACTTACTACAAAATATGAATAAATATTGAATAACACTATATTTATTTTGTGGACTTATAAAAAGTTATAAAACATTTCTATTAGATTTCTGATAAATTTTTGTATGTATATAATATTTTATATGATACGTCATAATATCGCCAAAAAAAAAAAAAATTAAATTATTAGTTATATTTATTTCATATATTAATTGATCGTAAACTTGAAAATTATTTCATAATTTACTCTCTAGATACAATATTTTACAGAATTTTTCTTTATTTCATGAAAAATAATATATTTAAATACCTATACACTTTATAACTGGTAAGTATGTAAAAATTCAAATACTTGATTGCGTTTGAAGTTTGAAGTTTGAACTGTCCTTATATTACGTTACGTAAAAACATTGTGGATTATTACTTTAAATATTAACTGTAAATAATACATTTATCTAATCGAACTGTTTCTAAATGGTATACCTACTTGTATACTTTCTTTATATAAAATATACTCGTATTAATATCTATATTTATATATTTATCTTTATATTATATCGTAGCAAATAACGTATACTAATTATTATGTATAGACGTATAGTAATATAATAGTTAGAAAGAAAAAAAATTAATCCGGATCGAATAGATTAAAATTACGAAAAATTTTTTTTTTTTAGCTTTTACTGTTTATTATATCGAATTTTTTACGCATAAACTGCATAATAAAATATAATTATATAGTTCTTTTGCAGTAAGCTAATTTAAAAATCGAAAATATTATTATTATACGGCATAATATATGTACACATATTATTATTATTGTATTGCTATACTAGACAACTATAAAAAGAAATGATCAATTTTGTATAAAAAACAAATATAATAGGTATTTTACAAGATATTACTTTAAGTAACAAAAAATACCTGCTGAAAAATATTATTATGTTTACTTTGTAAATAATATATTATAATGCTGATAAACTACATAAATATCTAAAATAAAACTTCCAATTACATATTTAATTGTGGATAACTGCCAACTGGTATCGATTTTTAAAATTAAAAAGACTATTAAACTATAGTTTAAACTTTAAAGTACGCATATTCTAAGTATACGTATTCTATAATACAATAAATTACCGTTTCTATTATTTTATTTTATTAGTTTCAAACATAATATTTAATATCGTCATAATAGAAACATTTATATAGGTATCGTTATTAAGAAGACCTTATATTTCCAGAAAATAAATAAGCGGAAAGCATAAATTTCGAAACGTATTTATCCAGACCGTAAATATATCTGGAAACCAAACACTAAAAACCGTATTTTCCTGGATCGTATATTGACGGAATCAAAAACGCGAAAATTGTATTTATTCAGACCGTAAATATCCGGGGGAAAACAGTTCTTCTAAAAAATGATAAGAAATACTTATCAAACGAATCTTATTTTTGGAAGAACAGTCAATACCAAAATGGAACATTTTAAAAACGCGAAAAATTTTGTAATTTATAATATAAATTCCTGATTAATTAAGTTTTAACTTTACACAACCAATTGAATGATATTTTCAATTTACAGAGCGAAGTGATGGTGCCGAAGAGCGTAGAAACGAGTGCCAGCCACGAGAAGAGTCATTTGTATTAATTATATTGATAAGAAAGTAGTAAAATTATTAATATTTTAGAAAATACTTTTTGTTTTAAAGGTTGGTGTCGTACTTCCAAAAAATCCTAAATTATTGTCATTCATTCTTATCATTTTTGGAAGAACTGTTTACATCCCATACCTATTATACATTCTGGGAGAATATAGTTTTTGTTAATTTAGATTCCGGATTTATACGTTCCTGGTAAAAACGGCTTTCTTTTGGATTCCGTCAATATTCAGTCCAGATAAATACGTTCCGACATTTTACGGTCCGGACATTTACTTTCGGAAAATTATAGCCCTTTCCGTTATTGTATCATTATAGTGCAATAATATATAATCATGATACGTGAATTCATTAAGTTTAATGTACCTATTACAACAGAAAAGTTTATATTATTGTTGTTGTAAATTTGGTAACTCTTTCTTACTTAAAAGTTTAAAACCCTGATTTTACAATGATGTGTACTTTATTATAAATGAAGACACTCTTTTGGGTAGAAAAAATAATGATACGATTACCACAAGTAGGATATGCTTTCATGCAGTAGATGATTCCAGATTTAGTCTATTTGGTATTTTATTTAGTTCATTTTTCAAATTTCTCAAAAGATTTTATTGGGACAATGAAAACTACGAAAAATGTTTGAAGAACTGAAATATTTCGAAAACTGTAATATTAATGAACTATTTTTGACATTAAATATTTTATGATAATACAATTTTGAACGCAGTGATTTTTTTTTTTTTTTTTTTTTTTTTTTTGTGGGAACAAATTTGTTGAGTATTGACATAGATTTTTAAATATGAAAAAACTTTTAGAAACTGTTACATTAATTTTATGACTAAATAAGTATAGAAATTTTTTAAAAATTATAAATTTTTTCATTAATGTTCAATATAATTTGCAATTTAGGTTTATACGATTTGAAAATTTAATAGAAAAACACATTCATATATTTACTATCCCAGTTTTTAAAAAATTGTAAATCAACAGTCTAGATTTTTTTAATAAGCATTTAAAATTAGAATTTTAAGTGAAATAGATGAGATGTTATGATATTTTGATATAGTTTTTTGTATGTTTTATATCATAAATATTTTGTTTTTAAAGACCCAAAGTTGAAAATTGTATGTATTTTATGATACACTCCTGAATATGTATATATAAACAATTTAGAAAATCGTAAATCACAATTTACTTTTATATTTCACACTAATTTTATGATTTCATATTGATGTTTGATTTTTCTATTTTTAAATGTTTATAGGATAATATTTACCAATATTTATAATAATAATAAGTATAATATATGGTCCAATTACCACAATTTGGTTATACACTCAATAGAAAATTTTGTGCTTTATTTAGCCTATTTTTCGATTATCTCAAGTTTTTTTTGGAAGAAGAAAAACTACCAAAAAATTATGGGAAAATGGCAAAATTCACGGAAACTGTAATTTTGTTGAACTTAGAAGCATAATATTAATAGTATATGACCCCTATTCCAGTTTTTAAAAATTTCATAAATTTACTGTCCTAATTTTTATTTTTATATTGATATCGAAGAAATATTATATATGTATAATATACAATGTGTAATGTGTGGTGACACATTTCGAATAAAAATAGTGGTCCAATTACTATAAGTATAGGGAATTTTGTCTAGTTTGTACTTTATTTAAATAACTTTTTGAAATTCTCAATATATTCTTATGAAATAGGAAAAACTACTGCAGAATACGGTAAAATTCACGGAATTTATACATTTTTAACTAACTTGAAGTTAACTAGTTCATGAATTTTAACTAATATTTCTGTTGCACTTTATTTAACAAATAAAGAAAATATATAAAAATAAATATGATTTGTATATTGAATAATAATGAGAGAGTTTTGCTCAGAATCGTTTTTCGAATGCAATATTATTACGTTCAAATCTTAATTATAATAAAAGACAATAATATTTCATCACTAATTTCTCCGAGGACCGAAGGACAAACGTCTAGAATCAACTGTCCGTTTTTTTTTATTTTACAGTTGGAATTTAAAAAAAAATTCATAATTTCAGAATAACTTATTTTTCTTTGATCAATTTTATACCGCTATTGTTTTATCAACATTAAAATTACATGTTTAATTGTTTAATAATTTAAAATTTTATGGATGCTATAAAATCACGTATATAATAGCTATATTCATTGTAATTGACAGTTTTATTACTAAAATTTCATCTATGATTTATGTGTCATATTTATTAATGTATCACAAATATTTTGTATAATATATAAGTACTTACTACATAATATATATAATTAATATATGTTAATTGATATATGATAGTTTCGAACCAAACTGGTATAGTCCCAATTCAAAATAGCCTCAGGAACCATTTGTTCTAATGCTGATCATTTACGAATTTAGGTTTAATTATTTATACAAGTATAAAACATAAATGTTCTAAATATACTTATTAACATGTTATTACATTAGGTTATTATTATAGTAGGTCTATATTTCATTAATTATAAATTTTAACTATGGTTGAGGACATGTTGAGGACACGTATATCATACATGTGTTAAATAATTACAAAAATAGCAGACCAAAAAAATAAATACGCTTTATATTTGGATATAGCAAAATATATAGTTTTATTTCGCATATAAATACATATTTTAGTTTTAATTTTAATTTTTGGACTTATTTTTTATTTTTTGAACTTTTTGTAGCATATATTATGAATTTTATAAAATTGTGATTTTAATTTTTTACAATATAAAGAAACATCTTGTTATCCAATTTAATTTTCAAGGTAAAATTAAATTTATATTTGAGAATATTAACTACCCAACTGAAATATTAAATATTAAAATTATTTTAGTCATCAAAGAAAAAAAAGAAGACATAAACGTTCAAAATGTTGAATATTATAATAAATTGTATATCTATTTTTATTAAAATATAATTAATTAATAATTATTAATTATTAACAAACATTGTTAAAAATAAAATTGAAGTACATATTTTGGATTATAAGTATTTTTAACAAGTATTTTACCCTAAATTACAATAATAATTATTAAAATAATATTTTAAAAAACGTATTTGCATGTCGTGCAAATAATGAAAATAATAATAATTTTTTTTATTAGAGAAATCGAAAACATTGTAGAAAATTTTAACGCAGTGTATTATATTATATATAATAGGATGAACAAAATATTTTATTTTACAAAAATGGTGGAAATAATCGCTCACGTATTCAATGTTATTATCTCCTTTATTTTTGAAATGTAAAATAATTCCGATATAATTTGCAAATAATACAATTCAATTCAATTATATTCATAATAGTTGTGGGTAGACCTAACCTAACTATGCGCATTTTTATACAATAAAAATCGTATAAGTAATCGTATTAACATATCCTGTTTCTACCCACCTACGTATGATCGTGTAAAACATAATAATGATATTTTTAATTTTAACAATATTTTCAGTCAGATATTATTAGCATATTTATAATAATTGTATTTTCATATACTAAAAAACATATTTTAAACAACGATGAAGCAATAAAAAAAAGCTTCGATATATAACAGGTAATTTTATTACAAACTGAATAATTGTTGAATTATTATTTAAAAACATAGTGTAAAATATCTAAAAATTATGACTTGTCTGGATAATCGATGACATTTTCAAGTATTTTTGTTTAAATAATAGTTATTACAAAGAAATAACAGAATAAAAAAATAGATTTATATAAAAGACCAAGACTATTATAATATTATACAATATACTCACGACCAAATTGCGTATTTGATTGACCAGCGGCGAAGGTGAAAAATATTTTTCGAAAACTGATGCTAACTTACCGTCCATGATGATGGTGTACTACCTCACACACGACTTTACTATACTATCTGTTTGATATTGTAATAATATGTGAACGATAATAAGTATGTTGATGATTAAAAACGTTAATATAATAAGTACTGTGATTGCGATGTAATTGTATTAAATTCGGTCAAAAGGCGGTCCTCCAAATGTTCAGCGTCTACAACGTGTTCGTGTATTCGTTTAATAATTATAAACGTTTATTATTATCGATACATCTATACTATAAATATTCTATACTACGACGAAAACTTTTGTTTTCAAATAAATATCAATAAATTATTATTATCGTGCACGCTGTGCATTTACGTGTCGGCGTGATGTAGTAGTCGCATACGAAAAGCATTCAACAGTAAAAATAATGATATTAATATTAATTTTGTAATATGTTGTCGTTCGTGTTCACGTACTGTTTTCGCGATTGTTTTTCGGCGTGTCGTTCGAACGATTATGCTGCATGACGGGATATGACTAGACTCGCGTTCGGACTCGCGACTACTGTGGCAGTGAAGCGGCTGCGACGAAGTTTAGATCAAAAATTCGTTTTCTATACATATATTTATTTTTACATAAAATAAAATAATAAAAACCGCATGCGCTCGTCCGCTCTCTGGCGATTATAGGCGCGGTGAGCGTTTCTGTACGCCGCCGCCGCCGAGAGGGTATACGGTTGAATCAAGTATATTTCCACCCGTCGTCGGCCCCCCTCGAAAATCCTCTCCGATATCGAATTTCCAGCGGCTGGCAAATCTTCACTATGCGTATATGTATATATATATATATATATATATGTGCGTAGATAACCATCGCCGCCGAGGCATCACACCACGCCTTATGGTCTATGGATGTAAAGATTTTCTCACGCGTCCTTATATTATTATAATACCTATTTATGTATATATATATAATAGACAAAGAGATTGCTTATAGTTATTTTTCTATCGTCTCAGAGCTCTCTATATGTAACATTATGCATAGTAATTGTTGAGGTGTAGTTATATCGTATATAACCTAGTTACCTACGCACAGGTATAGGTTCGTACTTTATATACCGAACAAACGCTTTTCTATATTAAACGAAAATCGATAATATTATTGATTATATTTCGTTTTAATAAGTTTTTAACGAAAACACGATATAATAGGTACAGACTATTATATTCCGGAATATTATTATTCCGCGAGAAGTTTTGCGATTTTCGTTTCTTATATCTTGTATAAAAGTTGATGTTAAGGCTTTATATTGTTTTCGCACCTAACCTTCGGTACGCACGTTTCGTTATACTGTCGTAAAATATCCAACAATTCATTTACAATAATATGATAAGTAATTTTAAGTATAATATATATTGTCTCAAACTCTCAAGCCGGTATTAATGAAAAGGGTTAGGATTTTAGTGATTTAAAATTAAAATACATAAATGAATGTATCTAACCTTTAGTTCATAGTTTTATATGTTTTACTTAGAAATGGTATACCTAATTATTATATCAAATATTTTCAAAGTAAAACAATAACTAGTCCACCGATTATTACGAAGAATAGGTGTTTTATAACATTATTATTTTCCATTAAATTTAAAATTATTATTATACAAAAATGAATGCGATTTTTTAAAAATTATTATTTAAGCAATGGGCTATTTTTTTTAGTTTTAAATAACTAGTAAAATTCAATTAAAAAACGTTTTATGACAATTTAAAAACAGTGTGAATTGATTAACCTCCAAATTTAACCAAGATGTCGCTTATTAGGATTTTTTTTATTAATTGAAAAAATCATATTTCTGGAGTCAATTTTTATAATTATTTTATCTAATTATATATCGTGGAATATAAAATTAATATCATCAATATCCAACCGCCGCGGCCTGCTTAGATCCAATAGGTTCTGTGTAAGTTTTTTTTACAAAATTCACTTCTTTCGTTATTTAGGCTATATGAATTTTATAGCACATTTTTTTAGCTAGTAAGGAACTCAATACGTTTAGAGTTAAAGAAGTTATGCTGTACAAAAAAGTTCTACATGACTTCAAAATAATATTGGGTGTAATAAACATTATATGGACCTATAAATAATATATTTATTTTGAAACAAAAAGGTTCTGTTTAAATTAAAAACTTTTTTATAATAAACAAAAAAGTTCTACAGTTATCAATACCACGTGTATACCAATAATACAATTATTGTGGAAAATATAATATACTGTTTGAAATCCATTGTTACGTCATTGCGGTTAGTGGACAATAATAGTGGATATAAATATTAGTATTAAATATTAATAAATATTAGTGGATAATAATATAAATAGATATTTGTTATTATGTTATTATAATATTACTAGGTACTATAAAAGTATAAGGGATAAATTGTATGAGGTATATTATTTGTATTATTATTTTTAGCAAAAAAGTTCTATTGTTAGAACTATTTAATTCCAAGTATCATTTAATCAATATTTTTTTATTACCAAGTTCTTAATTCTGTTCAGATTATATACTTAACGTTTAATATAATTTAAATTTGCAATTATTCAATGTTTTTACGTTCAAAACGAATTATAAGATGAAAAATATTCGAATGAACTTAAATTAGCTCTCCTGAAAAATTGCATTTTCACACATAGAACTTTTGGATCTAAAATTCTAAACCCACGCAATATTAAAATTATTATATGATATATAGGTACATATCGACATCTTAATTAAATTAGAAATTCGACACATCAAAATTTTCATAAAAATATACGCTTTAAACTGGCTATATTCAAGTTTAAAATTTCTAGAAAAATAAAAACTATTTTGAAATATTTTTACTAGACATTTAAAACTAAAAAAAAAAAATTTGCAAAGTTACAGAAAACTAGTATTACCCATTATAATAAATATAATATAATATATTATATTATATAAAAATAACTGATATCGAATAACTTTTCACTGTAATGAACTATAATAGTGACTAGTTTTCAAAACCTATAGGAAGGTATTTAATATTCTAATATTCCTATTTACAGTTTCTAAATGAAATTCATAATTACTTTATAGAGTTTACTAGTGTATAGTATTTACATAATCAGGACATAGCTGGATATAGCTGGATAGTTTAAACTTATTAGATTTATATAGGTATATTATGGTTAAGTACTTAAACAGAATGATATAGAAACACTCAGAGAAAATATTATAGATAGTTATTCTATTTAGATATATATAAATTACATAGTTGGAAATCATTTTGGATTTAGTCAAATTTCATTAAACTTATAAACAATATAAGTAATAATGAAATCATATTTTAGTATTGTAACTTATTATAAATACAACTGTCTTATTGTTTCATTTTAATGTGTATATCTCTTCAGTAAGTAAATCTCCTTTATCTTAATGTACTACCAGGGCCGCTTTTAGGATTTGCGAGACAAAATATTATTGCGAGACATTTCTACTTTATCTGATAACCTAAAGTTAAAATCACATTTTTATTAAATATTACAATATGGAAAATAATATTTATACTTCATGCAATTTAAATTAATATTAAACATTTTAATTAAAAGGAGTAGAATATAAATAAAATATGAAATGTACAAAAAAAATAAATATAATTTAAACAAAATTAATTTTCCTTGCTTTAGCCACTGAAAATTTTACCATTAAATTATTATAATCTAAATTTTCATAAATTTCATTTTCAATAGATATAATACATATATATAATAGTGAGGTCGAAAAGTCTTTCTTGAACCATTGTATACCGTAAATAATGTTTAATTTTGAAAAACTTCTATCTGCGCTTGCAGTTGTAATTAGGGATTATAAGCATAACTCTTAAAGCTTAATTGAAATGTTTGGAAATTAATTACAGGTCTTTTTTAAAATATCAAGACATTCTAATGAAGTTTTTATTTCGTTAAGGGTTCGACAAAATATATTTAATTCATTAAATAAATCAATACCATCTATGTCATTGATCTCATAAGTACTACTACATTCCACACTATTATTTACAAAATTTATGTTATCTACAAAGCTATTATTTTTACAAGAATTACTATTTTCACTTGCGTAACATTATTATAAATATATTCATTTTCGTTAGTTGCATGGCTAAATATATATTTAGCCATGGTTAGTTGTATCTGTTTTAAAATATTTGTTTAAAGAACCATATTGTATTAAAATTAATATTTTGTTAATTTTTTTTAGCGCGAAGCCCGGGGCATGGGCCCCGCAAGCCCCTCCCGTCTAAGACCGGCTCTGTGTACTACAATGTAGAAATCACATTTTATATACAACGATATTTAATATATATGACCTACCTATGCAAATTAAATTAAGTGAACATTAATACGTTATACTTCATACCCATGTAAAACGATTTCATTTAATTGTAAAATACTATAATTTATTATTAAAAACATGTTTTTTCTCTATTTAATGAATAAATAATAATAAATTTATAGTCATAGTACGCATCACGCATATAAAAGTTTTATAATTTCACAATTTTAATTTATAACATTAAATTTTATCAGTTTTTGCGTGAATATATAATAACTAATATATTAAATAACTAATAAGTTATTTGTTTGGCGCATAGTATATAATTTATAAATATAATAAGTAAAATTATACCTTGTGTTCATCCATCATCCTTTATAGATACCTTTTATAAAACTACTATTAATCGTTATCTTATTTTTACACTCATGTTTTGAACATAATATATTATTATATACAACTTTTATATATCTATATTTTATATTTGTGTGAATTAAAATATGGAACTACAAAAACCATGTGTTCAAGTTTTAATCAATAATCATTGTTTACAAATCTGGGATTTGTATAATTATATTTTATTATTGGATAAATATAGATATCGTATATTTCTTCAAGAGTCATAATAAGTATAAATATAAGCAATTGAATGTATTTCGTTGCTGAAAATATGACAAATATAATATTACGCCATTACGTTAATTATGTTATTTAATTTATGTAAATTAATTATGTTAAAGCAATCTTACATACAACAAAATAATTTTACACAATATGGTTTTTATAGTTCCATATTTTAATTCACACAAATATAAAATATAGAACTACAAAAACCATATTGTGTAAAATTATTTTTTTGTATTTAAGATTGCTTTAACATAATAAATTAATAACGTAATGGCATAATATTATATTTTATATATTATATATTTTCAGCAACTAAAGACATTTAATTTATCAGAGAAAGATTCAAAAGTTTACAGTTATACTTATTATGACTCGTGGAGAAATATACGATATCTATTTATCCAATAATAAAATATAATTATAGAAATCCCGGATTTGTAAACAGTGGTTATTGATTAAAACTTGAAATATATATTGAAAATATATATTTAAAGTAAATATTATATATATTTATATACTTGAGAAAAACGTAGTCATATTTCAATAAATCAGTACTATATTTAATCTTTCAAGACTTTTTCGTTATTATAACTATACAAGGTGATCAGAATTTCGTGATACAATTTAAATGACGATGACATTAAAAACGAATGTTATTTCCACCTTTTTTATCATTCTGTAAAGTCTGAGCTTGAGTGACATAATAATATACTCGTACTATAATAACAAATTATTTACAGAGGAAAAACTACTAACGAATTATTCAGAGAGAAAAGAGGAAGTATTTCAATGAGATATTAAAAGAAGCTGAAAAAAGTCACTTGAAGGGTAAGGCAAGACATTATTTCAGGACGATAAAACAGTAGAAATCTTTCAACCTAAGCCTGAAAATCATCAAAAATCGTAATAATGATCTAATCATGGATCCTAAAGAAAGAGCGGCAAGATGGAAAAAATATTTTATTGAAATATTAAATACAGATATCCCAGACAATATTTTGAGAAGGGAAAACCATAATGGAACTGAACCATTGATAAGTGAAGTAACCGAAAAAAAAAATCTACAAAGCAATAGGTAGCCTTAAAAATTAAAAATCGCCAGGATCAGATGAAATTTAAGATATGTCAAAAGATATAGAAAGACGAACACTTGCCAAAAAATTAAAATAAAGATGTAATCATACCTTTACATAAAAAAGGCGTTAAAACTAAGTGTGAAAACTATAGAGGAATATCTCTTCTGAACTCAGCCTACAAAGTATTTGCAAAGATTCTACTAAACCGACTAACACCTTACATGAAAGAAAACCTAGGAAGATATCAGTATGGATTCCGAACGGGAAGATCAATGATCGAACAGTTGTCAGTTAAAGGCCAGCTAATAGAGAAAAAGTACGAGTACCGCCAAAAAATTTGGCAACTATTTGTTGATTTTAAAAAAGCCTATGACAGTGTACATAGAGAAAGCCTTTATAATATAATGGAGGATTTCGGAATCCCAAAGTAACTTGTAGCTTTGACAAAAATGTGCGTGGAAGACACACTGTACAGAGTAAGAGTTGAACAAACAATGTCTGAAGCTTTCAAAGTAAGTACAGGATTAAAACAAGGAGATTCGCTCTCACCCACCTCATTCAATTTAGCCTTGGAGAAAGCCATAAGGGAGATACTAATGGAAACTACGGGGATAACGATAGGCCAACAGTGTATATAAGTACTTGGTTTTTCCGATGATCTAAATATCTTAGAAAACTTCGTAGAAGATATGGAAAGAGTAGCTCAAGTGATCGAGCGAGCCAGTAAAATAGGTTTAAAAATTAATATGGATAAAACAAAAATAATGGAACTGGTAAGCAAAGAAGACAACACTGATACGGGATCCCTAGTTTTTGAAAAAGTTAATGAATTTCAGTACCTAGGTGCAGTACTGAATAAAAACAATTACTAGGCTAGGGAAATAGGTGTAAGGATAATAAAAACAGAAAGAGCAGCATTCGCTCTAAATAAGTTCTTAAAGTTAAAAGTATTTTTCAAAAAAAAATAAATCAAGGCTATACACAGCAATAATAAGACCCATACTCACATATTGGTACGAGGCATGGACTACCACAAGCAATACGGAAAGAAAACTGAGAACATTTGAGAATAAAATATGGAGGGTAATATGTAAACCAGTATATGATAATGAAGAAGGAACATGGAGGAAAAAATATAATAAAGAGCTGTAGGAAGAAATAGAAATGGCATCAATAGTAAGTTTTATCAGGAGACAAAGGATCCAATAGCTAGGCCACGTGTGGCGTAGTGAGGATTATATAAACAGAGTAGTCCTGGAATGAAAGCCTATGGGAAAAAGATCTCGAGGACGACTAAATAAGATGTAGTGGAAAAGGATCTGAATAGAATGGGAGTGCAAAATTGGAGAGAATTAGCCCAGGACAGAGACAAATTTTAGTGATGGTGGTAAAAACTCTTAAAGAGTATTAAGGGCCAGATAAAGAAAGAAAGAAGAAGATAATAACAAATAGTTTTTATTACTTATTAATTTAATACATTTTTATTTTATAGATTAACACATTTATAGTCTCTAGAAAAATATTATATAAATATAATAATAATTTTATACGATATTGTGTAAATATTAAACAATTGAAAAATAGTTAACTTTATGAGGTATATATAAAATTTAACCATATGTATAGAAAAAAAGGTTGCCATTTAAAAAAAAGGAATTATTCGTACCTACATAAATAGAGAAAAATATTATAGCACGTCAGCATTGAGTAAAATATATTATGAATAATAAATTAATAAATAGAGCAAATAATGATGTTTATGACTTACAAAAGTATCGAAAATGACTCTAAAAATGCATTTTAGTTTCGTTTACAAGAAATGTTTCTATAATTGGTATTAATTTATAATCTAATAAATAATATATTTTAAATTTATATTACAGGTATATTATATATTATGTATTATAAATAATAATTTACAATTTCAATTACATCGCTTATATTTATATATATTTACATAATTATGTCTTAACTCTTATCATAAATTGCATAAGATTTTAAAAAAACTATGATAAAGTAAAAAATTTTCCTATATATTTTTTAGGATAATAATATAATACAATTTAATATAAACTCTAAAACTAACGTATAAATAATACATAAAAATAACGTTATAATTAAAAAATATGAGCTATGAAAGTTAAGTTAGTAATCAAACATATTAAGAGCAAAAGTTATCAGCATCATATTTCATATCGTATAATATAATTATATCATATAGATCATAGAGATTTTCTAATAATAAGTATAATAAAAAAATATATAAGTACTTACTGTATTATTTTTAAAACGTGAAAACTAAAACATTTTATTATCTATTATATTTATTACAAAAAAATTACTTGACTTACAATTTTTTTTGGTTTATCTGTTACATAATATTTATAATATATAGTGTTGTATAATTTATATATTATTTAGATATGTGTTAAATTGTTTATTCTTCTACTTCGTTTTCACTCTCAGCTAGGTCAGCCAATACATTTTCCCTTCTTTATTAAATAAAATATTACAATGGAATAATAATAAAAGAGCAAAACGAAATATATTTTCAATAAATACCTAATAGTATAATATCCGGAATGAAAAAATAAAAAAAAGATATAGGTATTCGTATATTTAAATATTATTTTAAAATTAAACCAACAATAATTATATATAAAATACATCATTTAATAAATACCTAGTTATATACAATTTAATATATTAAATATTAAAAGTTACTATTTTAAAGCATGTGCATTATTTTTTTAAATTAAAAAGAAATTATATTATCTTATATCTTATACATCGTACTGTTATAATTTCTTCTTTTTATTATGTTTATATAATATTTATAATATGCTTTAGTGCTTAGAAAATAGGTAGTTTAAATTATAGGTAGGTATTACATGGACCGTAGTGCTGAGCATCAAATCCGGATCAATCCGTATCCGGATTACCAATCTGAATTGAAATAAACGTTAAAATCCGTTTAATCCGAATAACACGAATTGAATCCGAAATCCAAATTTACGGATTGAAACCGAAATCCGGATTATATTAAGATTTTATCATTCTATTGTTCATGCAACTATGGAGTATGAACAAAGAACCCCGATCGGATCAAGCACTTGGCCACCTTTTCAGTTAATCAGGTCCTGTCAGCATACTTCTATCATGTATAGTTTTTTCTTATACTCTTATTGATTATTATTAAAGCTTATGAATATTGAATTTTGATTTAATATTTATGTATGTTTTATTTATAAAAATAGGGTTATTTTTATTGAATTTTAATTACCTATCAGGTTTTTTTTTTAATTATTTCAGCGATTATTATAACTTCTTTTGACCTTCAAAAAATATAATAATAAATATTATAATTTATAAATGATTTAAAAATAAATACTCTAATTTATTGATTATTATTTTAAAAAGTAGATTCATAATATATATTTACAGAGATTTTATATAATATATTAACCTGCTATAATATACATTTATGATTTTTACAACTATAGTATAGATATGTAAATTAAATTAATTTGAATTTTAAAATTATTAAGAAACACATTTGTTAATGTTTTATATTAATGACCAAAAGTATCAATTAATTAAAGTGTTTTTTTTTAATTAATAGTTTCTAATAATTTAATCACTGTATGTATAATATGTTATAAATTTAAATTGAATTGAAAAAATAAATTACAATAAATGCATAAAAATAAATTATTATTATATGTATTGTATTATAAATGCACATAAATGTATTACAATTTTTGTGATTATCTTTGGTTTTCTATTTTAATATAAATTTTAATATAATCATTAAGATTGATAACGTGTTTAATTAAGTACATTTATAAAAATATATATATTTGTTCAAAATAGGTAGCAATTATTGAAAAATAGATCTCAGATACCTACTTAGATTGCAATAAATATATTACCTACCTACTGTTTAAATTACTATATACATTACAAGAACATAACTTACATAATATGATTTATAATTATTCGGTTTCTATAAATGTATTCTTATAAAAATATTTTTCAAAAATAAAAGATAAAACTTCTCAATGAAATAATGTTTTGCAAGAAAGAGTATAGGACATAGGTCTAGGGTATAGGTACTTACTACTTATTATTAGCTATTGAAAATTAATTTTACAATTCAATTATATACACAAATATAAATTGGTTTTATATTACTATTAATTATTAAATATTCGAATTAAAAATATTTATAGAATTCTCATGGTCATATATATTTATCTAAGTACATATTAGTATTTTATGACGTACATTATCTTAGCTTATAAGTATAGACTTTGGTTTTAAAAAAAAATTATACTTAACAATTAATATATTTTCTATATCTATTGATTAACAATAATGTATACCTAATAATAAGGAATTATATAGGTAATATTAAAATGTGCTTAGATTAATATTTGTATAATAACGATAGGTAATCGATAATATAAGTACCTACAACATTAATAAATTAATTATTAGTTATGATTTATACCTATTTTAATTTTTATATCTAGAAAAATATGTCGGTAAAGCGATATCAAACAAATAAAATCATTGTTAGGTTAAAAGAAAATGACTTTTTTATTATAATACCAGGTATTCATTATTTTAAAATATAAGATATAGTTTAATTGCGTATACTAAGTTTCGCCAATTATGTATCTAAGAATACATGAGAAATTTCAAAACTTAAATTTTGCATTTAATCAATTTCTGACTTTTTTTAAAATATTTATTATAGGTACATTAAGGGTCACATGGAAATGTCAATTACCTATACCATATTACCATACATATTACGATACAATAAATGACTGCGACTAAAAATAATTTGGAAATATTTTCATGTAAATATATACCTACACAGAGTACATCATGAAAATTTGATATTTTTGAATAGGTGACATAATCTTACCAGTAAGCTTTGATGAACATACAGAGTGTCCCAAAACTATTTACTAATTGAAATTTTTTTCTATTTACCATAGTTATTGTTTAACATAATATAGGTATTTCATTTTTCATAATTTATCCAAAATAGATGGCTCATTATAGTTTATTTCATTAAAGGCAGTATTCTTCTTTTCTGAATTCATGTCATTATTTTGCACATACGGGATACGTTCTCTACGCCAAGTGACAATATAATATTCGAAGGCAGTAGGTATAGATGGTGTAATTAAGCTAATTATGCATTGTTCCGCAGTGGTTGGAAAAGTTTACAACGACCCGAGTCCAATTGGGAACCACTGTACTATAAAGGGATACAGTGAAGGAAGCATCTAAAATGCATCGTCGCAACGGCGGTCTGCACTTATTTGGTCTGCGGGCGCATCTCGAACAGCCGTTCTTCCCATTGTGTGCGCGCATAATGTACGTATGACAATAATATTGTCATCGAATTTACTTTACTTAAAGATCGGAAGAATAATAATTATAATCCCACATGTGAGTTTTACACACGAGCGCTGCAGCACAGAGGCTGAGCAATATTCATCCGTCTCAATCGACTCTAATTGGCCGCCAAGGACGCGTATATCATAATAATGATCACGATGATGATAATAATAATAATTTATAATATAATATAATATTATTGAATGATCGTTTTTCTCGTACAAGTCATAGTCGCCTCTCCGTACGCGTTGAAAGAGCCCGCGCCAACAACCGGACGAGTTTCGAATAGTCATCGGAGGAAAAGCTATTGGCTGCCGCGACTATAAATATACAAGCGACGCACACGTACGCGTACAGTACTCGTTCGACTGCCAGAACGGAAAATTCTGTGTCCGACATAATAAAAATATATTATAAACGTTAGCGGCATATCATAGTCGTGCCTATCGATATATAGTTACAGTGAATCGTAAAAAATGTCTTTGATTTTTGACAAAAAGTACAAGCTGGATTCCAGCGAAAATTTCGACGAATACATGAAGAGTTTAGGTAAGCAGTCATCAAAATCTACATCGTTATAATAACTTTTTATTGAAGACTATTATTATAGTTTTTTTTTTTATTTATAATTATAATTAATATTAAAGTAAATTTACCAATAATTTTTAAATACATCTATAGTATTCTATAAATAAATTAATAAACTCGAATAACTTTCGTTGAGTTTTTTTAATACTTTAATATATTACAACTAATTATAATTATATGCATTTAAAATGCATATACTATTACATTATAATTTGTTAAAAAATTTAAAAAATATTTTTTTAATAAAACTATAAAGCTCGACGATAGAGCACAGTTTATTTTCTTCTATAAAAATTTGATTATATTATATTATATTTGATTATATAAACTAGTAACAATAATGCATTCATAGATGTGCTGTGTTACGCATAGGTATGACGGGGATAACAAATATGGGTAAAATTTCTTCTTAAACGTTTGAAAGAAAAAAAACAAGATCAATTTATATAGTATATTAATTATACATATAATAAGTTGTTTTAGATTTTAAAATAATGTGTACTAATTACCAAAATTATAACATATTAATAAATTTAAAAATGAGATACTTTTAAAAATGATTTTATCAATTAAAATGCGTTTGAAACATATTAAGTATATATTATACTCATCATTATATGAATACATACAATTCAGTAACAAAATAATAATAATGACATAATAATGTCCTTAATATTGTTTTATTTAAATACTAATTGTTTTTTATTGTTCATCTACTGTAAAAAAAAAAAATCGCAAACGTATAAAATATATTATATTTTCTTAAAGTCAAGAAGACTTATTAATTTAAAGAACATAATATACCTAACTGTTATGTTTAAATATAAATAATATTATAATAGCGTCCCTATGAAATATTTTAAATTGATATTATTACTATTTACTACTACTGAATATCCGTTTAATTAAAAATGTGAACAAATAATACATTGATTTTTCTTAACTATACTTATATCACTGACAGGTTAAGTTTCTAAGTAACTCTATAACTAATGAGTATTTATTAGAAAATATTTAATATTATCATATTTGTATTATTAATTTTTAGATATAATAATCTATATGCTGTAAAACTGTTTTTAATCAAGTATAATTTATTAATTTATACCAATATAATATGTTTATATTTCATATTAACGAGTTGAAATAATAAGTCAATACTCAATAGTGGATTAATTTTTAATGCCAGAATTATTATACATTTATACATTTAATTAATTATAATATTATTGTACAATTAAAACTTTAAGATATCTTATTTCAGAAACTTTATATTACCTATTACATTTTATAAATATACGATAAAAACTGATTGAGTATTGTATTTCATATTATTTTATAATAATTATGTATTGGGTTATATTTATTTGTGGCATTTCAAATAATGAAATAACTGTTCGTAGTGAAATAACATTGGTGTAAATGGTATAATAGAAAACCAGAAATATTTCATTTAATAATAATTCAGGTTTCAGAATATTGTGTTGTAAATTGTAATCAATAGGTACCTATGATAAAACTAATAAAGCAATTTATATTTCTTATCCCTTTCATTTATTCAAAGTTACTTATTTAAGTTATTTATTTAAGTTAGGTTAGGTTATAAAAATATACAAACATATTGAAAAATTAATAAACATTGCGATTTCCAGTGTATTTATTTAATTTTTTTTTTTTTTCCGTAAAAATTTAAAAACTTTAATATGAATTAGATATATATTATAAGATCCCACAATTAAATTTCAGTAAGTTAATGTCATATTCATAATAATTCATCAATTATTGTAATAGTTTATAATATTACTATATTACTATAACATTATACAATATTAGTTCGTCTAATAAATAGAAAATAAATTACATTTATGCACTTGAAGTGAAAACGAAAATTCAAATTAATTTAATATTATATTTTATGATTTACGTATGAAATACCTACTAAATAAAAACATTTCGTTTAGTTTATAATTTTTTTTTTTTTATCATATGTACAAAACAGTAAGTATATTAAAATATGATAAATAAAACAAAATACGACAAACGTACTATTGGACTATGATACCACAGTCCACATTATAAATATGTATTATGTAATGGGATTATTATTAATATTTTATCGACTAATTATAAGTATAATTAAGTATATTATAATTGTGTATTTACTACTATATATAATATAATAAATGTTCAAAAAATATACAAAATTAAAACTCATCAATCATCACGTTGTCTTTCGCAAAATAATAAGTCTAAATTCCAATCATTTAGTTTAATTATATTATAAACATACCTACCTATTATAATTTATAATGTATCTATCATTAAAATATTAAATAAATGAAAAACTCGTTTTATTATTAATATTTTATAACCTATACCTATAAGTAAAATTTGCAAAAATATAAACTAAAAAAAAAAGCTATTTTCTGAACATTTAAAGTGTACAAATACTACAAATGCAATAAAAAACGTATTATGTGTTTTAAATTTAAAATTATTCCAAATTTCATGTTATATAGCAGGTATTATAATATATTATAATATTATTTGTAATGCATTTATCAAACTTTTTCGAATATAATATATTATGTTGTCAAACTCAAACGCACTCCATTTATGATAATTATTTTTTTCACGTGTATCAAGCAAAAAAAAAAAAAAAATAACAATTTAATAAATTCAGGTACCTATTATAATACTTATTATGATAATATAATAATTCACAATCACCATGGTTAATATAATTATAATTTAAGTATACACACACTAAGCACGCCACACTCGATATCCTTCAATACTATTTTTATCTTATGTAGTTATACTTTCTATATTTTCTGAAGTTGTCATTTTGTCAAATCAAAATATTTAATTTAATTATTTCCTCTTCAAACAGTTATATATACGAATTTTGTCGTCAGCCCCGTCACTAAAATTATATATTTAAAATTATATATATATTATTTTCTTTCTTATCTTAATATTACTTTCAAAGCTTTAATTAATTTTAAAAAAGAATTTTCATGTAAAATAAATGTAAATTTCATATTAAGTTTAAGTTTTGTTATAAATTTATATTAATTTACATAATTAATTTAATTATAATTATTACATAAGGTTAAGTTTTTTTATATCTTACGAGTTACGAATGGACAAATAAATGCAATTTGTCTTTTCTATATTAATAGTTATTATTTGACATTAAGTTCAGTAACCAGTCTATATTTAATTAGTCAGTGGACTGTTTTTTTTATATGTATATCATTCTAGTTTTATCTGTTTTTTCTATAAATCTATGAAATGTCAAATAACAATTATTTTTAAAATTATGAATAATATATATTTCATAAACATCCTAATTATATTTATATTAAATCATTTTTTAAACTTAAATTTTATTCAAGGAAGTCACATTTAAATAATAAAATATGTATTGGTACCTATTAAACTTAATTTCTTAATATTGCCATTTGACCTGATATAATTAGTATAATATATATTAGAATAATCATTTTTACTATTTTCACGTCATAGACTCACATTTGTTAATAATTTAAAGTATCTAATATTTAAGGAATAATGAGATCATAATTTTATAATACAATAATGGTGGGAATTACCATGTTTTCAATGTCATTCTCTATATTTTTGTAAATTAGAAATTTTAATCGCTATGCATATTAATTGTTCACGATAGGTAATCAGGTCCGGATTTGTATGAATTTACATGTTTTTATTGATTATCTTGAAAAATAGTTAGATAAAACACAATTTTGATACCTAATCAATAATTGGTAGTTAACATTTAAGTTTTCATATTTTTGCAAATCTATTTGGAACATTTTTAATTATTATGCATATTTTAGTATATTTTGAAAATATAATGCATGTAGTTTTAAAATTAACACCCGACTTAAGATAAAATGTTCACATTTGAATTTTTAATTTCCAGACTAACTCACCTCTTAGGTGATTATTAATTGAAAATTGTTGATCTATAATATATATAATCAGATCAAGACATTTAATTGTTACTATATATTAGGTTAGCTAATAGTTTAATTTATTTTAATTTATATATTTTGAAACTTGTTATTTTCATTAAATTAATATTAATATTTTGCATATTTTAATGATAAAATTGCATAAAAAAATGCATATTTGATATTTCGTATATTTTTAGTGCATTTAATTCTGGGCTCTATATGTTAGTAGTCTTTGGTAATCACTTATAGTTATATGTTTTGTGTTATTAAGTATAGCTTGTTTTTTATATTAATATACAACAATATTATTGTTACAATATAACATTTGAAGTCTGAAATAAATAAATATTTTTATTTTTATATTACTAAAATTGTCTTACTATACCAAGTTTTTACTATATATCATGCACTTATTACTATATATACCATAAATAAATTATATTTGATTGCATATTAACGTATTATAATAAAGGTTAAAAATTAAATTGTTATTTTCAAAGGAATACGTAGGTAATCGTCTGCAATAATAATATTGTACATTTCAGTTCTTACTGTAATATAGGTACATATATAGATATTAGCCAGAGTAGTATTTAGAATTTTGCGCCTCATGACATTTTTTTAAATTTCACTCCTTTTTTGTGATGGAAGGGAAAGTGTTGAAAATAATTGAAAAATTAAATTTTACCGCCCCCGAAGTGCAATTGCTTACCCTGGCCCACCATAAAAACGACCAAACAACTTAGGGCAACATAATTTTATAAAATGTATTGTCAATTATAATCAAAATTGTTTATGTTTCGTAGGATTTTCAAACAGTATTATAATATATGAGTTAGATAACTGTAATTAGGATGACTCATCGTAATTAATTACACTGTTGATGATCAAAGCTCAATTGTTATAAATGCTCATTAAGGTATTCCTTAATTTTAAATTTAAAAATATATTTGGTCTCACTCCCTAAATAAATGTGTCTGTGTATAATAATGGAGTATAAAAAGTTTTAGGTCAATCAGATAAAGTTAACCCGTACCGTTTGAACTTCTACATTTTTTAATATTTACGAAAATTTGCAACATTTCTATAAATATTTCATAAAATTTTAAAAATATCGACATTTTTCATATATAGCATTGCTCATAAAGTCATATAAAGTAATTAGAAATTCGTGTAATAAAAAAGGTGAAAATTACAAAATACATTATATTCAATGTAACTCTTCTTATTTTTTCAACATAAAATTCTAATCGCACTGTAGGTATAAAAGTTAATAAGTATACACCGATGCATATTTCCGCACATTTACATAATGTTATTCTAGCGATGATAAATAAAAAATAGTAAAAAACGTCTTATAGGAAAACATGTTAACGCGTTCGACCTTTAGAATTTAGACCTGTGTTTTTTGTGTGCTCGTCGGCTACGTTCAAGTACGATGTTTTTGTGTGATATACATTGCAATAACAACAACAACAATAATATTAAATTTATAATCTAATGCGCGTCATGATAAAATATTGTTTGTATAAAAATTAATTCCTATATATAATATCCGTTAATATATTGTTATTTAACATCTCCTATTTTTGTTACATAATATAATATACATTAAAACAATTATATTAATATTTATCTGTAAGTATAACAATAGCGGTGGGGACTGCGAACCGTAAAATATCGCGATAATTAGAAACATAACGATTATGTTACTATTATCGTAGGAATATTATTTCAATGCCTGTGCGAAAACAGTCCGCGTTAGTCCGTTCTCCAGCCGTGTCCGTGCGGGAGTATATGAGTATAGTACACTAGTCGTCACTCATCGCGATATCGTACCACACGTAGCGTTTTGCGCTCGCGCACCTATTCGTGTCCCAGAGAGAGAGGACGACGTTAGATATAAATAATATTATAAAATATCGCGTTCAAATTTTCTCATAGCTTTGTTTGCGCATAACATCCAGTGTATTGTTTACATTTATATATATATATATATAGTATTGTTATCGTTTAAATAAAACCGCAAAACCGTCGTCGTCATGGAAGCTTTTTACAACATAAAATACAAACTCTGCTCTAGCGAAAATTTCGATCCGTACATGAAAGCTTTGGGTAAGCGTGACGTTTTGTTTCAGCACCGCGCCTTTTTATTATAACACTGTGTACCTATAGCATTTTACGTGTTCGAATTGTACAGTCGAATTTCAAGCAGTGTTTAAATCATTATTATTATAATCGCGTCGTAGACATTTTAAACGTATATACCTATTAAAAATGGATATATTGACATATTATTGTAAGGTTATCGCCTGAACGATTATTGTTATTATGATAAATCTCATAAACAGTAATGCGAATATCATCATGGTTATGCGTATACGTTTTTGTAATAATTATCACCTATGTAAACATTAAAAAACACAAAAAAAAATGGGTACAATAATAATAATAATAATGCGCGGAGTGATATTAACATTTTTTTTATCGTAGCAGTTGCTAATAACAACGCAACGCCGGCGCGTTTCACTTTGCAGGCGTTGTCATATAGGTAATAATAATGTACGCGCCTGGGATAAATAATAAAATATCGAGCTCTGGTTAAATCAATTGTTATTTTAAGTAAGACCGAATTGGTTGGGTTAGGTTAGGTTGGTCATAAAATATCCGCACGATATATTGTAATATTTCTATATTATAATATAGTTACGCGGAGGAATTATCAATCGTATCTAACTATAAACTTATATGTATAATTGGGGAAAAAATTACCAACCGGTTGAAATTTCATTCAAATATTCGTTTATTATTTATCACATATTATATTATATTATATCACATTCATATTTTATTTTAATCGATCATATCGCAATTATTGCTAAAATAATTGTTTATTTTAATACGTCGATTTCGTTTTGTAATTTACTTACCCCGATTTATATTATTATCATTATTCAAGCTCCACCTGGCCAACTGCCAACTTTTGTCGTCGCTGTAAATATATTATTATATTATGCGCGTAAAGTAGGTCACGCGCACCCGCCTTAGAGTCACCGGACAATTCGAAATTCGCGGCCTTTTGATTTCCCATCCGAATAAGTATCGACGAAAGACGACGATGCGACGTGAATAAAACAACAGTCTCCGCCTAAATAAAATCAAATCAAAAAACACAACCCATCTCATTGCCCCTTAACTATTTAATTATGTAATTTCCGATTTAGGTTCGCGCGCTCGTCTGCAAGTCTTATTATATAATATAATCCGAAAAATAATAATAATATTTCAGAGAACCTACATAATATAATATTCGTTGCACAAATTAAAAAATACAAAAACTGTCAGTTATTTACTATATAAGTACAGTGCATTACGGTTTGATAAAAACTTAACGATAGAGCACGCAGTTAATGTTTCACGATAGATACATTTATAATAATATTAATTATAAATAAACTGTAGTAACAATGCAGTGGGTAGGTATATTTTAAGATTTGCTTTAAGTGTTTGCGTATTATGTAAGACAGTGATAACGATACCAATTGTAGGTATAAAGTTATCTAAAATAATGCGAAATAGATGATATTGCTTAATTATTTACTACAACAGAGTACAGAACCGTCAGAGCCGTCGTTGACCGTTACATTTTGCCGGATAAGAATTTGAATTCGAAAAATATGCGTAAAACCCATAAATATTAATTAAAAATTGAATAGGTTTTACGTAATAAATTATAAGTACTATTTCATATATACTACGGTTAAAAGTATATAGCGAAAAGAATTTAAAAATTTGCCTGCTGAACAATTTCAAAATAGGTACCAAAATAGAACCTTGGACGTTTTCATATTCTGAGCCAACGATTTATAATAGGTATTTGATAATTGGCGCTCTAATACGATGAACTTACCTACTAAAATTGATAGTTCAACAAACCGCATGTCTGCTCAAAATTCCTATTATTTATTGCATTACACATGATAGGTACGAAATCAAAATATAAAATTAAAAGTGACATTATTACAATTTGTGAATAATTTTATTTATCGAAAATGCAGTATGACAGTATACTATAGTAGGTATTTATTATTTTAAAAGTCGAATGTTAATAATGATGAAATGTTTCAATATTAAATATTTATATAATATATTACGATTTACGTACTTATATTTGTATAGATTTCTTAAACCATTAAACCATTATACAACATTAAACTATTAGCAAAAAAATTAATAATTTAAATAATTTTTTTATATAAATACTAGCTTATAATAAGTTAATAAGTAGTTAAAATTAATTCGCACCTAATTTATGATAAAAAATCCATATTTATTTGTTTTTTATTATGGCCATTTTTTAATGTTTTAAATTGTTTTATTTTATATGTATTTTTATGTATTTTTGAAGATTTTTAGGTCATCGTGTTTATAAAATATCAGTTTACTATAAAATTTATCATGTCGATTGATTCTTACTTTCATTTTACAAAATGTGTACATGTTAATTTTTATTTAAAAACGTGTTGTTATTATAAGTATAAAATAAATGTCACACTAGACCTTATTTTTATAATTTTGTTTAACATAAAATTTAACATGTGTAACTGCAGTTTCGTATAGTTCACGATCAGGTTATGTAAACCGTTATAATAATAAATAATTCATATTTTATAAGTAGATGCCTAGTCCTAGTTGTACTAGTTCTATAGGTAGTAGGTACCTACTTAAGACTAAAAACTAAAACTAAACTCGTTCTCACATACACTTAAAAAATTAATTATTTAATAATTTAATTATTAAAAAGAAAATTAATTAATAAAACACGTGTTCGCTTGTAGAAAAACTGCACTGTTAAAAAAAAATATTATTATTAGGTATATCAGTGTTTTATATAATTATTTATTCTATTTCACGGAGAAAACTTCATTTACAAAATACAAATTTACAATTAAATTAGCGTTACAAAACAGTAGGTTTAAATATTACTGAGAATGTAATTGACGTTTACGTTTGATTTTTTGTACTTTTAATGTTAAATAATTTATTTCTGGCCTTTTATTAAATCAATTTTTCTTGTATACCACAAATTTATAATCGATTTTTCAATATATATAATTTGTTGGTACAAACATTATAATATAATCGACAAATATATAATATTATACGAATAATATATATTTTTCGTCTTTTCGGAAAATGTTGTTCACAAACTGTGCAAATACGTACAACTATACAAGTATTAAATACTCGAGTTGTGTGAAAATTATGTTTGTAAAATGTTTATTTATTTTTCTAAACTATAATACTTATTACTGATATTTATTTAAGAATTATTTATTTCTTAAATAAATAGTTGCTAGTTTATTACGTTTTTAATGTTTTATAATATATTTTTAACGAATACCTATTTGTGATTTGAATGAAATTGTAAACGTAATTTTAATTAGTTTGTGGTTCAGATTAGGTGTTATTGAAAAATAATGACAATTGCATATAATATTAATAATCAGTAGTCATATTATATAACCAACATGTAAAATACTGAAATACTATATAAACGGATTTAACTGTTGTGGTGTCAGCTATATATTTATGCTAGCGCATAACTTTAAAATTTTAAAACCGATTTCTTTCTTTAAAATCATAAATACGTGTAATATGTTTATCGCATAGTTGTAAATTTGTGATCTTTAGTTTTTAACTAACGTTACCTTGGTCCGAAAAAAAGTAGTTTCTATTTTGGATTGGTGGTACCTAAACCGACTGACAAACAGGTCATCGTCCACGATGAAAGCGTATTAAACAGTATACAACTATTATTATATTTATATACGGCACAAATATTGAAATATACGTCTGTTTGGTTATTGTAGGTAATATTAATAACTTTATAGGCGTACTTAAGAGAAAATATTTTTCAAACGTTTTTAAAGATTACATTTTTTGTAAAATAAAAAATTGGATTACCTATTGTTATTCTTTAATTTGTTAAACGTCTTTGAACATATAAATAGGTCATCTGGTCATATGTATCCTATGGGTCATAAGTATAATAGTGATCGTTCGAAATAATAATTTTTACTATTAATAAAATGTATTTTGTGTTTAATTATGGTCCATACAGATATAAATTTAAATTGCATTTAAAGAGAAATAAAAATGTATGTATAGTAATTTCAAAAGAACGTTTAAAAATGAAATTAGTCGACAGTTAAAAAAGGTTATGCTAGGCTTCTTAGCAGTAACGAATCTGAAGACCTTTTAAGAGGGAAGGGGTGAATTATTATTAAAGGTATCATTTAAGGAGTCTTAATTTTCAAAAGGCGGGGAGGTGAACATTAAAAAAATCCAAGGTTAGGCGATCATCATCAGCCACTGCTATCTAGATGATATGTTTAATATCGATTGATTTTTGTTTTCTTCTTTTGTCGATATTACGTCTAATAATTATTTATTTTTTCCTTTTCGTTTTTGTTCTATTACAAAGGAATTGGCATGTTGACGCGTAAAATGGGTAACACCGTATCTCCGGTGGTGGAATTGACCAAAAAGGACGATGGACAATTCTCGTTGTCGTCAAACTCTGCGTTCAAAAACACATCGATCACGTTCAAACTCGGCGAGGAATTCGACGAGGAAACACCGGACGGTCGCAAAGTCAAGTCGCTCATTGTCCAGGACGGTAACAAGTTGGTGCATACGCAAAAGACCGATAAAATCGTCACCACGATCGTCAGAGAATTTGAGCCTGAACAATTGAAAATGGTAATATAATATTCGTGTGTGCATATTTGAATGTATATTATAGCCTATAGGCAGGCCATGGTCTATATAAAATATTTCGTTTTTATTTACTTCTTCAATGTCCAAAAATTGTTTACGAATGTCAATATCATAATAAATAGATAGGTATAAACGACTAGGCACTTGAAAACTTATGCTAGACAAAATTACCTACTTTAAAGTTCAAAACATTCATATTCAATTTATTATTATATTATTCAACAAAATAGTTGAGTATTTCCGGCGAGGGGGGAGGGTCGAATGGGTTTATACTCCTCCGATGACCAATTAAAAAATAAAAAATTGCTATTAATAATATTATTTTGGATTTTGTATTATAATGTATATACAGAACACGTTTAATTACATTTTTTTGTAATTAATTTTTTTATAATATAAAGGGGGTGGGGGAGAGTTCGGTTTCATGAAAGCTTCCAACAAAATATCTGAACCCCCTTTAGAAATTGTTAAATACGCCTCTGAAACGAAAAGTCGTAAACAGTAACTTTATTATAATGTGATTGATAGAAATATAATTAGGTATACTAACTTAAAATAATTAATAGTACCTAGTGAACTTACGAATTTATAAAGTTGTTAATGAAAGATAAGTTTAAAGTTAATGAATTTTGTAAATTATTAATAGTTATAAACTTCTGTTTAACTTTAAAATTACCTAGTTTATACAATTAACCTTCAAATAGGTTTGCGTAACAATTTTATATGTAAAAAAAAAAAACAATTTTCTCTAAGATGATTAATTATTATTTTTTGCCAATATATAGCCCTCCAAAAATTAAAATAATGTAAAAACAAACATTATTTTATATATTTTGTTCTTTACAGTATATTTTGTATAGCTACATAAAAAAAAAAAAAAACAGTATTAAAAAAATATTTTGTAAGTCATCCTATATTATTATGGCTCAAAAACACTGTATAATACCTAATAAACATGGAATTAATTTCATGACACATAATATGAATTATGAATGATATAAGTGCCTTGTTTATGAATTATAACTAACCAATTTATTTGTTAAATCATTTTTTCATCTTTCAACTATGTTTAATAATTAATTATTTAACGATTAATATATTAATAACTGTCTATTTTTTCAGATCCTGACTGTCGATGATATTGTTTGCACCAGGATTTACAAACCAGTCCAATAAATATTATATAATGTATATATATATATATATATACATATATACTTTATTGTCTATACATACATATATTTATTAAGATTCAGATCTTTTTGCAACCTATCCAAAATTTGACCTATTATACATTATTTATATTTGTTTGCTACGATATGATTACATGAACTATATATACTATATATTTGTTTTGAAGTTATTAAAAATACCTTATTTTTATTCTTTTATTATAATCATTGATTATATAAGTTTATTAGTACTACAAATTATTGAGTGTGTAAGTTATAAATTTTCATCAATCGTCAATCGATTATAATAGTCATATCAGTTGTCCTAATTACAATGTCAAGGCACAATAAGCTTGACAAATGTTCACTTCAACAAAGAATTAATTTATCACAGAAATTAATGGGTAAAACATTTGTCCCAAATTATTGTAACAAATATAACTATACGATTTTTGTCGAATACATTATTATACAATAAATACTTAACATTTATAATTTACTTTGATTCTCAACAATTCATATTATATTAATGAAATTAGAAAATTCCAACTGATTTATTTTAAACAAATTATATCTTTATTTGTGGTACGATGAAACATTTAAAATTGTATTGACAGTTATTATTTTACAGATCCATAACCTATGAATTTGTATAAAATTATAATCACATTTATCTCTCTGTCTATCTAATGGAGAATAACAAAATCACAGCAATGCAGAACTCGAATTTTGACATTTAAGTTGAATTCTAAGTATAAATATTTATTAGTAAATTTAAAAAGGAGCATATCATGAATATCATATATTTAATAAATTTTTTAAATTTAAATAGAATTGGAATTTTATTTTTAACGGAAATAAATTAATAAGTTGTTAAATATTAAAAATATCTAACAATTAAAAAAAAGTACTCCTTTATATTTAGAATATTTTTAATTAACCATTAGAAACCATTTTTTTCTTGACAAATTGACAGGACAATATTACAAAGTAAAAAATGAAATACATAAATATAAATTAGGCAGTAATGTCTTCTGGTGGCATGTAACCTGAGTTTCCGTAACATCTTAAAGAAACCCGTCCACTAGGAGAGATAGTCAGCGAAGTAATGCTTGCGTGATCCAAACCCAAACGTAACCATGCTTCTGGATTCAATTGCAATGATCTAAAAATTATTACTTGTTAATATACTAGTAAACAATTTACTTCACTTAATCATTGTATTTGGTAAATATTATTCATACTAAAATCATAACTATATATTATAATCACCTCATAACAAAATATCTTATGACATTTGCATGGCAAACAATTAATTCATATGAATCTTCTTTTTGTTCAGGTGGAGCTCTATGAATAAATTTTCGGAAAGCCGCTTCAATTCGAGCTCCATCACGATAAAACTTCTAAAAACCATTAAACATTTAATTCTATTTATTTAATTCCATTCAAGTTAAGAAAAATAGTCGAAGGTATCTAGTTTACAACGACAGCAGTCAGTCAACATTGATAATATATGATATACATTTAGGATTATACAATTATAGCATATTTGTTAATTTAAATCCCTTTAGTTTTCCCTTTGGATAAAAATGATACAATAATAAAAAATATGTTATTTTACGTTAAAATACTTAAATATATATATATATATATATGTTTTCCTATTATAACTTATAATTATCTTACTCTGAGGAGAAAAAATTATGGTCACATTAGGCAACACCCTATGTCCCTCACTGAGTAAACCAATTGGTAACCTATTCTGCCGACTAACTCTAGCTGCAAGCACGCATATAAATATGACACAGCACCATGTTCGAAAA
Source organism: Eriosoma lanigerum (assembly GCA_013282895.1). Lineage (NCBI taxonomy): Eukaryota > Metazoa > Arthropoda > Insecta > Hemiptera > Aphididae > Eriosoma > Eriosoma lanigerum. Next base: position 21,481,471 of record CM023359.1, read on the forward strand.
ATAGGAACAATGCATTTTAAATTATTTGTTCATGTCGTTTGTCAATAATGGACCAATAAAAAGCTATCATTGGTTTCAATGAAACCATGCCATTTCGTACTAGTCAGCCATCAACTACATTTCCAAACTTGAATAGAGTATTAAATAATAATTATCGTTTTTAACAAATTCCAAGTTACATATAATTCAGGTTTCCAATGTCTATTAGGTGGGTCTGGTGGTACTGGTGCTCCTTCCATTAATAAATCGGTTGATGTTAATGGTATGTTTGGGGGCAAATGTTTTTGAATCAATGTACTAGTTTCCACAGCTCTTGTCAATGTTGATTGTGCAATCGATGTCCATGGATAACCCAATGCACTTAAACGTTCACCAGTGTACAGAGCTTGTTTTCTTCCTACAAAGTAAATTAAGTAGATACTTATTTCTTAAAATTGTTACATATTAATTAGTATTTTCAGTATTTAGTGATACTTTATGGTAATTGGTAAGATAATCAATTAAGTATACAAATACAAATTAGATATAATTATAATTTTTATTTAAATAATCTCTAGCAAATAATTATTTATTATAATAGGCAATACTAGTATTTTTGTTCAAACAAAATTATGGTATTAAAATGTTTTAATTTACACTTATTTAAATAAAAAAAATTAAATACGTACAATATTTGTTTAATGTGTATACAACATAGGATAAGATCTACACAAATATAAATTATATATTTTTATAATTTAAAAATTCACATACAACCTAACCTATTTTTTAACAATATATAAACTTGTATTATCTATTCTATTGATTAGGAATATTGTTTAAATTATGTATTTATTTAAAATAATTTTATTATAATATATTATTATGAAATATTGAAATCTATAATATTAAGTACATTTAAATTACATACCAAGTTCAGTCAATTTCCTTTCTGGATCAGTCTCACCCTTTAGATTGTATTGCCCATGTCTAATAAGAAAAATATGTCTTGTTGCGTATGATTTTTTCTTTTCGATTTTCATATTATATTCATCTAATAACTTCAAGTTGTTGGGATCAACCGGTTTTACTAGACTTTTAGGGTCTCTCCTGGAAAATGTTTATGTTGACAAACACAATCGTTTTACTTATAAGTTAAAGGAAAAAAAGATTAAGGTTAAGAATAAATAAGTAACAAATATATAAAATTAAACATGATTTATTAGTGTCATTCATTGTGTAATATAAAGACTAGACAAGATGACTATGTTAGTTTTGATTAGTAGGTACTTCTTTTAGAAGCAAATAAACAACAATTGAGATAATAAGTAAAGCAAAATGTTAATAAAAATAGGTAACTAAAATAAAGTTAATTTATCTTGAAGTGACTAGGAATGTGAAAGTTTATATAAAAGCAATTAATTAAATAAATATATAGGTACTTATTAAACAATCTCAGTGAGCAGAATATAAATTAAATAATGCAGTCTTTTTATAGTAGTTGTTAATATTTAAATATTATATTAATATTAACAATATTTTTGGTGCACAAATTTAAATATCCAACAAATATTTATTTTGGTATTAAGCCTCTTGCTCTTGGGTAGTTTTTATTTGAAGCAGGTTTATTTTTTGGCCCAACAGCACTTCTTAAATGTTTAGGACGTTCTGCAATTGATGCATCAACTTGCAAGTCATCCTCAACTTTTAATGCTTCATCAAGCATTGATAATAATGAAGGTGAAATTTCTGGTTTCTTGTACTCTTCTAATTTATGTTCAAGCGTAAGTAAATTCAATGTTATTAAATTTTCATTTCTTTTATTATTTATCACACCATTAATGCACCCTCTTGTATGACCTTCTAATTGGTTACTAACCATACGCCATTCATTAGTATCATCATCATAATATAATCTATCTTTAACCTTTTGAAGTTCATCTTGGGGTATAAAATTTGACATTATTATATTACCAAGTTTTAACTGTCTAGTCATTGCTTCTTGATTAGATTCAATGACTCTCCTTTGGTTGGAGTGCTCTTCTTCTTTAACTTTTAATTCCCCTTTAAGGCTTTGATAAAGTCCCATTAATTTATCAAATTTGGCTTGTTTAGATTCTACTTCTTCTAACAATGTTGAATAAGTTTCTCTAATTGACTCAGTATAGCCTGCAATTTCTTCCAAGTTTTTTGCTAATTCCTGTTCCATTCTTATTTCTTCTTGAATCTCTCTATTACGTTTATCAATTTGACTTTGTTGTTCGTGTAAATGATCTGTAATGGATTTACCTCCTCTTAATAAGCTACTTTCCATAGATTGAATACGTGTAATCAATGACGCCATAAAATCCATTTCTTCTGAAACTTTTGCTTTTTCTAATTCAATATCATATAACATTCTATTTTGATCATCAGTTGACAAATTATCTTTATTTTCCAGTATATTATTACGTTTTTCATTTAAATCTTCTTGCTGTTTTTCCAAAAACTTTGTATGTTCTTGAAGATTTTCAACATCATAACTTTTTTCTTTCTTGGTTATTTTTTTTGATGATTTTTCATTTAAAATATTGCGTAACTTAGATATTTCATCCTGATATTGCCTAATTAAAGCATCTTTGGGGTCTTCATTTACACGTGGTGCATTATGTATATTTTTTGCTCTATTAGCATAGCGCAAAGTAGTGAGTGTTTCATCCCAATTATAGCTAGCTGGTCCAATATTAGCTATCATTAAAGTCTTAGAATTCCCTCCTAATGAATCTTGTAATAATCTGGTAAGTTTAGAATCTCTATAAGGTATATGTGAAGAGTTTTCTTCTACTAGTGCATGTATAACATTTCCCAAAGTAGATAGCGAAAGATTAATTTTTCCAGCTTCTTTTAACCTTTGACCAGTAGCTCCACTCTTACTTTGCCTTTCACTACCAGCTAAATCAACAAGGTTCAATTTACCAACCCTAATACGTTCGGTTGAACTTTTTATTTCAACAGTAACTGTAAAAATAGCATGACTCCTAGAACTATGTTCATTCATGTCAGTAGCAGCAATTGTACGGTTTTTATTGCCTTCTTGCATGACTTTTAAAATTTCTTGAACATTTTTGCAAATATATTTATTTAAATTATTTACATAAACACCAACGTCTTTGTCCTCACGTAGTTCACATTTTCCTTTAAGTTTTGCATCTAACAAATCTCGTATTTCTTCTTGGTATATTTCTAAATATGAAGAAAATACTAAATATTGTTTATTGTTTGATTGTTCAATAGTTTGAAATATCTGTTCAAAAGTTCTTGGAATTATGCCGCGATTTTCTTGATTGGATAAAGGAAGTTTTTCATCTCTGACACCTTCCATTGTATGTGTTTTTCCAGTACCAGTCTGTCCGTAAGCAAATATAGTAGCATTAAATCCATTTAAAACTGACTCGATCAGTGGATGAACCATTTTCTTATATAGCTCTTCTTGAGTAGAATTCCAATCAAAGACCGAATCAAATGTAAATTGTTTATATTCAGAATCGTCATTTTTCGGAACGGCAACAGCGACAGAATTTTCATCTTTGATTATTTTCACAACCTCCGTATATCCGTTAGACACTTCTTTGGAACTCATAGGCCGGCACCTAACGATTACTTGGATATTTTCCTTTTTCGTCTTGGCCGACGACTGGCGACTACTGCGTTTTTTTGTTTCCATCGCAGTAGCCTAGGTAATAGTTTGTTTGAGCGTGTGAAATGGACGTGTGTTTAATATTTTAGTGCAGTCGTATTAACACCTGCAAATGTTAAAAACACGTCACAGTCACAGTCAAACATTAATTGTAAATGTTTAAGCAAAGCAAAAGAAAACAGAAGAGGACATTACTATCACGTGGATGGTATGCAATACTAACGAGTAATGAAACTTACCTATCCCAATTAGAATCCCATTTCGTTTCTCTGTTCTCAAATATTCTAAAATATTCTTGTTCTTCGTTGTAATTTATCACACCCTTCTTGAATCCATAATATGTGGCTAGACCACCACATGCCGCACTCAGACTTACTGAAATGAATTGGTTTAAACGGCGATAAGATGACGCCATATGGTTAAGAAAATAAGAAAAGAACGTATTGTGCACACGCAACAATTACGTCTGTTGCATACGTATTTACACTATTACGTAGTGCAGATGAAACTAAAAATTAGTCAAATAGCTTCAACCTTAGCCTAAAAAGGAACTCTAATCGATGCCCATAAAATATAAATGACTTGCTAAACGAGTGGTGACTAGTAAAGTAGTAGAAATAGGACTGTAAGAGTGAAATATTGTTATTTGTTATATTGTAAAACGATTACAACGATACCGTAAACGTAGTGTTTGGCGTTGGTATTTAAAGGTTCCCGTTCACGGTTATTGATATAACAAAAAATCGATATTTTTGATAAATTTAGTGATAACAATACTGATAAATGATAAAACAAAAAACAAAAAAAGACTATAATCTTATCGTTATGTTTTCAATAATTATTTTCAAATAATTCTATAAATTACTATATTTAGTATAATATAATACTATATTTATTATTTAATTATGATCTATAGTATTCCTGCATACAGATTATACTTTCACCTTTGTAATTGTTAAATATTAAACATTAAAATAATTAAATAAATTAATGTTCTTGAAAATTAAAAATATTCCTCTATAACGACGTATCAATATTATAGTATATAAATAAATTTACGGTGACGTCTTCGTATTCGTTACCACGATATAGTATTACCATGTACCATTATAGACTATTCTATAATCAATGGTATTACATATTCTTATTTATTATTTATTTATTTATTTAACCACATTCATACTTTATTACTTTACCCATTTTTGATAAAATAAAGTATACACCTAAGCTAAACCCTAAAGTTTATATGTTGTATTCTGTGATACATCTTAAATCAAGTTGTGATCAAATATAATATTTATCAATTCGTTTTTGTCATAATATAAATATAAATAATTAGAGAAAAGATATATAATTATTTTCTGCACAAATTTTGCACATTTTAATTCTTAGCAAGAAAATATTTTTAGTATAATGTGTTATATTTATCAAATCAATACAATTTTAAGCCCATGGTTTAGGTATTGTATTATAATTGTAATTTTGTTTTATTTAATCTATGCTTATACCAAGCCATAAGCCTATTCCTAAAATCAATAATTTATTAATGAATTAATCAATTTATTAACATAATTTATTTATATCAACAAGAGCAAACAAATTTTAAATATTTTTAACAGTCTTTCCAACAAAATAATGTATCCAATACATGTTTCCATCCTGACCGTATGTTATCACTGTAATCATTTTAACCGTGCCACAAACTTTTGATAATATGATAAACACGTCAATAGGTTAGGATTTTATTTAAAAAAAAACATGTTTTGCTTTTGACATTTGAATTTTATAAAAAATATCAAATATATAATTATTTATATTAATAATAAATAGTAAAAATTGACAATTGTTAATGGGCTTTGGGCATATTGCTGAATATTTATATATTGGATATTGCTCATATTAACGTTAAAAAATCACTAATGACTGAATAGTTGTAAGTAAAGTTTAACTTAGAAAATAATTTACTGTTAAATATTTATAGTACGTAACTTATAAGTTATAATTATTACAAATTAATAAATGCTTACTTTCAGTATTACTTTTCGGATTTAGAACTGTTATAAACATGTTTTATATTCGTTTATTACTATAATGTCTTTGTTAAATAAGTATTAACTTATTTAAAAACAAATTAAATAATTATATTTTTATAAAATATTAATATTGAACTTTTGCTTTCTAATTTATTGTAAAATATAACTTTGACTTTTGAAAAGTTGAGAATTGTTATAACAAATTTTCAATATAGCTACATTATTAAGTATTTACTAATAGTGTTTTTGAACAATTTCAGATGTCTGTAGATTCAGATTCTGACCATAGTTTTGGTGATTGGGTAGAAAATGGACCACATTCAGTAAAATGCCTATTTTGTGAACTGTTGTGCGATGATGTATCTGACGCAATTGTTCACTGTGCTAAAAATCATAATTTTGATTTCTCAATAGCAAAACGTAAGTATAATATGGATTTTTATTCATATATCAAATGCATCAACTACACAAGGACGCAGGTCCAAGAAGATGACAATTTCAATCCTAGTACACTATTTGAAAATGATTCACAGCCTTGGAATGATGAAAAATATTTAACACCGGTTTTAAAAGATGATCCATGGCTAATGATTGGTAAGAAATTTTCACATTTAAAAATCTACATTCTGTTTATAATTTATCATGTTGACATATTGTATTTAAAAACACAAACTAATATTTTGCATTAAAAAATATATTAATATTGAAATTAAAGTAATTCTAATTTAACTATTAAATATACACCCAAAAATTTCTAATCACACTATTTATATATTTTTTAAATTTAATTTAGTACAAATTTCAAATATTCTTGTGTAACATTTTAATTGTTTATTTATTATATTTATATATTATTAATTTATATTGATTTATACAAATTAAAATTAAATAATGGTACTAATAAAAGTTTCTTTTATTTAATACTACATATAATACTTATATTATTTGAAGCTAAATTATTGTTTTTACTTTCACTCTTTAGATATAGATGATGTAATAGAAGATGATAATAAATCAGAATCTGGATATACTGTTAATTTTGAAAATAATCAATTTACATTATCTTCTGAACATTTTAGTCATATACAAAATAAAATACAAACTGTTACAAAACAGGTAATACATCTTGTATATCTATTGTTTAATAATTTTTATTTTAATAATAACCAAATATTTTCAGTTGGAAACAAAAGAAAAAGAACTTGCTGATGCATACAATCAAATTGTTCAAATGAAAAATACACTAACAAAAGTTCTATCTGCTTGCCCAGATAATTCCGTTAACACAGCATCTACATTAAACTTAGATGATGATCAAGGTTATTTTGGTTCATATTCGTCTGTTGACATACATTATGAAATGCTTAAAGTAAATAATTAAATTAATTATAATACTCACATTTCACAATATAAATAATAAAACTAATTCCCAACTAAAATCTATAAATAAATAAATAATCTATATATAAATTGTTATTATTCAATTATTATATGGATTTGTGATGTCTGGGCTCTAAAACAAGGTGGCCATAATACCCAAAAAAGCTTAATTATTTGATTAACTAAAATGTCATGTTTTAGATTTTCTCACCATGATATTATTTTGGTCACTACTGTCTTTTATTTTGTTTTATTACTAAGTAATAATGATATACCTTATCAGATACATTTAATCTAAAAATAGATGGGCCTTAACCGAAATTGCATTTAATAATCTATTGTCAGTAGCCGTCTAACGTGATTCGTAAGAACACAGTAAGAAAAATTCTCTATACGCGACTAAACAAGTTATTTTTTTCTTTGTGCAGTATTTATTATGGATAATACCATATTTCCTTGACGATTTTACCCTTTACTTCTTGCTTTACGATTTGATAATATACACAATTGAAATGAACAGAAAAAATATGATAATTTGGCACCAATTAGAATGGTTTTTGATGAATTTGTAAATCGTTGCACATCATTTTATACACCAAGAGAATATTGTACAATCCATGAAATGTTAAAAGATTTCTGGGGAAAATGTAAATTCCGCTAGTACATACCTAACAAAACTAATAAATATGGTATAAAAATGTTTGCTTTGGTAGATACGTGTGTTTTTATACAGTAAATAATGATATTATTAATATTAGTAATAATAAGTCCAATTCACAAAAAATATACTACAACCATAAGTTATTCCTGTATTAATAATATGCAATTTTAAGAATAAAACATTAAATTTGTTTATTTTTATTGTAATAACAATACTTATAATGCTCAATTATATAAATATATAAATACTAAAATATATTTAGTTTATAAATAACATAATAGATAAGTTAATATAAATTACATAATAAATGTGTTTTGATAATTTAAAATATCACATATTAAAAAAAGTGAGTGAATCTTTCATCATGCGACCAAAGAAGTATGAAAAAAAGATGCAATCAACGACGGGTTAAGCAAGAAACATTTTCAACTCATTGATATGTGATAATAGATACCAGTCAGGTAGAATGTTACTAAAAGGGATAAAAGAGGATGTAAAACTATTATACATATTTTATAACATACAAATATCATAAATAAAATAACCTAACAAATATAATAAAACTTATTTTACTATGAAACAGTAAATATTGTGATATTGTAATAGATTCACTATGTAGTATAACACTGTATTTAATTTTTAGGATAAAGTACGAACAGAAAGTTATTGTTCTGCAATTTTAGGGAATATCCAATCATTTATTGGTAAAACTGTATTAGATTTGGGTACAGGTAGTGGAATACTGTCAATGTTTATGGCGAAAGTACAAGCAAACAAAGTTTTTGCTGTTGATGAAGCTGATATATTATATAATGCAATAGATAATTTTAGGTATATATCTTGAATATTATGATATAATTATTATTTATAATATTAATAATTTGTAAAAGTAATTTAAAATTTTAGGGAAAATGGGTTTGAAGATATCATTATACCCATCAAAGGAAGAATTGAAGATGTCAATTTACCTGTAGATAAAGTCGATGCTATAGTTTCAGAATGGATGGGATATTTTTTGTTATTTGAATCAATGTTAGACAGTTTAATATTTGCACGTGATAAATATTTGAACAAAGATGGAATCATGTTACCCAATGAATGTAACTTATTCATCAGTGGCATAAGTGATACAGGTGAACAGTATTTTGACATCTAAATCGTTCAAATGTTTAAATAATAAAGCATTTGGATACAACATTCATAGTTTAGATAATATAAGCTCTACTGTATATAAATCTATAAGTTTATATATAAAATTTTATTATTAGTTTATTATTTCCTAATATTTACTTACATGTTTAATGTACCACTTAATGGTACAGGTAAAACATTTATTATAATTTACTTATATTTATCTTTGATTAAAGTTAATTTAATATTTGTTATTTTTGTTTAACTAATCAATAATAGATAGATATGAAGAAATTTTGGGTTTTTGGACAGATGTTTATGGTTTTCGTATGCCATCATTAAGAACAGAAACTTTAAATAAAGCCCAAGTTGAGATTGTAAATGCTGATCGAATCGTTACTGAAGAATGTAAACTTTGTACCTTTAATATGTATACATGTGATACAAATTCTACAAATTTTAAAGTAGAATTTAAACTTAATGTAAACAAAACATGTACAATGACTGGTATTGTTGGATATTTTGATTCAAGATTTGATAATATTAATCCTGTAACTTTATCAACAGCACCTTACTGTTCGCCTACGCATTGGAAACAAACAGTATTTTTGCTACCTGATCCAATAAATGTGAATAAAGGTAACTTGTATATTATGTAAAAACAAAATATTAATTATTATGACAATAAATAAAACGGCCAATTTTAAGAGATGATGAACTGTTAGTCATGATTATGGTTTATTTATAGGTGATATACTTACTGGAGAATTTCAATGTTCCAGAAATATAAAACAAGTAAGATCATTAATTGTGACAATTATTATAAATAATAAAACTTATACTTATAATGTATCTTAAAATTGTGATATATATTAGTTTATTTTATAATATTGTGTTAACATACCTTTATAATATTTAATATATATTATCAAACAAAATATAAATTATGTATTTTTATTTAACAAAAAAAATACAAGTATATATATACTTAACCTATATATATTACATACTAAAACTTATGATAACCTAGTACTTTTTATTTAAAAAAATAATTGTTACTGTTATTTTGGTTTTGTCCAATTGAATTTTCTATGTTAATCCTTAAGAAAACAACACCTGTTAAAAATTAACTTACTTAATTTTACATAAACAAATAAAAATGTAGCTACATAATAATGTAATAATTATTATGTACAATATACTTAATAATGTTCAGTTTTCAAAATATTATATTACCTGAAGGAATTACTCTAACTTTAATTGTTGATTTTGGACTATAATAATTTGGAATTATATTTTTTTCTTTTTCAAACATATTCTAAAATCACAATTAATTAGTATCAAAAAATATGTTAAAACATTAATACTTACAATAATTCTATAGCCATAATGATTAATTAAACCTAAATCTTCTAATGTTATATTGTATGGATAAGGAGCACCGTCAGAACGGCGGCTTACAAATGCTACTGCATAAGAATAATTATCATTGTAAACTGGCTCAATAGGTCGAGTCCAAATATCAATACCTTTATCCTAAAATAAATGAATTAATAGTTATATTATACATTTATATAATATTATGTTTTAAATAATAATTATATATTCATAATAATAACATACCCTAAATACTCTAGTGCCTTGTATACCAAGGGCGTCCTGATTGATCTTAATAACTTCTTTGTTTTGTAAAATCTCTTTAAATTCTGGGCGTACTTGTGCTAATTTGTTAGACATGAGTAATGGAGCGGCCAATACAGCCCAAATAGCCATTTGTGTTTTACTTTGCTCATATGATAAACCAAAGTTACCAATTAAAAGCTAAAATCCATCAGAGATGAAAAGTTGATTTTTATAAATATTTAATAATATTACCATGTCCGGGTCATTCCAATGACCGGGTCCTGCATATTTTGCCCAGAATTCTTGTTTTTGTGCAAAATAATCTGCTATTTTTATCATACTATCCCATGAATCATCGATATCATCATAATTACGCCAAAGATTGCAGTGTTTAGCCATGGAAGCATAGTCAATCTATTAATATAATTTAAAGTGTCTGTAAGTGATGGTGAATAGATTTTATACATAACCCCCTTCATAGAATTTTTTTAAACAAATTAATATTAAAAAGTAATAAGTAACTAGATAAAATTAGTAAATGTAATAATAATTAATAGTTACAAATCATATGTGTTGTATATGATATATGTACTTAATATTATTGAATAAATTACTCAATGTTATGTTTATTACATAGCACCTTGAAACTACACATTAAATTATTTTATTTTATTCACTTTTACTCACAAGCATCCCTTTTTCTTCTTGATAAGCCGGCCAGCTACATGAGTACACCATTGGTCTTCCTGTATTGTTCAACATCTTTCCAAATTCAGGGTATCCTGTTAGGTATGAATTTGTAAAATTATTTGACAATGTATTGTCCGTGTGTTATAAATGTATAATGTTTCTTTGTTTTACCTTTATCCATTAGTCTAACATTTGAATAACATCCATCCAGTTTAACATAGTCTACATCCCATTCGGCAAATGTTTTGGCGTCAAGTTCTTCGTGTCCTAAGACTCCTGGATATCCAGCACATGTTTTAGTACCCCAGTCTTCGTATAATCCAAATTTGAGACCTTTAGAATGTATCTATATGTTAACATGAAATTAAATAGATATATATATATATATATGTTTAATTTACAATAATTATGATGGTAAAAATACACATTGTTTTGTAATATAATTAGGTATAATTAATTCATAGGTGGATCCAAGTTGGCCTGGTTTGACCTCCTATTTCATAAATAATTTAATGTAATATGGACATTCTGTATTATCCCAATAATTCCCATACAAAAAAAATTATAATTACCCCCTACCCCCAACGTTATCATGGACTGGATTCACCTCTGACATAGTTACTCACATAGTCAGATAATGCTTTAATACCACTCGGGAACCTTTTCTTGTCGGCTTGTAATTTCCCATCGGACGATCTGTTTTTATCTAACCAACAGTCATCCACTATGACGTACCGATATCCCAATTCTGCGTAGCCTTCGCTAACCAATAAATCAGCTGCTCTCATAAACAATTGTTCGCTGAAAAATGTTAAATTTTTATTAATTAGACAGTACCTACACAAGTATATTTAGTATAATTTTAGATAAAATAAAAACAATTATTTTTAATAATTTTATTAATATAAAATTCGTATTTTTCTTTTATTGAATAAATAACTTTTAATTTTTCCATTATTTAAAATAAAACGAGTTAAATTTATCTTTTGTTTAACCATTTTAATTAAATATTAATCAACTAACTTTACACATTCGTCAGGGTATGTTTCGCAGTCGGTGATGCACCTGTAACGCTGCCACGCGAGCCATCCCATCGGTGGTGTCAACGCAAGACCGTTATCGAGACCATCGATTTCGTGAATAATAATGAATCCGATCAAACATGTCCACAATAATAACACACCAGAAGAAATCATGCTAGAAAAATATATATTTAATCTAATCATCAGTGCCTACACAAAACACAAATAAATATTGTGGTTTTTCTTTTGTTCTAAATTATAATTTAGAGAGACCTTAAAAATATCGAATAATTATTTTGTTATTCTACCTAATTTAAGAAAAAAAGAATACTAATGATAAAAATAATTATAAACTAGGCACTCAAAATGTAAGGCAGTAAAACGTATAATAATTGTTAATTGTTTATATTTATCACCATTTTATAATATAGAGCATAAACATAATAGGTTAGACCTCTGACCCGATTATAAAAACCAAAATATATATAATATAATATATAAAGTAATTAAATTTCTAAAAATTTATTTAAACTAACTATATCACTATTGGGATTTATGACCATACCTATCGGTTAAACTGATTCAACTATAGTTAGATAAATTTCTACGGGGAATTATTTTATTTGTAATATATGGTAACTACTTTTCAAATTCTAAAATAAACTGTCATAAATAAATAAAAACCATTTTTATGTTAATTTCATCGAGTTGCTGATTTTTCAGGAAATTATTAATTTTGTTTTGTTTAATATTTTAATGTGACAAATAATTAACAGGTAATGTATTTGAAATTAGTTCGACTAATTATTCTAACGAAAACAGAATTTTAAAATATGTTCATTTGTCTAAGAAACAGTATCTACTTATGAAATATTTATAGTAATTTTCGTGATCTCATGGGACACACTCTGTAGGTATATTTTAAAAAAAAGTTTAACTATACATCAACTATGTTTGTTGTATGCAACGATCAATTTTCGAATAATTTTTATAAAAACAAGAAATATAAGTAATTACGAATTTCGATAATAAATACTAAAGTTGACAAGTAAAATAATATTGGTATTGATTTATATTCGTATTGTCGATTAATTATGTATTAAAATAAAATGTATAACGTAAACGTAGTATACTATACGAGTTTATTATTTATATTATCGTAATTACTAATTATTCCTGTATTGTACTGCTTATACTTAACTAATATTTATATAAAGCAAAGCTGGGCAAGTAAACTAATTTTTTTAACTCATTAAATTAAGTTGTTTTAAATTAAATTAAAAACCAATAATATATATTTAATTTTAAAATATATATATAAAAAAATAGGTATATTATTATTGTTTCACATTCATTTTTTATCATAATAAGTTTCATAACATTACCTACCTATAGGTAAATATATTGACAAATTAAAAATTATAAGAGCATAAATTTCATGTTGTTACAAATTAAATTAAATATAAAATCGTTTTATTTTCTATAAAAGTATATAATGTGTTAACACAATTTCATAAAAAAATAATTCATTGAAATAAAATTTGTAAACTAATTATTTATCTTAATTAAAATAAACTAAATATTGCTATAAAATAATAACTTACCTACAGGCTACACGACAACAACGATGTGTGATATTGTATACGTTTCCTTTTTAAGATAAAAATGAAACTCGTTTTGAATATGTATATTCAGCTGCGTGGGTACGTCTAAGTATAAACCTGCGTCTGTCCGGAGAATCGAATATTTGTATTATAAAATATTGTTGGTCTTTTGGTACCTAAATATATATATATATGTAATAGTTTTTTTACGGGGATCGATAATGGTAGGTATGGACAAGCGTTGTATACACACTGAACCGCATGTCATATACATGTGTAATATATTTACGTTATTAAAATTTGGTGGGATAATAAACCTTATATTTAAGGTCTATAAGGTGGGAACTGAGATACGTTTTAAAATAAAATAATCTCCATTATTTTTTTGTAATATAATACCTATATTGTAAAGTGTATCATATTACATGTTGATATACAGGGTGTTTCATCCAAAGAATGGCATCATTATTTTTATATAAGTAATAAATACGTCTGTCGATGTGGGTATCTACTTATGTGCTTTGTTTTTGCCAAATATAAAATAACAACAAAAAGACATGAAATAATTGTTTAATGCGTGATAAAAAAAATGTATCGAACCTAAAAAATAATTTGTTATTTGTCAAACGTATCTATACTTATAATACGAAAAAAAGTACCAGGTATTGCAGTCGACAAAAATATAAAATGTTGGTGCGACGGACACTCAACATAATATGCTAAGTAAATATTGAAACAATATTTCTCTTAGTTGATTGACTCGACTGTATTTAACCGGTTTTGTTTAAACTTCTTTTAGTGTTTGTGTATTACGTACTTTTATACAAATACGTTACTTACACATTGCCGTCGACGAAATAATAACTTACAGTGAAACGACTATAGGTCGTTTAACCTAACCTATACGAATAAGTCTCCGTTGGTAGATAAATCAGATTTTTATGATTTTACACAGGTCTATGTAATTAAATATGGATAATATAACCTTACGATTCATTAAACAAAGAGTTCAAAGAAAAACCAAATATTTTACTTAAAGAAAAACACATTTCAGAATTTTTTTATGCCTACATAAAGACTAAATAAAAAGACTTTCTCTATAGTCTTCAGGATTCAATAATAACATTTTTTCAAATTTTTATTTTTATTATTATTAACTATAATTCCACAAATATCAATATAATGAATGTATTTCTTTTAAACGTATTTGATGTTATTAATCTTGATAAAAACTCAATTTTAATTGAATTACCTGTGAGTTTTGTTTGATAATTATTTTAATAAATTGTAATTTTTTCAATAAAAATTTAATTTCATTAAAATTTTGGAAAAATTTCACCGGAAGTCCCCTACTATAACTCTTAATCCGTTATAATTATTAAATTATATTATAGGTACAATTAATGTAGTATTTTAAAACAATATTTTTAATATCTCATATAACGACTAAATATAATTGTTCACTATACTATATAATTAAAAAAGTTTATTATCGAATATCTGATGTGTAGAATTTATATTCGTTATATGAAAACATCAAAGTCCGTTATTGGAAGATAAATTTACTCATAATTAATAGTGAAGATAACTTATAAATTATAATAGTTCCCAAAAATATTTCGTTCAACAGAAAATGGAAGTTTCACTGTACCTACTACCTAGATAATAAACATAATAAATACATAACCTACCTATATGCGACATCACATATACTGATTTTTACACACCAAGGTATATTATATAAAATTATTTTGATATTTATTACGTATAGTAGTGTTTAATATAATATTTCGAAATTATATATTATTGAATTGTTGAACGAAAGCCAAGATAATCGAATAGTAGGCACCTATAGCGCAACGAGGAGAAAACTTGTTTTTAATATTTTTTTTATTATGACATAATATTGGATGCTCGCGGTTGTCGGTAACTTAATATAACAATTATATTATTCCGCTGACCCGGCTATCAGTGAAGTATAATTACATTATAATAAAACAATATCGTACAATTTATAAAATGACAGTGACTACTGTTGTTTATACACATGCATTAATGAGTTAAAAAATCGATAAAATAAAATGCATTTCTTTTTTGTTCTTATATAACTCTTCACCCAAACTTTTTCGTCCCAAAGACTATATTATTAAATAATTAATTGTGTATGAAATATAATATAATATGCTTATTTTTATAATTATATTTATAGATAACTATTTCTTTAAATGTTTTTGTACCCAGGCCCGATTTTATGGGGGGGGGGGGGGGCAGGGTGGGCAATTGCCCTTCCTGGAGGAACGTTGGGGGCGGTAAATTTTTATGAACTTATTTTTTGTGTTTAGGTATAATTTAATATTTATGATTTATATAAAATAATTAAGTAAAATGTTTTTTTGTCATAAATTCATAATATATTGTCGATTTTTGGATGAAATTTAGTCAAAGAACGATGTTTACTGTTAGAAATTCTCAAATCTATTTTTTACGAACGCGGATAACTATTATGAATGATTATAATGCATTTTATGCATACATTTTTTTTATTATTATTATGCAGAATACAATCCACAGCTGGCGTAATTACTATAATAGTTAATACTATATATATATATAAATATGTCATAGTTGGTTCATAGTTGTATAACGAAAACATGATACATTTATAGGTTATTTCACTCAATTTAATATATGTGCCTAATATGTATTATTTAGTATTCTGTAGCTTTATAATGCATGTAAAAGTTATAATTAAAGTAAGTGATTTTTTTATTATAAAATATTTAATATTAAAATGGTAAATTGTTTTACAAATTTGTTATTGTTATGTGATTAAATAACAATAATTCAATAATTGGTATTTACAGGTAATAATATTGGTACCTAGACTTCTAAAAAAAAAAAAAAAGGTAGAGGAATTAAAAACTGCCCCGGGGTGCCAAAATTCTAAATACGATCCTATTTGTACCTACTGTATAGGTATTATAATACACTTTTTTGTCTTCCTTTAAATTCTGGTTGTCTTAATAAATATTATATTACCAGAGAGTGTGCATAGCGCATTATGGTGATTGTGCATATATTATTGTATACGTATATATTATTATTGTTTATGTATGTTAGTTTTCTCTGTAAAGCACTACGAATAAGATAATTATAAATACATTATAAACCTCTAAGAATTGTCAAGGGCGTGTATAATAAACATAGGATTTTATTATTCTATTGACTGTAATGTGATCTACATATTGCATCCTATTTACTAAGAATTATAGTTATAACGAATAAGTAGATATGATTTAAATTAACAAACAGAAGAGAAGAAAATCAAAAGTTATAAAAGGGAGAACAACACAGATGATAGACAGACTACTGTAAGCCAGCATAGACGACTGGTAAACGACGTACTGAGAAGACCACAGTCGACTACTGAAGATCAAGTCTTTTAACACGTCAAATTGTATTTTATTGTAACACTTTTATTCTACGAGTTAATTGTATTTAATAAACATTATATTATTTGAGTATTTGAGCTAAACTAAATTTATTTTGATTCGGATCACGTTGATCTAATTGACACGCAATAATTGTTATAAATTATAATAGAAAAAACAATTAATTAATCTAAAATGTGTTATTTTATATTAATATATACATATAAAACAATTTTCAAAAAAATTAGAAGTTTTTTACATTCTTTTTTTCCATCTCTTTCTAACAACATACGCTATACCAGGAGTCGGCAATTAATTTCTATGGCGGTCCAGATAATTAAAAAAAAAAAAACTCGAGGACCAGAAAAACTTAAACATTAGTTAATTATAATTAATGTATTTATTTTTGTATTAAAAACACGGGTTAAGACAAATTATTTAATATTTAATTATTTATTAGTAATTTATAAATATTTATAAAGTAATATACAGTATTTTTTTTTTTATAATTAAAAATTTATTTTTATTGAGAGAAATGACATTTTTTGTCCTAATGACAAAATATCTATAATGATGAACGCTATCGTAATCTCTAAATTCATTATATGAACAGATCAAATATCTATATTCCATATTTCTATAATGTGCGGAAAACCAGCAAAATATTTTTGGTGGTCCAGTTATTTCCCCTTTGCGGGCCAGACTTGGCCGGATTGCCGACCCCGCTATACTATACCTGACTGGCTGGCACAAATACATTCTAAAAGGTCGAAAATGATCAAATGTATTTAGAATGACGCAAATAACCCGTTGCTACCAGGAAGTCGAGCCTGGACCTCATTCTATGAAACATAATGTGTTTAGACCACTCAGACACGCTCGACCCCATATTAAAATTTAAAATAAATAATATAATATTACCTTTTTTTCAAAGAGTTAATTTAAACAACATTACACGAACTTTTGATATGTATATTATATTATATATTTTTAAATATCTTATTCGTATGTATGTAAGTATATAATATATATGCAACAAGTGGCGGCGCGAACAATTTTCAACTATGAGGCAACTGTAAACATTTTGCTACAATTACCACCACCTGAGTAGTAAATGGGTAGTAAAAGTAGTAAATATGTAGCCAAAGAGTACTACCACCCAATTGGTTATGAGGCCACGGCCTCATGAAACACCGTATCGCGCCGCCATTGTGTGTAACGTGCTACATTCTTATTTAATAAAAAAATTTAAGTTTATGTCTGACAAAAAAAAAAAACAGTATGCATTCAATATTCATGTAAATTCTGCTGTGCCATTGAGTGCGCCATCATAGAAATCATATTCTGTTCTAAGCAAATTAATATCGAATCGCAGGAACACAACACCTAATTAAAACAATAATTGAGTTAGGTAAATTACTTTGATTATAATTTATAGACTAATAAAGTAATAACAATATCTAATTATTCAAATTCAATGAGGCTATTCCTTGCTAAAAGTTACTTTCAACAAGTTAAAAAGAGTATTTATTTTTTTTATCGCCTTAATTTTTTCCTGTAAGAACGATTTAATACATTTTAAATACAACAAAAATTATTAATTATTTCTTAAATTATTATTAAAAATAATAAGAATATGGATACAACTTAAAATGAATTAAAAATAACGATAACAATGTTTATATAAATTCATAAATTTGTGATAAAAAATTGAATTTACAATGTATATTATATATATTATTTAATATAATTAACTTCTTTATGCCCAGTTTTGAGCAGATAACATAATAGATTAATGATTAATTATATTATGATTTAATTGATTTACCTGATGGGTTAATTCGAACTTTAATTACAGACTTTGGTAAGACATATTGATTAATTGATCCTTTATCAAATAAATTCTGCAATAAATAAAAAAGTATAAACACAATATTAATGATTTTATTATTTATATATTTTTTTCTATTGATCATAGTATGACCATTACTATGGTATATTATTAATGATATAAAGGGTAAACACGAAATTTTGTTTTAATTTTATATGTTATTTAGGATTTCAAGAACTACAAAACCAATTCTTTCATATGCAATTGATATAATAATAAATTAGTTATGATTTTAATAATAAATCATGCCCATAAAACAATATTTCTTCTAAAACACTAAATAAATTCTCAACTAAGTTAAAACGAAATTAAAATTAAAAGAAGGAAGTTTTAAACAAATATTTTTTATATTAATTGTAATTGTTATTACAAATGTAAAATACTGAAAAATATACTTTGAATTAAATAGAAACCTGTCCAAGGCATAACAAAATTCCCATGCCGGATTTGCAACGAAATGGTAGGGACCGGTATGGTGGGAAACGCAAATCGGTAAGAGAGTGTTAACCTAACTAACCTGCAGTAACTGTTACAGAACGTAAGTACTCCACCATAAACTCTATAATCTTGCTTTATTTTGTAGTAGTATATTTTAAATTATTTTTTATACAACAATATAAACATAGCTGGACCGGAGGATAGGAACAAATTTTGGTCCAGAAAAAACTCTGGATAAAGTGTGAGCGATTCTGGATGAAGCGATGGAAAGTACAGGCTGGAAAAGCTGGTAGCTAAAAGCGATCGGTCGCCACTCGTTCCAAGATACGGAATGGTATGGAACATATGGAAGTCAAAACACTTTTGACATTCCAAAGTCTAGAGACGTCTGCGATATGGGGTCTATATGGGTGCAAGTACGCTTTTGAACAACACAGACGATAAGATGTAGATACTCCAATACTGACATTGCTCGACGTCCCGGATTTTGAGGACGACGATTCTCCTTCTTTTCGGAGATACCGCTGGATTCCACCAATAAGGCATAGATGCAAATCCATCTCAAAGAGAGAGATGAAGAGGGTACTTAAGCACCAGCAAAAATTATATGCATTATAAGCTCCTACGGCTTCTACTGATTTCTTACAAATATATTCGATGTTATATTATTTTATAATTTGTGACACCACTACGATGATGAAAGGCAAGCGTCTGTATTATGATGTACATTGAGACAGCCGCGCTCACTTTAAAATTTGCAAATTTTTTTCTGTAAAATTTAGCTTAGAATTACCATGAACTTGCACGCCTAAAATTTAAATTTGGATGATACTCATTTTGTTGTTATAATGAAATTACTAAGGGAGTACCTTACACCAGCTGCTTCCGTCAAAAAAAAAAAAAGATAAAGTATTATTCAGTTGTTCCAATATTTAGCACATATTTGCGTTTGTACCAATATCGTTTAAATTCTCAACACATTTTTCACCGATTAAAATTAATTTTTACACTTTTTGACCGTTAAGTCATACCAGGCCTGAAATAGACGTTTTACGAGAATCGCAAGTTTTTTTCTTCTAATATTTAGCATAGATTCAGCATGAATTTGCACGACTATCGTTTAAATTCGTGAAACAAGGGCATTTCGCAGTGACTGTTTCGCCTTAGACGAGGTAAATTCTGCGTGTGGCTAAAGTTCTTCGCCGCTACGCTTCTCGGCACCGTCGCTTTACTCCGCAAATCGAAAATATTCCTCGATTTGTTGACATGTAAATCCACGTCGGATTGGTAATAGCATTGATTAATTAAAATTAATCAATGATAATAGGAATGATTAAAAATTTTTAAAAAAGGCAAAAAGAAAATATCTACATATTCACGGCGAAATAGGCGGGTTTGACAGAAGTTTTGCACTTCTAGTATTTTCGATATAGCAATAGAACGAGGATCATGCAAATTGCAATTTTATTATTGCTAATTCATGACAACAAATAGTTGGGAAAGAAGGTAAGCAATAATAAATTGTACGACATGATGAGTGTTGTTAAATTACTAATTATTACCAATTGGTATAATATTTTATATTTTACTGTTGTGTTTGGAATTTTATTACGATAATAACTGGTTGTTTATGTAAATAGCCTGAAAATTTTGACAATTTCATCAGCAACCGTCTAAGGACGTACATCCCAAATATTTTAATTTACCGTAACATATCTAGCTATAAGTACAGTACATATTATAATATTATATTATATTCTGTGTCTATTATGATAGACTGAAAATGTTCAAAACACAAGTACAATTTTAATATAAGTTTTGTGCATTTTTTATTTGTTTATTGCTCAATTCTGAGGTAATCCGTTGCTTTGCAATTATCTGTATAGTATATGGTACGATCCAGAGAAAACAATTAAAAGATTTTCGAGTTCGATCCACTTGTTGCGTTTCAGATCAAACAAAAACCAAGGGCTTCCGATAAAGTTATTGTTATTTTGATTACGTTTCAATATTTGCTTTAGTATCCTTTTTTTTTTTTTTTTTACAACGCCGTTAATCATACCTATCGCGGGCATTACGCGTGGAAAGAGCGGATGGCGTTGTCGATTTATAAAATGTCTTTAAACAATAATAAATGGTACTCGCTTAATGTTGTATTGAATGCATATTTATAGTTAATAAAATTGAGATTGTTTGCATAAGATATTTTCATATAGTAATTTGACTTTGACAACAAATATATTATATGATAATAAGAATATTTTTCAATCATTGACAAGGTCAAATCATACAAAGTACTAAATACATCGTCTGTTTAATCAATTCAAAACTACTTCTGATGATAATTTAAAAGATAAATATATCTATTCGTATTTTACTACGAGAGTGTCATTTTTTATTGTAGAAGTATACAATTTATTTATAATTACCTTAACTGTGTAACCGATATGGTGCTTCATTCCCAAATCACTCAGTGTTATTTTGTACGAGTAAGGAGCCCCGTCAGAACGATAACTTACAAATGCCACCGCGTAAGAATACTCTCCGTGATGAACCGGTTCGACTGGACGAGTCCAAATCTGTATATTCCTATCCTAATTTAAACATTACATTTATACATTATATAGACATTAGTACATAAACGACACACGCATACAGGTATATTGTATCATTAATTATATCTATTTATAAATGCAAATAAAAACACATGTCGTTGTACAATGGCAAAAATGAACAAATTAATAATTCTCATTAAATAATTGTTAATTAATTGAATAATTAATTCAAAGTTAAAATATAATTTACATTTTATTAAAAATTAAAAATTTCTTGTTTTAAGTGATTAATCTACGGTATGCATTTGAATAAAATATTTATAAAAAATCTATACCTATTATGTAAATATAATGCAGTTCACAATTAAATTTAAACAAGTATCAAGTTTAGTGATGTATTTACGAAGGGGGGGGGGGGTATGGAGGGATATGGAGGATACCCTCCTTTGACATATTTTTTTCTAATGATATTTTTCTATAAAATAAATTATTTTGTATAACTACCTATAAGAATAAGAAATGAAAGAAAATAAGAATATCGAAATTG
Organism: Eriosoma lanigerum; assembly: GCA_013282895.1. Classification (NCBI taxonomy): domain Eukaryota; kingdom Metazoa; phylum Arthropoda; class Insecta; order Hemiptera; family Aphididae; genus Eriosoma; species Eriosoma lanigerum. Next base: position 21,504,132 of record CM023359.1, read on the forward strand.
CTAACCTAACACGCATTGTTTACGATGGTGAGAAAATAGGGAGGTTTCATATTGGTCAATAAAATATTTCCCTCTCATATCTCATATCCCCCTCCTCTTGACAAAATCCTAAATACAATACTGATCAAATTATATATTTTAGCTAATTATAAAATGAATTAACAAGTATTATTCTAAAAATTAATTCTATAATTATATGATTAATGTCTATTATTTGTGTACAATAAGCATTAAACATAAATATAGTTTTTTTTAGAAGGTATTAAAAATAATAATATATACCCTAAACACTCTTGTGCCCTGTATGCCCAGAGCATCTTGGTTTACCCCGACGATTTCTCTGTTTTGCAGGATCTCTTTGAATTCGGGACGAACGGCAGACAATTTGTTAGACATGAGCAAGGGAGCCGCTAATATAGCCCAAATAGCCATTTGCGATTTACTCTGGTCGATGGTCAAACCAAAGTTGCCGATTAAAAGCTGAAAATGTATAAATAAATAGTAAAATATATAATATATAAGTAGTTGACGTAAAATATAAATATGAAATGTGTAAATGATTGCAAACAGTCAGTTACTTCTATTTGTCAAATTACACGGTTAAATTATGTACCTGTACCTAGTTATTGTCACTTATGAACGTTATAACTTATCTTAGACTTGATCTATAATCTAGATACTAGAATAGATAGTCAATTATTTTTAAATAAAGCTTAAGGTGTCTTGATATAGTGATAGCTTATATAAAGGATATGACATTGGAATATAATAAATTATTAACATTTATTAACAATTATCAAATATTAAGACGATGATATGATGTTAATTTAAAATAATTTTATTGAATAAAATAATTAAAGTTGAAATTTTCTGAAAATTGATTTAGTAGAAAAGTATTTGAGTTAAAAAATACTGAAACAAATAGTAAAATATATGCAAAATATAATCTATATTTAAACATTTTAAACTAAGTCTAACTATTTATATTATTTAAAATATTAATATATATAAGTAGGTACTGAATTCTGATTTGTAAATTATAAATACATACCATGTCCGGATCGTTCCAGTGTCCTGGCCCTGCATATTGAGCCCATAATTCTTGTTTCGTCGCAAAATAGTCAACAATGTTCGTTACGCTACTCCATGAATCGTCAATATCCCCGTAATTACGCCAAAGGTTACAGTGGGTTGCCAAAGATGAATAATTGATCTGTATTATTGAAAATTGATTTTTAAATTTATGTATTCAAATCAAAACAATGGGCTATACATATACTTAATTATATATGCATTATTATTAAAGTACAAGACTTAGTAATAAATGCTTAATGCGTGCAATATATATATGATTGTAAAAAGAAAAAATATTTACCATACCTATTTATCTCGAATATAAAAACAAATTACAAAAGCAACTTCTAATAAGATCTAATTATTAATTAGATGACTCAATTATTATTATCGATATAGTATGAACTATAAGGTATCGTTGTAATTAATAAACTCTATTTATATGCTAGGTATAAAGTACTCCTTACCTAAGTACTCCTAGGTACTCCTTTACCTACACAAATCTATAACATTAATATACTTATATTCATTATTCTATAATAACTAGTAGACTATCTATCCTGGTCTAAATTTTTCCCCAAAGACTAATGTTTATTAGTTTTAATCTATATAATATAAATTAAGCTAAATATCTTAACTATCTAGCATTTTTGTTCCTATTAGTGTGGGTGTATGTTCAAATATACTAAGTATAACAGGTATACTATACGTATATACCATAAAACTACCTTAAAGTTAATAAGTTATAATTAAAAAGTTTAATTTAAATTTTAAAGTTCCGTTTACGTCGAAACTCTTCTATTACACCGATAAATATAGATTTAACTATATATATATATTAAGAATAACTTACCCGCATTCCTTTATCCTCTTGGTATGCTGGCCAGCTACATGAGTATACCATGGGTCTGCCGGTATTGTTCAAATGTTGTCCGAATTCGACGTAACCTATAATATAATATCAGTTGGAATGAATGGATAAAATAAATTAGATATTATTAATTACCATTTTTGTGTGATACCATCAGGTTAGGGTAGGTACTATTTTTTTCAATACATCTTTTTTTTTTTTATTGAACCAGTTTTTATAGGAGCAACAAAATAAAAATATTTTCAGACGGATATATATCGGTATATTTTTTTAGAAGCGAGAAATGTATTGGTTTTACAAAGATATTTTTTCGAATTTCTCAAAAGTTTTTCCTTTAGATAAGAAATAATTTTGATTTTAAATATTTTAAGATAACTAATGAATTTTGAATGTAAGGATTCAAAAATTAGTTTGAATATTCTCTATGTAGTCGAAATAAGTACGTGGTAAAATTTTGAAACGCATTATAACTTATAAGTATAATATATTGTATATCTGACTGAGTTTTTCTCAGAATCGTATTTTGAATGCATATATCATTACATTCGAATCTCAATCATAATAATAAACTACTAATTTCTCCGAGGACCTAAGGGACGAAAAAAGAATGCCCAGAATCGACTTTCCCGTTTATTATAATTTTGATCTGTTACAATATTTTGGTTTTTCTTTTAAATTTAAATATAGGTTATAAGCTTAAGACCAAATTGTCTTTAAATTTGTAAGTTGGTAATTGTTATTTTTAATAGTTTTCCCTGGAGTTTGGAACTAAAAAATTCATGACGACATGACGTCCTTGTTTTATTAAAACACAATACTTAATAATTTATATTATGTTTATTGTTTACCCCTGTCCATGTCTCTGACATTCGAATAACATCCATCCAATTTCACGTAGTCGACTTCCCATTCTGCAAATTGTTTTGCGTCTTTTGCTTCGTTGTCTAATACACCTGGGTAACCAGCGCAAGTTTTTTCGCCCCAATCTTGATACAAACCGAATTTCAGCCCTTTCTTGTGCACCTGTAAAATATTACAGTTTTCAAATTTTCTAAGTTAATTTTAGAAATATTATTGAAAAAAAATATATAATAATAATATTAAATATAGCGTGTTACACAGACCACTAGTGATAATCTACAACGAATTTATTGGATTAATTTATTGGACTTATCAAAAATATTCCCGGATCCTGGTATAACAGGTAAAATTTCATCCATTTCTCTTTTAAAACGTACTTTACAAAGAACACAACGGAGAATATACACGATGTCATACAAAATCCATTTTCTATAAAAGGACTTGAAATTTCCAAGACCTACAATTAAACTAAAGATAGACGTTCATTTTTTATTATTCGACAGTATTAATATTGAAAACCGTATATTAATATTATATTTTATATTATTTATTCAAGAAAATATGAGATTTATAAAAAAAATAAAACATAGGTTATGTATTGATTGAATTTTTAAAAGCTAATTATAATGAACAGTAGGTAATTAAGTAATTGTTTAAACCAAATTATTTTATGTTTTCCAAAATAATATACAATATTAAATAAATCAATTTTTATATTTTATTTAATAAATATATTCGTATGTATACTATGATATGTACTCGCATGGTATTATTATTTTGCTATTATGACCGGATACCCTTTGTACTAGTTTACTAGCTATTTTCAATTGATATATAATATCTTACACAACCTTTTTTTTTTAGATTAAAATTATAATTATTTGTCATTATAATATTAATACTTATCAAATAAATTATCATAGTTTATATAATAAACGTTTCTTACATATTTTTATTTACCTAGACTTCAAATACCAATGGGCAGTTAGCAATGGTTCCCAATCTTTTATGATTAAGACTATAAAATGTTAAATTTATCTTTTCTCGACTATTAAAAATCATTAAAATATACGTTATCTGTATTTATTATCCCTATAAAGTATATAATAAAATACTAATTAAATAATATAATAAGTCTACTTTTACTCGAATAAAATATAAAATCATAAAAAAATAAAAGACTATAAATGCATAATATAACTTACATATTCCGATAGTGCTTTGATACCGCTCGGAAACCTTTTCGGGTCAGCTTGTAATTTCCCGTCTTCCGTTCGATTCTTAGCCAACCAACAATCATCCACAATGAGGTATTTGTAACCCAAGTCTGCGTATCCTTCACTGATTAGTAAATCTGCAGCATTCATAAACAGCTTTTCACTATAAAGAAACAAAAACGTGGTCGATATCTTGTACACAAACACACAGTTCAAAATTAGATGAAAAATTAGTAACAATTAATTTGATTCCATGGCCCATCAAAATAAAATATTTAAGTCTTTACTTACTAACTAAGTATACTACTAAGTACTATATAACTAAAGATTTATAAGTTATAATATGTTTTATAAATATTAATCACATAATTAAAATATAACTTAAGTATATGATAATGCTTGAATTTATTAAGATAAAATTTAAAAAATATAAATTAAAGGTTACATAATATTTTAAAATGTTAGGTAGTTATAACAAATGTTACATCTGTAGTAAGAATTCATTAGAAGCTGATAACAAAACAGTAAAAGTTATTTATTATAAATTTAACCTAACCTAACCTATCGACTATAAAAAAAGAGTGGTTTCTTTTTTTTTTGTGAGTTGGGGGTTAGTCCATAATTAAAAAAGCGGTGATAACGCGGTAACCATAAGGTTATAAATTTCAAAATTTCAGTTACAAATAGCTACAAATTAGACACTATATCAATTGCAAGTAGTTTCGGAACTTTTGATTGAGAGGGGTGACCCCCAGTAAAAAATCGGCGATAACTCTAAAACCACGAGGTTACAAATTTCAAAATTGTGGTTACAAATAGTTACAAATTAATTAACGTAGGTAACAAATATTTTTATCGAGGTTACAAAATTTTGGGGGGATAACTTTACAGACGTTAACAGTTCTGAATATAACATATAAAGTGTCCTAAATATATTTACTAATTGTAATATCACTAATATCTATAGTAACTTTATTTTTTAAGTTATGTACAATTTAAAAATAGAAATTTTAAACGTTTGAGAGTATGTTTTAATGACAATTTTTACTGATCAAATTTTTTTATTATTTAATCAAGGAAGTAAATTTTATTACATTTATTGGATAAATCAAATTTCTAAGGTCATATTTTTCTCTATTAATCGTCAATCGTGGAATATAAAATTCATGTTAAGTATTAATATATTCAATATTATGATAAGTAAATATATTGTATTGTATTGTAATTTTCAATTTTGCAATCACTGAGAGCATTCATGATATTGATAAAACAAGTTTTGCACATTACTATACATATATTTAAGTATTAAATTACTAAAAAGAAATTATTACGTTAGAACAATATCATTTATCCAATTCATGAAAGAAATTCCTTAAAATAGACATATAAAAATTATGATACAAATATATTCTTACTAATATCTTTAAATTTCACAAACATTAAAAAGTAAAAAGTTATAATTTAAATTTTTTTATAAGTCTTTTTTTTGTTTAAAAAAAAATTAACAAAAGTAATATTATAGACTATTGCATAATTAATAATTTTTAAAAAAACTGCATTCAGAAATTTTAATTTCTCGTCGAGATATTGTAATAAGTAAGTAGATCTGTGATACTCTGTATATATTATATGTTTTATACTATTATGCAATATGCAGGAGCGTGGCGAACTAAGTTAGATTTTACATGTTTTAAGTTAAAACCGCCCCAAAAGTTAAATCCTGAGCACGCCTCTGGTAATATGTATAATATAAAAACGGAACAACGAAGAAAAACATTTGGAACATAATATTGTATTGAATGTCGAAATAAATTATTTTTTATTAACTGGATTTTTTTTTTATTATTTACTTAAGTACTTAGTAGTGAATTATAATTTATAATTTAAAGCTTTTGTATGTTAAATGTATTTAATTATCTTCGATATATTATTTAAGTGTATTATTTTAATTCTGTTCATCGTTCGTTATCAACAATTGCATTCAATATTAGATTTTAACATTTCGTTTGTTGTAATTTTCTGAAAAAAGCAAATCGTTTTTCCTATTTTCCATATTAATATATTATACTTACAAATATACTTACCTGTGTAAAAACCTGTTTAATAAAATATAATATAATATTTACCTGACACATTCGTCGGGATAAGTTTCACAATCCGTTATACACCTGTATCTCTGCCATGCAAGCCATCCCATCGGCGGCGTCAGAGCTAATCCGTTGTCGAGGCCGTTCACCCGGCCAAACAAAACGGTAAAGACAACAACGATAGTCGTTGAAAATGAAAAAATTAAATTAGGTAACATTTCTAATTGCTACAATAAAAAAAAATAGAAACAAAATAATAAATTAATTCAATATTTAATCAAGTCATTAACACCTACTTAAACCTTTAAGCATATTTTACTCGTTTAGATTGTAATAAGGCTAGTTATTTGCTAGTTATATGCTATGTATATTTGCTATAAAATTATCAATCTCTTCCGAAGTCTAACCTAACTACAATATTAATAAATTCGGATTTTGCAAAAAATATTTAAAAAATTAAATGATACTATAACCTTTCTAATTTTAAACTACATAAAATAGTGTTGCAAATTAAAATTCACATACAAACTTTACTCTTTAAGCCTTGAAATAATCATAATTCATAAGTTATAAGTATAGCTATAATAATATAAGTAAATAACTATAGCACTTATTAATTATATTATTATGAACTACCTAACGGGTTTTTTATTTTCCCAAATACATAGAGCACGTGAAAAAATATAATACAGTATAAAAAAGTACAGAATTTAATTAATAGGTTTATATTTCAAAATTTAAAATGCAATTATTATTGTCATTTTAGAATTTTAAAACAAAATTAATCTAATTCAACCTAACTTAATTGATGGTAGTGCATTAATACCTATCGTACAAATTAAATATTTATATACGTAATGTTTATTAAAAATATATATATTTTTTTTTAAAGTTTTTATTTATACAAAATTATAATGTGTTGTTTAACCATAGTACTCACAAATAAGTATTCAAAATATATTTTGTTGTGTGTACCTAGTCATATATATGTCATAAGGTGCGACTAAAAAGAATTGTAAATTAGTTAATTGTAAAATTGTAAAAAAAAACAATTGTAATTGTATCCATTATCTATGTAACAAAAGAGGAGAAAAATAAAATATACTTAAATATAATATAACTATAAGTATGGAATAAGATGACAAAGAAACGAACAATAAATACTATATAAACCAATTATTTTAGAAAAATGAACATTGTTTAAGTTACCAAAAATATATAAGGACACTACAAAAATAAATTAGAAAATATGATAAATTCGTTTGACATAAATTATTTTTTTAAAAACCATTGAACATAACTTAATTTTTTCGTTTTGCGTGAATATTTTTGAAAAGTTATTATTAATTATAACCTAAACTAAAATCTAAATAAACTAATTTCTGTTTCTTATTTCGCTATTAGGTATATTGCGGTAAAAGTTTCACGATTTTGACCGAATACCCTAATTTACTTAGATACCTGTTTATCCTCAAACTTTGTTTTTTTTTTTTAAATTAAATTTTTATTTTTAATTATTGTAATATTAATCGTTAATCTTTATTTAACATAAACATTTTCTACATATTATTATTTTTTAAATATAAATAAATAATCTTACCTTTAATTTATTAAAAAATATACGTTTTATCTTTTATAACATAAAGTACAAAGTATAAAGTACGACTGAAATCTAGAAGTGAACACTATATAGTAGACAGCGACTTATTATAGTCACAGCTGTTGATGCATTAATGTTTTTGTAAGACCCAGTAACTACATTACTGTATAGACATAAAAAATGTTTTGGATATACGTTTAAATTCAATACTTATCATTTAAAAGGTGGGGGGTATTATTAAATATTCAAATATCAACCAAACGCTGTAATGTGGAATATTCGGTAGGTACATTTTTATTTTTTATTACAAATAACAAAGTCACTTATTCATTTTAATAAGATATTAAGAAACGATTGTCTGTTACAGTCTATATAATGTGCAATAAAAGTACATTACATCAAAATAACCATACGTAGAAGAAAAATTGTGACATTTAAGTCGAATGTAGAGGTTAATTACCTAATATTAAAATCAAATACAAGAATATTTTTTAAGATATTAACATATCAATTTTTTATTTTTTATTTTTAATAAATTAAACTATGTAGGTAAATACTACTTAGTAAATTAATTTTTACTTATTTTTTTAGTAGTTAAATAATTAAATAGTTTAATACTATATTACAATACATTAGACAGACAGAGACAGAAAATTGTGCTCTGATATCCTCTTATAATAATTATTAATAATAATAAAATATAATTACCTACTGGCTACAGGTGAATTATAAATAATAACATTAATTAATACATATACCTAGGTACCTACTATAAAGATTTCTGAGCTGTTTTTCGTGAGAGCAAAACATGGGGGGATTTAAGGAGGGGTAATAGTCCCAATCGCCCCCTTAGGCCTAGCCAAACTTAAACATTTATAATTTATGCCTGATAGATAATTGAAATGTATTTCTTATTTTCGTAATTTCACACATATTATTTAATACATATGAATAGATATTATTTTATAAATAATATTATTATCATCAATCGTTAATTCGTTATTGTTATTGTCTTCCTTGAAAAATAATATTAAATCATCCTTTCCATTGGCAAATAGCAAGCGATAAAATCCGCCCCTGGAGCAAAATAATGTCTAAATATATGTTTTTAAGTGTTGACTATTCAAAAATTGGTTCAGGACTATTAATGTTAAATGGACATTGTATTACTCCATATTTCTATAGTTTAAAGTGTACCTTATAGTACATAAGCGCCCACGGGGAGGGGCAGAAGAGGGAGAACTCTCCCCCTAGATTTGAAGTAGATATGTATTTAAAAATTAAATTTAAATAAAATCATAATGTCGTATTGTAATTATATTGATAGTTATAATAATTGAGTCAATGCCTTCCCTTAATGTCGTGACGGGTTTCGGGATCATGAGATCGAATGTATCCGAGATTTATATTATTTTATTGTTAAATTTTTATCTTTGGGTTTTTAATTATTATATTAAAAATAAATATATTATAATATTCCCTATAATTGAACGAGTTTATTTATCTCCGCGATAATATGGATTTGCTAGATTCTACGCAAAACGTAATGTCTTACCTCCGTGAAAGTGTTTGAATTTAATATCTATTTTTGAGTTGATGATAGAGACCAGTAATATTTGCGGTATTCTTTCTTGATAATAGTAAAACACTCGAAGATAACGTTGTGAAAAACTACGCCTCGGAATACCAATAAGTTCACAAAATAAGGTTTGTTAATATAAATATTTGTCTATATATATATATATATATATATATACATTATGTAGACAGATTTGAGAAGTCGGACTAGCTCCATCTGGATTGTTCGGGCAAATGGCATTGACTGGGGTGGAACGTCCCTCGGTTATACTGATGCATTTTTGAGGTCCATTTATTCACGGGATTATGTGTTCAAGGTTGATTGTCGGCGAAACTAATAGGTCCTATTCTATAAGAAGTGTCCTACGGGGGACCTAACTGTAAATTAGAATATTATTCTTTGATTTAGCCGACAGCATTTATCGTTATTTTATCGTGTATGTTAGTTTCTTTATAGTGACCGGCAAAGACCGTCTTGGCTTAAAAATATGGGTTTATTGTACTGCGTTTGGGGAAAGTAACATAGGTAATTATTACGGTTCTCATGATGCAAATGTAAAGGGATTATAGTTTATGTTTGTGGACCCAAACGGTATTTCGGCGTGCTTGAGCTTATTTATTGTACGTGTTACAATAAATTATATTTATGCATGCAGTGCTTAAATTGGGAAAAATTTATCGAATGATTTAAAAAGTGCGTTCCAAAAAAACTGCGGCTTTGCCCCCACTCCTCCTGAAAACATGAACAATTTTTGTTAAATATACATATGAATTCTAAATATAATCTATGTAAGTAGGTACAATATAAATGAATTTATGTCCACCTAATTGGCATAAATTAGGAGCTCCCCCACCAACTAATTCGAGTATTGCATACATAGGTGTTATTTTATTTATAAAGTCTACCATCATTAGCAAAACTTGGAGTGGCTTGAAGAGGCTTAGCTCCCCAAAATTACTCATAGCTCCTTAAAATAAAGATATTTTAATTTAGGTCTATATCCCCCCTAAATTTTAGCACTAGTTGTGCAACTGTCTACTATACATTTGTGTATCCATATTGTGAAGTTTTGTTGTTGACATCGTCTTGTTACATAATAATAATGTGATGTTCATATCGTTACAAATAAACAATGCTTAATACATTTCCTTCATTAGGTATCTATTCATTATAAGAAAATTAAATGATTCTCCAAATTATATTTGTGATCATATTATAACACAGAATATATTATTATGTAGGTAATGAAAAATAATAAAACTGTTATTATAAAACGTATACCTAATAAAAGGTTCAAATTTGTAATTTATTCAATACAAAAACAAATACGACAAAACAAACACATAAATTATTATAGAATTTTTGATGTTAAACCTTGTACCTCCCGCGTCTTATACACCATTCAGTAACTATTAAACCACCGGATTAATATCTGATACACTATTACAAGTTCTCAACTGGTTTTGTTGATAAATTGTATAATGTTGTTCATACTCATGGGCTATTATTATTGTCAATACTGGCCAGTGCTTCTAAAAATAAAAACCTGTTACATTAATTTTAATTACGATAGTCAATAAAAAGTATCACTTAGATACATGATTTACAAGGCGAACAATTAATTTAAAGCATAAAAATAAGTCAGCGCATGATTTTTTGTCTCCGTCTACTAAATCTAACGGTCAATATACAACTAACTTTAATAAAAAAACAGGAAGGTCGATTCCGGACGTTCCTCCTAACAGAACCTTCGGTCTTCGAAGAAATTAGTAGTTTATTATAATTAAAAATAATTAATTGAAAATACGATTCTGAGCGAAACTCAATATAATAAAAAGTGGGAAGGCCGATTGTAGACGTTCTTCCTTCGTCCCTTCGGTCCTCTGAGAAATTAGTGGTTCATTATAATTATTAAGTTTTGAATGCAATGATATTGCATTAGCAAATACGATTCTGAGAAAATCTAAATGTATTGCAATATATTATACTGATAATCCATTTTAAAATTTACCACGAATATAAATTACATATGTTAATATGTAAAATAAATTTCAAATCCCTACGATCAATATTCAAGGAGTTATCATTCCTTTTCAAGGAAAAACTTTTGGGAAATTTAAAAATTGAGCTAAATAAAGTACCAACTAGAATAAATTCGCTAAATAGAAGGTACCCTATTTGTGATAATCGGACCATTATTTCTACCCAAAAAAAGGTTTCCATAGATCAGAAAAAAAAAATAATAAAAAGCCTATAAAAAAAATTTGCCTGTATAGGTTTTCAAAATATTTTGTAAAAATATTAAGTAATATAGTATTGAACTTCTATAAAATGTTCAAACAGATGATCCCAAAATTGTAGTTAATATTAATTTTTTTTGGGAAAACGTTCAAAGCTTTATATTTTTGCAAATAATAAAATATTCCGTTCCAAAATTTTACCACGTATGTAAATAACCTATGTTAGTACTCAAAAAAAATTTTCAAGTCCCTACTATTAAAACTTAATAAGAAATCACGAAAAAAAAATTATAATGAAAAGTGTATAAAAAATTGCTAATTTTCCGCTTTTTAAGGAAAAACTTTTGGGAAATTCGAAAAATGAGGTTAATAAAGTACCAAGTAGACAATATTTGCAAGCAAAGCATATGCTATGCGTGATAATCAGACCATTATTTCTACCCGAAAAAATGTTTTCATACATGAAAAAAAAAAAACATCTTTGTAGAATCAATACATTCCTCGCTCCGCTCAGAATCTAAAATATAATATACCTATAAATTGTTCTAAAATTTTATCACGTGTGTAAACTACCCATGAAAACACTGAAATTTTTTTACAAGTTCCTACGTTAAAAACTGCTTTAGTTATCAAAAACTCTAAAATCAATTTCATCAAAATTATGACTTCTTTGAAATAGAGCTTTAAGACAAAAAATACATCTTTGTAAAACCAATACATCCCTCGCTTCGCTCAGGATTTAATATTGTAGGTGTAACATATAGTTTTAAGCTTTAATGCTTACAATTACAAAAATACAAAGAAAGGAATATTTTTCAGAGATTGGCATATCTTAATATTTACTGAAACAGAAGTGATTATGTTTTATCTTTTTGATTTCTTTAATAACCGAAACTTCTTTTTTCAGGCAATATCATACATATATTAAATTATTAATCTCTCAAAAATATTATTCTCATTAAATTTGGTACTATGCGCTCAAGCTGTTAATATGTACTTTGCACATATAACCCAATTTCATTTATTTGTCAATCAATATTTTTATATTTTTTTAACATTTAACATTTTAAACATTAATTGTTATATTATGCACACTACCTTACCTACATAGGTATATATAGATATTTTTGATTAATTTGGGATCCTTAAGGTATTGTATTGACAATTCACCAGTGTTAATTTTAAAAATCATGCTATCATAGGATGTCTTAAAGTTTCAGATGGTATTTGCGTATGGTATTTATGTTTTTTTTTTTTTTTACATAATAATTTATTACAAAATATTAAAATATAAATTTTAAATGAATAATTCAGACATTTTGAGTAAAATAGAAGAAAAAAATTATTTTCATGTCTGTAGACAGATTAGACTCTCTTTCGGACAGAAATAATAGTTTGATTATCACAAATAAGGTAAGCTTTCGGTAGAGAATTTTGTTTGTAGTTGGTAATTTATTTTTGGAAATTATCAATATTTTCTAAAGAAACAGGAAAAAACATACATAATGGCAGAAAATGTCAAAATTCACAGAATCTACATTTTTTACAAACTTGAATTTCATTATTTTATAACTCATTTTTCTGTAGCATTTTCCCTTATCTGATAAATAAAGAAAATGTATAAAAACAAATATGACCTGTTTACATTGAATAATATATTAATATTTGACCGAGTTTCACTCAGAATCGTTTTTATGAATGCAATATTATTGGCTATTGTATTCAAATCTTAATTTTAATATAACACTAATTTCTCCGAGGACCAAAGGACAAACACTTAGAATCGACTTCCTGTCTTTATATACTGAAATCAATATGAATAGCAAAACATATTAATACATATTAACTTAATTACAAATAAATTCATCTTATGTTAAGTTTAACCATCTACCAATAACTTTATTCAAATATTAAATAAAAATAATAGGTTTCTTCAGCCCCTATTTTATAGTGTATCCCAACACAAATTGTGTGGTTCAACATAGTAAGTTTTCACTATGGATTTAATTAGATAAGTAAATAAATATACACAAACATTTAGATTTATTAATTAATTGTTTAACAAAGAATAGACAATTGTTTGGTATTTTTTAAATTGTTTAATAAGAAAAATATCTATAATCTATGATAACAAAAATAATGTCATATAATAATGATCATATTTTACAATCATTTCTAAAAATGCATTCCAATTATAATAATATGGAAAAAGGGTATACACTGGATATTTATATAATTTTAATGTAAGTAATCAATAGGGACTGGCTTTCTTTACATGAATAATTAAATAATTTGACTATTATAAGCAATGAAATACAAATTTAAGACAGTTACAAATAGTATATTATATTATAATAAACATTTTTAATTTAAATTTTTTGTGTATATATAAATTGACTAAATACAATTATATATATACCTAAAAAAAATTTTTAAACATTTTTAAAACAATTCGTACCCAAAATGGGGCTTTCATTAAATCAACTTGAGGACTATATAATGTTGTTGATTTAAAGATATCACATTTTTCTTTATGAAAGTTTTGTTGCAATTTTCTGTTATTCGTAACAATTATCAACTGTGATTCTAAATCACAATTCAAAGATCTGGCACCTAAAAAAAAAAATCGTATTTAAATACAGATGACAAATTTAAATGTGTAAGCAATAAGGTTTCCCAATCTTAATTATAGTATTATTATTGTTTAAATTAAATATGTACCATAATTTGATGAGCCAACTGCTGTCAATACAGGCCATTCATAAAATTTAGGAGTATACCATAAACCCTTAGAATGAAAGGTCCATCCAGTCTTACGATATTCAAAACATTTAATACGTTCCTGTATGTTAAGAGTTTTAATTTGACTATAAAAATTATTAGTGAGACAGCTATAAGCAGTGGGTATAAATCCAGCCGGTCCTTTAGCTTGTTGAAAAGAATTAGCCATCGGATGGGAAAACAATATGTTAAAGTTTGCTAATGATTTTTGAAAAATAGTTTTTGCGTAAACATCTGGGATGTTAAAGTATCCAGTAGCCATATGCATTGTAGATCCAGGTTCAGCATTAATCATGAGATAATTAGTTGTTTGACTGTCATTATGGATGTTAAATGGAGGAAATTCAATTAACGGATAAACTAATGTATCTGTATCTAAGATATTAATACAAAATAGTAAATTATAATTATATTTTTTGTTTAAAATTCAAAATTTACCATTTTCAGATGAAGAATGATTAATATGTGTAACATAATAATTGATCAATTGTTTTCTAGCTTCTGAAGCGTATGTTTTGTAAGGACTTTGATAAGGATGATGTTCCCACGTAGGATCTAATGTTAAAAGGTTTTTATTTGTCAGCTGGAATGACATACGTCCTAATAATTCAACTAATCCTATATAAAAATCAACTAATGGTTTGCAATCTTCAATGAGAACATACCTATCCTGTCTAACAAATGATTAATGCAAATAATTACTATTTTATAAATATTTATAACAATAAGATTATTAAGTAAAAAAATTATGAAAATAACATATGTATTAGTAAATATAAGTTTATTAACTTACCTATTTGTAAAATAGTCATGACTTAAATTCGCTCCACTTATAATTATCGAGTCATCAAACATGTATAATTTCATATGTTGTATTCCAATGAGTTCATTATATCTTTCAGGTAATAGCCACCGTAGGAGACCTCTCAATTTTGGTGTATGATACAAAAATACCTTAACCATAAATTATTAATACATTTAATAGGCAATGAAAGTAATTCGTATTTACCTACACGACAATCAAACGATGAATTTAGAATGGGTATCAACATTGTACGCGAACTGATTTCACCTCTAGATCCACGATTAGCATCCAATAAAATCCTGACGTTTAAGTCTTGCTTGCTTTCCAGTGAATCTTTAATAGTGTTTACCTAAAATCAACAAATTTATGAAACCTATAGGTATATTACCAATACAGAAACACTCAATTTAAGTTTAACTCACGAGTTCTTCTTCAAGATTTCCAATGCCAAGATACAAAGAAGCTATCACAATGCGTCGTTTTGCCGAACGACAGCGGTTCAATAGTGTACGATAGAATTCCGTCGGACTCTTTAACGTCTTGACCTGATGAATATTCGTAACATAAACCATTAAGCATGCATAGTTTATTATTATTATTGTAATGGTCCTAACCATTAGGTGTAATTAAATTTTTTATACACTTACATTTTCAGCTTTAACCGAAAATGATGGAGCAATTTTTCGCAACCATTTGAATTCGGTTAAGTAATTCGTTTTGTCACGATCGACGGCCATTATCGTCGAAATATTAAAACTTAATAAACAATTAGTTTCTAGAAATCTGGACGTATTGTGTAGGTGAATTTAATACATCATCATTAAACCGTTGACCGAAAAAATTTAATTGAAATTTTTACTATTTGCTAAACAAAAATTATAAAAAAAACGGACATACTTTACAACAGATATAATTTAAACATTGAAAATCCGAATGCTTCTGTCTACCGTCTGGGTTTCTTTGCACGGAACCAGTACAATTTACAGAACGTGAATGTTGATAAACGGTTGATAAGATATGTACCTATTTAATTTTATCAATAATTCTGATTAGCGATATCATTTAAAACGGATATTTATTCGATTTAAAATGAAGACAATTGACCCATATTTATGGTTTTAATTTATTTTAAAGTTTTACTAACTCATTCGGCGGAATGGAAAATGAATGTTTTCAACAACGAATAGTAGATACGTCGACGGTTAGTCACTCCTCTTAATCTTTAATTTTATTTTTATGGACAAAATTAATATTATTTTATACATTATACTTTTATTGTATAATCATAATATATAGGTATTAAATTTTCACTACGGAATACGGATTAAGTAACTATTATAGACAAGCCAATCGATAAATATCCATTACTTCAATTAATAAATTATGCAACGGATCAGAAATCTATAATTAAAACCGTTTTAATAATAATAATTAAGAACAATTATTATTTATTTAAATACGAAAACTGATAAATTAAATGATGTTACATAAAGCGTCGAAAATCAGTCCCGGACATTCTCGGTCGTACGTTTTCGGACATTTATAACATACAAGGTCTGGACAGATAGAAAGAAAAAAATAGTTTCGTCAAATTCCTTAGACCATTTTATAGTATGTAATAGTCGTCTTATTACTCAGCTGTGGTAATAGCAAAGTGTTATCGCAATTAGAACATGCCTCGATAATTAGCTTATGATTTCTGACTTTTGAATATTGGTTTTATGGTGGTTACGCTTAATTGACTATGACGTAACCTACCTAATATTATTTGAAATATTTCAATATTTGATCGAACAATTAGCACGTATAATTTTTAGTAATAAATCTAACTCGAATTATATTAGCCCAAGTCTAAAGCTGATATCAAATAACATTGTACTTAAAAATTGAATTTGTTTTTATGAAAATGAATTTTATATTGTAAATAGTTAATTATATATGTGTATTGTTGTAAAATATAGGTAGATAGGTGAAAAAATATTTAAAACGTCGAAAATTGTACAAATTCGTTTTTTACATTAAGTACACCTAAAACTTTAACTGAAATAGTTAAATTATTTTTTACATCATAGCACAATATTATTTCTGTAAGATAGCATTGTAAATAGCCAACGCCCAATAAGGTTGGCTTTTATTATAACTTTTTTAAATTTTTATTTTTAAGGTTATTTAAAACAATCAATATATTTAATTAGTACCTATAAATGTATAATAAACTTTAAATTTTATTTGAAATTTTAAGTTGGAGAAAATATATTGTGTAAATCAATTTTTGAGATATTCCGTATTAATAATTAAAGAAATATGTTACAAAGCTATACATCATGTACCTATACATCTTTCTGTTTTCAGAAAACTAAAATGCTTAGGAATGCAATATACCTAACTAATTTAATACAAAAAAATGCTCATTCCGTCAAAATTCAAACTTTAAATGTGTGAAGTGTTTTTTATTTATTTATTAAACAATCAATGCCAGACGGCATTTACAAGATAAAACAAGAGAGGATAACAAAAACATAATTTTATAATAGCATGTACAACAAAAATAACATTCATAAAAAAAATCATTAAAAAATAGCAATAATCACCTTCGACTAATGTATTTATGCCGCAATAACCATCGTCTTGAACATTTTTCAAAATATAACTTTTTAATATAGTATTTTCAATTACTTGATCTTCATTTAAAATTATAAATCCTCCTATTGTGTGTGTGTGTGTGTGTGTGTGTGAATTTGATCAGTACCACTCTTATTAAAATTGATTTTAAATTTCTTATTATCCTATATAATTTAATTTGGGATTTTTTTATATTTATATTTGCCCCATATTCTTCCAAAAAGTCCATACCAAGGAGACTATCTACCTGTAGATTTGTTACTTCAGCGCACATTATATCAAATTGTTCATAATTTTAAAAAATACCTGTAAATATGTTTTACCTAATAATTCTAGTTTAGTCCCATTTGCTGTTGTCAAAGTAACATTTTGAAGTGGCTCAATCAATTGTCCATTTGGTAATTTATTTTTGTTAACTATTGAAGTAGTAGCTCCCGTGTCTAAAATAAATTTTGTCTGTTGTTTATTTATTATACCAATTATTATTGGGTTAGTATTTTTTTTCTTATATTGTTCTGGTTTAATATTATTAACTTTACAACTAATTATTTTGTCTTGTTTAGTGTTTGATATATTTGTATAAGTTTGGCTAGAGACTGGTTCTGTGTCAAAGTTCTCTCTAACCTCCAAACTTTGACTCGTTAGTTTTTTTGATCTGTTATTGGTATGGAATTTGTCGATATTGCAGAGACCGTAAGGTATGTGGTCCGTAGTATTGCAGAGGATGGAAATTGTACGTATGATTTAGTTTGTGGATTATAAGTCCAAGTACTCATATTCTGAGTTTCAGGCAGGGAGTCAAAACGGGTTAATTTTAATCGGGTTTCGAATTTCGGGTTCAACCCGAGTTTTGTAATTATTTAGATTTCGAAATCCGGGTTGAAACTGGGTTTTAGAATTTTTGGGTTTCGGTTTTCGGGTTAAAACCGGGATCACATTTTTCCCGGGTTACCCGGTTTTCAAAACTGGGTTCGAACCCGTTTTGACTCCCTGATAAAATTATATTACCAGCCCATAAATGCAATTGCATATTGTATTATTGTAATCTTATATATAAATGGAACACGTAAACAATATTCATAATAATTTATTATTATATACCAATATAAATAAAATACAAGTAACAATAAAGAATAATATAATAATAGTTGATACCAAAATAAACTCTTAAAGACTAAAAATAACGAGACATAATAATAATATTTTGTCTTCAATATTAATTCACTACACTAATGGAAAAACATTATGAATGTGAATTGAATATTACATGTAGGAAAATGAAAATATTTTTAATTATTTATTATAAAATATTTATTTTTTCTTTTTTTTTTCTCGTTTTGAATAAAATACAAAAATTAAAATTCTTTGGGTTTCGAAGTAAATCCAGGATTACAAATAGTAATATTTTCGGTTTTCGGGTTAAAACCGGGTTCATAATTATTTGGGTTCCGTTTTACGGGTTAAAACCGGGATCACATTTTTCCCGGGTTACCCGGTTTTCAAAACCGGGTTCGAACCCGTTTTGACTCCCTGGTTTCAGGTGGTACAAAAGGTCCACCCGTATAATTATTAAACTGTTGCCTTTTCTTTTTAAAATTTTGTGAATTACAATTATAACTTTTTGCATTATTATTATTATTATTATTATTTCGTGATCCATTATAATTATTATTTCCTATATTGTTTTGGTTGTAACATTCATTAAAATTGTTAGTTATTTCTGTTACTATTTGAGTCGTATGTATTAGTATAATTTTGATTATTACCATAGTTATTATTATTAAAATTACTGCGTATATTATTATCATTAAAATTTATATTAGAATTATTAGGATAATTTTGATATCGATTGCTATTATTATATTGATTGAATCGATTCCCATTATTGATATTTTTGTTGAAGTTATTATTACCATTTCTAAAATTATTATTTGGTCTAAATTGTACCTGATTAATTTCTGAATTGATTGGTGTGATTGATGAATTCTGATTTAAAGAAGAATCCGCGATTTGTTTAGATAAAGCCTCGATTTTACAAGTTAACGACTCTATATCTGGATTTGTAGGCGAATTAGAAGTGTTACGTGCTTTTTCTGCTTTTCTTAAGTTCGATTCTATATTTTCCATTGTACTATTATCCTGCATACAAATCATATTAAAATATTCGGGAGGTAAATTACGCATTATTTTAGAAACTTTACTTTCGTCCGACATATTATAATCAATTTTATCTGCGAGCTTGTTGAAATCAGAAATAAATTCGTTCACTGTTTCAGTGAGTTTTAATTTTCTTTGAGCAAGCTGAGTTTTAAGCATATTAATTCGTGTCACAGAATTGAATGCGTTTTTAAATGCGTCCTGAATTTTCTGCCAAGACTGATTATTATTTCTCTTTTCTAAAGAAATATAAAATGATTCTGCGGGTCCTTTTAAATATAGTGGAAAAAATAAAATTACTTGCTAATCCGTCCATCTATTTACGTTTTTTATTCTATTAAATTTGGATAAAAAATCATTGACACATTCGTCGGTAGTTCCGTGGAATGTATCGGGAGTTAAAAATGGAAAATTACACATTATTGGGCTAGTCATATTTATTTTATTAATTGAATTAATATTTAAAGTTTGATTTTTATATTTAATGTCTTCGTTTTTAATTTCTGATTTATTTAGTTCGGTAAGTGTATTTATATTATTCTCCTCAGAGTCTGAGTTTGAGTCCGAAAAATTATCGGTTTGTTCGGTATGTTTACGTTTACTTTCTGCTTGTAAAATGACAAAATTACTATCCTTATAAATAACAGTGGAATATCGTGGGACTTTGATATTCCTACAATAGCTAAATGCTAATGAGTATTGGATTAGCTCTCGTTTTTAAAAATATTCACTAATTCTTTTTTAATTAAGTTATCAACGATAATATCCTTATCAAATCCTAATTTTTCCCATGCAATTTGATTAATTCGCACCGTTTGACTGTTATTCGGGCGTTTAATATAATAATTGTAAAGCGTCATAAATACCTATATAATATATATTCCTTATTATCTTTAATCATATAATACTTATTCAACCATTAATTATATCAATTTTAAATCTTAAATTTTAAAATTGGATCGGGCGGTTAAGAATTTATGCCCAGTGGCAAAAATTGGAGCAGCCGTTTAGGTCCCATAATGTGACCGTAACACAGTAACCAACTGTAGATTTGAGTAGGTACTTACCAACTGATCTGAGCAATTATATATGCATAAAATGATTGTGGTTTACTGATTTGAGATTTTAAGATACTGAATAGGAAGAAATATAAAAGGTAGATAAATTTCGTGTGAAATGAGATAGTCAGATAGAACCCTAAAAGAAATACTGAAAAGAAAATCTGGAGGATCCAATGAGTTATTAAGAAGATTATTAATTAACAAGCAGTCGATATGTTTGAAAATTTAGTATGATTGTCAACATTGTCAATTGTTTTTAGTAAGCGTTTAAAATTAAAATTTTGGGTGATATCGAAGAAATATGATATATTTTTATATAGATTTCATCATATTTTTGTACATAAATATTTTGATTTTAAATACGTTATGCTGAAAATTTGACAAGTTTTATGATATATGTATGTTACTCTGGAATATGCATATAAAATTTTTTTAAAATCGAAAGGTATAATTTTTTTAAAACGCCTTCTAATTTTAATATTTTATATTGATGTTCTATTTTTATGTTTATAAAAGTCTGAAAGCACATTTTTCGGGGTAGAATAACTTCGATCACCACAGAGGGGCAGAGTGGCATAACTACATTGTCACTCATATACAAAACAAATTTATACCACCCCTTTATATTTTAATTTTTTGTGTTATTCTTTAAATTAAAACATGATTTAAATACAAATAAATTCAGGTGATCGGTCACCCTAGACAACTCCATAGATTTCGATAATCTATTTCTCGTCCATTCAAATTAACTACCTTTATATCACTTTCAATTCTTATCTACCTACCTCTTCAATGAAATGGTCTTTCTCTTTCCCTCTTCCCAACTACCATTCACATTCATTTCAATAACAACTCATCATACCTAAACCCTTTCTACTTATTTTTTCTCATTTTCCCCACAATTGATAATTAATAGAATATCACCATACTAAAATAGAATAAAAAATTTAGCTACACACATTGGCGACAAAACCTATTTAGATGTAGGGCAACTGTCCTAAGTATAAAAATATTGTGGGTGGTAGGAAGTGGGGGTGGTTGTTTAGTATTAATATTGTAGTTATTTTAATGTAATAATAATAAATAATGTAATAAGTAATAAAAAAAAATTTACCCATAAAATTGGTGGGTGGTGGTAGTATCTTAAGTATATTCGCCCTACACATAATTATAGACTTCGGCGCCACTGGCTACAATGGTCTGTAATGGTGATTTAAGTTTAGATACAATACATTAGATTAAATAAAAACATAATACAATTTATTTATTATTATATCGTTATCCCTACTAGTATATTACGCAAAAGTAATAATATTATAACAATATACTTACATAGTTACATCAATAAAAGTCATACATATTATTATTATTGTTTTATTACCGCCGATATTTTGATTTTTTGTTATTTCATACGTGTGGATATTTTGACTATCGGCGTTTCAACCGCCTCCTATAACATTTCACCATTAATCTCTCCAAACTCCAAGGACCAAAGGTGCGAAGGACGAACATCTGGAATCAATGACTGTTAAAAAGCCTTTAACATTATATTAATGTTGTTGCCACATTTAAATAATCAAAAAATAGGTATATTATATTCATCTTGCTTAGTATTCAATTGTTTATTATAGGTACCTGTGCCATTATAGGAATTTGATTAGTAATAATTACGATACAAACAAATTATTAATACTGATAAATATTTATTGACAAATTATTAATATTTTTTGAGATTTCATTTCTATATTTAGTTAATGGATATTATTAATTTAATAAATTTAGCTTAATAGTTTCAAACCTATATAATATAATATTATGTATAACTCAAAACATTGTAGTCAACACTGTTATTATAATATATTAATAAATACAAAATTCTGCATACAAATAAATTTCTATTGCTTGGCATAACTATACGACTACAAGTTTCAAAGTTACGAAATTCTACTGGTGCGTGCGTATAGTTATATTATTATTGTTTTTTTTTTAACAAAATATATCAAAAAAAAATTTTTTTTATAACTTATAAACTATAAATAAATACACAATTTGTTTCACATATTTTTTGTATAACCATTAGGCATTAACACGATACATATTTCTATGGAATTTTTTTTTACGATTTTTTCGATATTTTCATTCACAATAGAATGTATAAGCTATATTAGATATATGTATATATACATGTAAATATATATATATATATATATATATATATAAATATAGGTACAACAATGTCAGGATATAATATAATGTATATTTACACATTACGTCGCAGAATTTGCTTGATTTTTTTTTGCCCTTTTTTGCTTTTTCTTTATTTTTTTACCTATATTATATTATATTGTTTTATTTTTTTTTATTTTTGTGATATTGTTATTTTTCAAATTGACAAAATATTGAATCTAATAATTTTGTTTTTTTTAATTCGTTGTAACTTTTGTTGATGATTTCTTTTATTTGTATAAAAATATTATGGTTGTGCACAGATCGTGCAGTGTTTGTTCTCTCAAACGGTTCTGGAAAAAAAAGTATAATAAGTTTATTGGTATGAGGAAGAAATTGGTAGATTAGTTAAATTGGTAAAATACTAAAATAAATATACTTGGAAGAAACTAGGAGAATAGAATAGGCGCAATTGGGGTCAAAATTATTATTTATTATAGTAAAAAATTAGATTAAAATATTTAAGTACGTATACCCATCAAGAGTGTATTTTAAGAAGTATGGAAAAATATTTAAAACATTTTATTTTAATTCACATAATCACGTCGTTCTCAAAAATAATATTTATGCCTGGACATATTATAATATATGATAATTAAAAAATTAATATACAAATTAATTAAGATGTAATAACGAACACTAATAATTTTAATAGCAATTATTTATATCATATAAGCGTAATCAGACTTTTAGATTAGAGTTTTTAGGTATTTTTTTAGAAATGGGGGTATACAAATTTAAATTTAGTTCAATTTTTTAAATATTTTGTAGATATTTTCTTTAATTTTAAATATAAAATATCTTGCATTCCCCTGGCTATACCTATGAATTTTATTGTAAACAGTAAACAATTTTGAAAATTACGTTTTCTTTAAAAATCAGCTTTTTAGTTATGTTCGTTTATTTAACGCCGATATAGTCGTCAACAAAACCAAATTTGAAGTAAAGTTTTTTAATTTACGATCACAACAACAATAAATCATTCATATTAACCGCAAATTTAAATGTTTTAAGGTGGAAGTATGGTAATTCTTTAATAAAACAGGATATAGTAGGGATTATGATGGTATGGTCTATAGAGTATATCTTAGTTTATATTATATATATATATATATATATAATAGATGTCCGACATACCTTCAATCCCAATAAATTTCCATTGTCCCGGATCGTTTTTTACCGTATCAGCCATCCGACAGCGTTCCAATTGTATTGGTCTTCCCAATCTCACAGAAACTGCGTTCTTGCAATAACTATATGACGTAATATCATCGTAATAAAAAATATGTACTTTCGTAATATTGTATAAGATAATTTTATTTTATAGTAAAAATGTAATAATTTATTGTTACTAATATAATGAAAATGTCTACCTAAATATAGAATTGTCTACAAAATTACAAACTTTCCTGTTCTTTTTCTTAAAAAATACAAATAATACAACTATCATTTCCAAATTTTATAAGGTTTATTTGAATTTTAGTTAAGTGAATAATTTTAATTTTATGTTATTAATTGTTATATTTGGTATTGGTCGAGTTAATTAAATTTATTAATTTGTAGGTAATGTAATTTGATAAAATTATTTTTTCGTATAATGTGTTAATTACATCGTCAATAGGTTAGCGTTTGCGTTGTTTCTCAATTCACCGCTAATCATGTTATATAGAAGTTTATTGTAAGAACGACTCAATTCCATTATAAGTCAGTGGCGACTTTAACAGAGTTAGTTTAGGTTAAGCTATGATTCGTTCAAATAATAAATGGCCATTATAAATTTCGTTAAGGCACTGTTAAGGTTCGCTCAAACCGAAGCGGCAGCGGCAGCGAAATTTAATGTCCATACGTTTTAATACGAGTGCACTCACTAGCGCGAAATTAATATCGCGGCGAAAATGTTACCGCAAGATTGAGCGCGATATTTTTATTTTTCGCTGCAGACACTATATTTTTCGCTTACCGCTGCGATAATCAGTTGTAAATTTCCAACTCATATTATTAATATATTTATCAAACACAATATTATAATAATAGTTATAAATATTAGATAGGATAAAAAAAATAATAATTAAATTTTTTTTTGTATCAGTTTTTAAACATGTGCAATTCTAATATGAAATAGGTAAAAATAAAAATAAATAAGCAACTAGCTATTTTATCCAGACATAATATCATTTTACTGTAACTTATTTATTCATTATTAAAATACTCAACAAAACATTCTCGCACTCGAAAAGCTTCAACTATACACCTTCTAGGATTATTTGCAATATTATTCCGTATTATATTATTTTGTATTATAATTAAAAATATAATACGTAATAACAAAATACATGTACGCGCATGGGTGTCACAATGTCGATTAGTAATTTTTGGCGAAATATTTCGCTCCGGTTAGGTTATAGATCAGCGGTATTTAAAAAGCGATAAATACCGCTGCTGCTGCCGCTTCGGTTTGAGCGAACCTTTAAAATATAAAAAAAAACATACGAACCAAATGTAATACATATTATAATCAGGGGCGGGTATTATCGATTGCCAAGGGGGGAGGGGCAATTAAATATTTTCATTTCTATAATATAAATTTCAATTCAACTAATTCAAGGAAGACGATAACAATAACGATTGGCAATAACAACATTATTAATAATTTAATATAATTAAATCATTTATAAGATTATAAATGTTATTTATTAAATTAAATGTATACGAAAATAAGAAGTATACAATTTTAACTACTTAATGACACGTCGTACAAGTTTGAAATTTTAAAACAGGCCATGCGCAAGTGGGGACGATTGCCCCTATCGCTCCCTCCTTAAACCCGTCACTGATTATAATAATATTCATCAATATGATCATATCATATAAGTACTATAGGTTTTTTCTCAAAATCTTAAAATTTCTTTTTAAAATACACTTGAACGAAATACGTATTATTGAAAAATAATAAAATTTATATTCACTTGAATTCGTTATAATAATTGAAAAACTGCAATAGCAACTCGCCAAGACTCTGTTTGTTATCGCTCCTCCAACCGCTGCAGGGCAATTGTTCGTGCATGTGCACGTATTCAATGTTGGTTTCCACTGAGAATTTCATGCCGTAAATGCGCTGTAACGACGGTAACACGGGAGGTTCGACAGCTGTAATCAAATAATATGTATAATATTCGAGCAAGTTTGCATTGGCGCGAATGTCAACAATTAAAACACTAAAACCACAAAAGTTCCAACGGAAATTATACCTGTTTTCGACTTATCGTCATACTTACACTGCAAGAAATTGATGACCATCAGTACTAACGAATAACTAGACAACGTCATTTTTTTGGGATCATTGATGTTGTGACAGGACGCCCACAGTTTTATGGTCAACACCAAAGGTCTGACTCTGTAATCGACTACAGTAAACAATATAATCATTATTTCAAACTTTTGACGTCGTATATGCTATTATTTATGTTTGTCAGCTGCAGTACACCGATCAAGCGGTCTTACTGAAATATTTACGTGATTTTTAGCGATTTGTTTACAAATATAATGGTATACCGTATAATCTAGAAGGTAAAATCAGTGATATGAGGGAATCAGTGACGGATCTAGAGAATAGGGGGGGGGAGCGAATTGACGATACACATTATAGATATAGGTCAATTTATATAATATACTTATAAACATATTTTATTTCTCATTACAAATAAATATATAATATGATATCCCCAGTGATGTATTGGAGCGTATACGGGAGTATACGGCGTATACTCTTAACAATATTTGTATAAAAGTGCGTATACGCAATAAAAATAATAGTTTTATAAGTATACGGTAGGTATACGGCCATAATATTTTATAATTTATAAATTTGTTGTATATTTAATGACAATAAATGTATATAATTTTAATATTAAGTGTATTTTATTAATGAAAATAAATGTATGAGGTATTATATTTCTATTAGTTAATTCATGAATTATATACCTCTACGACTCAAAATTAATAAAATTTAAAATAAAAAAAATTCTCATTTAATAAAGTGTAAAATTCTAGTTATAATTTATTTATAGTTATTATTAAGGATAAAAACTAATTATTTGAATAAAAAAAAAATAAATAAATAAATAAATGTCATAATAATCATTTCAAGTATTTTTTTCTTTTTTAATGTTATTTAGAAAAAAATATGGCGTATACTCGAGACATTATTTACTAATACATCCCTCTTGGATATCCCATCGCCCCATCGTAACCTATTTTCACTGTAATTACGTTAGATTTGTATACAATGCAGTCAAATATAATCCGTAAATATTCTTTTTATGATTATCAATCAAATATATAATTTTGTTTAATTTAATTGAAAACAAGTTTATCGAAAAACGTAAAACTGAAAAGTAAACAGTTCCAAAGACCAAATCACCTATATTTTAATAAAGATAAACTCAACTTTTCCATAACCGAAATCTATAATACTCACGTCTCGAATAGCAGTACAACAGGTGTGTGTTGCGGATCCCGACCACGTTGTTGCAGCATAAGTCCACGTCCATGTGGTCGTTGTCACCGTCATCGTCGGTCCACCGGAACCTGAGTATGGGCACCTTGGCATACACAATGCGCATATCCACGGTCTTGACGTTTCCGTCGAGCTGTTCCTGTTCCAGCAGTCCCATCAGCCACTGGAGCCGCTCGACACCGCACAACCGGTGTTGTTCATCAGCCGCTGCGGCCGCAGCCCGTTGCTGTTGGTCGCCGACGACGTTGTTGTTTACGGTACTGTTCAGGCCTACGCTGTTGTTCATGGTGTACCCGTTGGCCGCCACCGCGGCCGCGGCCGCAGTACAACCGGTTAGCAGACAAAAGTCCGCGTCGCTCACGTCGCCACCGAAACCGTTCATTGTCGATCCGACCAGGTAAAGGCCGCAACCGGGGGCTCGGCTTTTGATCAGCGCCGACAGCCTGCGCCACATGGTCATCTTTGTTTCGTAAACATCAACGGACTGACGATTGTCCGTGTATCTGCGCCAGACAGACAATGATAGCTGAAATTCATCGTCGTTTTATCAAAACAAAATTATCTGTTTATATGTACCTGTTTAATTTCCACGTGTTTTTTATACTAATTATATTTAATTTGTCAATATTAGTCAGTAGGTAATTGAGATTATGTTATATACCGATACAACTTATTTTTGTGAATTATTACGACATGAAATTCACTATGTAGATGTATGTATAAGTATATGGAATAGCGACTAAATCTAGACCGGGAGATTAAAATTCATTCAGACTACATAATTTTTTTCAATTATACGTACAATAATAAAAAAAAATGGAATTAATATTTTATTATATATTTTAAGCACAAACTCAATTAGGGGGAACTTGGGGCATTTCCAAATTAGTAGCCCCAGAATATATATTGAAAAAACTGAATAATTGTTTATATCGGATATGCTTATTACTTTGTCGAGGTTTCAGCACCCCCATTACTTTTACTGAAATTGCATCCCAGATTTTAATAAACTTAAATATAAGTAACTGGTTACTGGTATCATAGATTAAATATTTAACCTATGCTGATATTATTTCAAACATTTTTTTAAAAATTTATTCTACAAAATGTACAATCAATATAATGTAGAACAATAATATTACTTATTATCTTTTTATATATAAGTAGGGTTTCAAATTTCATAGAATATTCAATGTAATAAATAAAAATAAATGTGAAATTGAAATTGAAAAAATGTTGTCTCTCTTTGAATATCATTTAGAAAATTGCAATATATTTATTATTTCAAACAAAAACAAAATGAAATAAAACTTAGATATACCAATTTATGTATATTTTAAATAGAAAAAATAGATGATAAAAGGAAAAAGACAACAAACAACATATTAATATTTAACATTATTGAATACTAGTAGATAGATCAGAGACGGTGCTAACGTTATTGGGCTGGGCGGCTGGTCATAAAAAAAATCTGGCGCTCCCCTCTCCTCAATTATTAAGTCTTATTAAAATATATTTTTCCAATGTACATTATTTTAAACATAATAAAATATTAAACATTTTAAAATAAGTATATAATTTGTAGGTTTACTATTGTGATTATCGTGGTGCCTCTCAAATATTTGGCACCCCGGGCGTAGGACCTGGTCGCACATTCTTAACTCCGGACCTGAGGTAGATACTCGTATATTGAATATAAATTCATTGAAATATTTAAAATTCAGAACATTAAAACATAAAGTATATGTTATGTGGAAAATAATAATACCTATATAAAACTTGAAGAGGACTTGTAGGATTTGCAAATTTTTTTATACAGTCACAAAAATAGCAGAATAAAAAAATATACACGTTTTTACCGTTAAAGTTAAAATTAAAACTATAATTATTGTTTAAAGTATATTGTATATTATATTACTTGATCCGCTTCGTCTAAATCGATTTTAGAATCTTCTTGAACGATGTTTATTGCGTGATCGGCGTACCTGTCAGGTTCTGACAGATAATACGCGTTCATAAACGTCCCTGCGGGTCCACCATACGGGCTCCATTGCCACGGTTTACAGCACGGTTGTGGTAGCAAAATCTGTGGTTTCCTGCTGGCCGTGTTCTTGGTGGCCTGCAAAATGAGTTTAAAATATGTTTTTCAAATTTCTTTCTCGAATTAAAATGTGGGAATGAACAGTGACATAATATTATTGCTTCCCGCTACAATAACACTAGTAACAACACTATTTTTTCCCTTAAAATGAAAATCAGGGACGCTTTTATGGGGGACCACCCTCTACATAAACAATTACAATAAACAAGTTCAAAGAATTCGTCGAAAAAACCATATGAATTTATATAAATATGATTTTTACACATCAGCCCCCACCAAAAATTTAACTAGATTCCCACGTATAAAAAAGTGACCCCACCACTAAAATTATATTAAAAATAGATAATATTATTATGTTATGTCTTTATATTATAAGATGGCACTTACATATGCTACTTGATGCAGTTTGTGCAAATCACTATAATACTGTAAATGATGATTAGACGGTATATTCGTTTGTGGATATCCGTTCTTTAATTTTCTCACATTATCGTTGATAAATGGCGGCAATCTATAAGATATATATTTTACAAATCGATAATTATAATGTAATATTTAATAAATACTATTTAGAAATGTTTATACTTATGAGGGAGAGGCGAGGTGTTTATAAGTAAAACATTTTGTAAAATAATAATTGTCTATCACCTACCATAAGTTATAATATAAAAGTTATAGGAAGTATATGGAACTAAAAAATAGCGTAATGAAAGCAGTGGCGCCCACGTGGGTATCAAGTAGTGTAACTGCACTGGTACCCAAGGTTAGGTTAGCTTGGGTGCCACTGAATAGAAGTTATAGGAATTATAATAATATGAATATGTTAACTATAGAAAATTCAATTTACCAAAATATTTATTAGTGGTAAATGATAATAGTAATTTATAACTAGATAATAGAACAAATTAAAGATTGTACATCAACTTCGTTTATAAATTTTATAAACTTGAAAAATAACACAATAAATACACATTATTTGATATTTTAATAGAACTGCTGTTCCACGGTGCATAGACACAATAATAATGCGTATAATACTAATCGTACCTAATCATTACCCAATAATTTTCAAGTTAAAAATATTATTAAAATTAAAAATATTCAAAATATGTAATACATACGTGTATTATTCATAAAACGCAATATTTCAAATAATTATAGTAGATAGTCAATTAATAAAAACAATGAAATAGTTATATATTATTATACATTTTTTTCCGTAATACACGTTATAATATTGTATAGATAATAATATAAATGAGAATGAAATATATTACGTATTATTTAGGTGTTATTTTATTTTAGTCTCTGAGATAATCAAGATAATTTTATAATATAAAAAAATTTATTAGACAACTTGTTTCAAAAAAAACATTTATAGAATACAAAAAGGTTTTTTTGGACATAAATAATGGACCAATTATCTCAAATAGAGTTGGTTTTCGATAGATATATATAAAAAAAATAGTTAAAATACTTTATTAAGATGGTTATATGTTATAATTTTTTTTTTGTTTATGGTAATATAGTACATATATTATTATATATGACTTAATTTAATATATAAGAATATTGATTTACACGAAACATGTAGAAAGAAATTTAAGCTAAGTAGTTGTATATTTTTACACAATCTCAAAATTATTTATTTTTATAAAATTTTAGATTCTGAGCAAAGCGAGAACTGTATTTGTTTTACAAAGATGTTTTTTTTAGGCCTGAAAACATTTTTTTGGGTAAATATAATGATCCGATTACCATTAATAGGGTATGTTTTCGATATCAAATTGCATATACTTGGTATTTTATTCGCTCATTTTTAGAATTTCTCAAAAGTTTTCCATGAGATAATAATAAAACTACCAAAAAATGATTGAAAAACTACAAAATACATGGAAACTGTAACATTGACGAATTTGATTTTAAATATTTTCTGATAATCAATGTAATTTTGAAAATAGAGAGTTGAAATTTATTTTGAGTATTCTCATTGGTAGAGTAAAACTTTGGAACTGATTATATGTAGTTATCATATATTGTATATCTGACCAAGTTTCGATCAGAATTGTATTTTCAAATGCAATATCATGGTAAATCTTAATTATAATAAACCACTAATTTCTCCGAGGACCGAAAGGACAAATGAGGAATGTCCAGAATCGACTTTCCCTTTTCTTTGATTGTAAAATTTAAAAATACCAACATCACATTATTTAAGTTTTAACACTAATACAATTGCCGTATTAAACAGAAATAACTGTTTCATAATTTTGTAATCGCGATATTTTAAAAATATAAAATTGTGTGAAAATTAAAATTGTGCAATGCCTAACCTAATTTAACCATGGCATGTTCACAAAATTACAAACATCTTGTGGACATATTGTGGAACAGAAAACAAAAGATAAAATGTAGAGATAAATAGATCATTGATAACTATAACAATAATTATTTACAAGTAATCAAATAATATATCTCCAGCTGTAAATTGATTACGAACTACACAAGCATTTCAAAACTATTGTCCGTAAGACAAGTACGCTTTGAAAACAGTAGGTGACCTTACTGATTACTGACTGTATTTAATATTAATAAATATTATAATTGATAATATTTGTTAATTATTATTATTTTAGTGCTCATCAGTTTGAAAATAAGGACAACATAATAAATGTCATAAATTTAAAATATTGATTATCATTCGTTACCCATCTAATCTATCTTAATTCTATTATAATTGACATTGTGATTGTGTTTTGCACGTTTTACGATTAACTCAGTCTGATATTATATTGTACAAAAGTAGTTTATAGTTAACAGATCGTTGATGTTGATTTAACAATATATTATTTTATAGACATCCACAACATGATGTTATTAATCAGTACTATTAATATTGTCGTCTGCGAAAAATAAGACGCGTTGACCGAATATTATGCTTTAGTGATTCGGTTCTATTTAAACACAATTCAAAATGATTTTTAATATGTAAATTGTAAATATATGAAAAATATATCCAAATATAATTATTTTACGTTTACGTGCGCACGCGTATGATCATATTTGTTCATTATAAACCACTAAATTTATAATTTTACATCTATAACTTATTTATAATAAATAACTAAGTCTCACAAGAAATTTGATTTTGTTTCGTATAAAATTCGGTCAATGCCCAATGATCATTATAAGTAAATTCATTATTCCAATTATATCAATACTTTTTAACTTTATTAATCTAATTTTTGAGGCCAAATTTATATATTATTGGAATGGCTAATACCCCTTTATATATAAGATTTATATTATACATGATCGGAAAATACAAGAAATATGACGGTCGTGTTCGAGGGACAGTTCGAACGATTTTACACAATCTATATATTTATATATTTTAATAACATAGTTGATTGGACCATTTTATTATTATAAATTGAATCGATAAATCTTTCAACTATAATAATACTACGATTGTACTAATATTCAAATACGTAAACGAAGTCATCGTTCAAATCGTTCAAAACAAATTTGTATATTTAAAATTAATAGCTAAAGTAAATGGTTTGTGTACAGTAATCATTTTCGCTCACTTGGAAAAATGTTTGGACATCGCTTTCCATTCGATTGTTTCGCAAGTCACCATCGCATCATTATTCGTTCGACGGCGAAACGGTGCTTGGTAATGTGGAGACGACGATGGTGACGGCGATGATGACGTTGACGACGACGACGATGAGGAGGATAACGAAGACGACGAAACGGACGACGGTGTTTTCGTGGATTTGTCGTCCGGTCCGTTTTCCGACGTACGGTGGACGCCGCCGTTATCGAGTTTCCGGAACGTCGTATATTTTTTGTACGGCCTGCGCATCGATGGCCTAGCCGTGGCGTTCGTCCAGTGATCACCACCGCCGCGGCCGTACGCCCGATGCTGGTGCTGGTATTGTTTTTGTTGTTGTTGGTGGCCGGCGACCATCGTGTCGGCGGCCGTGTAACCGTTGGTGTGCGTCCGGCGATGGTCGGTCATTGTTTCGGTCGCGGTTGTCGCGGTCGGTGTCGTCGTTGCGCCGATGTTGCAGTACGAATCGTCTGCGTATACCGTTTCAAATGGTGGCGATCATTTAATTGCGAATCGCCGCAAATATTTTATTATATTATTGTAGAGACGCGATCGCGCGCAACGTAAGTACGTACAATGATCGTATGAAGGTAAACGCGCACACGTGCCACGCTCACGTGTGTTGGAAATAATGTTAATAAATAAATAAAGAGTAATATTTTATTTTGTGTGTTAGCGCGACTATCGGATCATAGTTTATTGACGTTCAACGGTGACCATAAATTTGTTTTCGTCCGATATATTTTTAATAACACGCGAAATTCCCCAAATCGTACACCCGATTAGTTGATAATTGATAGTTATATTTTATATCGATTAATTATCTGTTTATCGTACAATATACAACAATAATATTATCGAACATTTTGACATTTTTATAATCCAATCACTGGTGAACCAGTGGCTCAACCAGGATTTGTCTAAGGGGGGTCCAAGCGACGGAATAACATTTTTTCATATCATAAGCGGGTTGGATATGATTTGTAATACAATAATGTAATACTATTATTACTTATAAATGTTAACATTTTTGGAAAAAATACTTTTTAGAAATATTTATGTTTATAATAATACCTATAGAAACACCGCACTAAGTTTGAGGCCAAGTACGCCTTAATTACAGCGAACACAAAACAATAAGTTAAAAACGTAAAAAAAAAATTGAATCCGCAGGGCAAGAATTGTTTCTACAAAATTATTTTACGGATAAAAAATAATTATTATTATCGTGTTCGAGGGCATCCGCAGGAATTTGTAAAATTGGAGAGCAAAATATTCAATTTTTAGTTTTATTATCCGATTAGTCATGGACTTAGGAGGGGATGGCTTAGCTCTATTTAAACCATTTTTAACCCTCCCTAAAATATTTTGCTGTTTTTATCTTTTATATATATAATTATTAAAAATTATTTCTATATTGCTAAAACCCCTCTGTATAAAGCCCTTCTCACTAAAAAACCAAAATTACGTCTATGCAATTAGTGCTAAATTATGATTTGTGAAGTTTTTTTCATAGGTATAGGTATAATTTAGTAAAAACGATTAAAAAATCATACGCCTCATAATAATTCAAGAATATCGTTTGTTTTATTAATTATTATCGTTGTACTAAATATGATTAAAATGTATTTTATCGATAAATCAAGTTTTATTAATTTGATAATAAACATATTTCTTAGTTTTTTTATTTTTATTATTATTATACCTAATATCGATATAAAGTTATCTTCCAGTTAAATTAAAATTGTGTTTTTCGTAATAATTCGTTTAATGTATATTTTATATATTATACTCATGACATAATATTATAGCCTTATGTCAACAGCTGTGAATTCTATATTATTTGTCGGATTAAAATTTATTTATATACCTATACCTATGTTGTTTTTGTGGATTGCAATTTTCCATAATGTTCCTGGAAACACCGATAAGGAAATTATTTCGCACAATAATCATTTGATTTTATTCTCAGATTAGGAACGCGAACGGTGATTTTCTGTTTCTGTCTAACACACGCGTGGAATATAATATAGAATTGTATAGGTATGTTACCTACATTCAACTTACCGATTGATCTATAATTATAATTTGATTCACCGATGCGAAATTTATAGTCATAGGAATTTCGGTTTTAAGAGGACGCCATACCCGTATTTGTTTTACCCTTCAATCTAACGGGGAATATAGTTACGTAAAACGAATAGTGGGATTTGAGTTAAACTTACAGTTTAAACACTTATTATCAAATTTAAAAAGTGGAACATTTTCGAGATTCTCTCGTGGGCTTTTTGTAAAATATCATCTGACAATGAACTTATTTAAAACATGAAAATAATTAAAACACTTGGATATAATTTCGTTGTTAGATGGTATTTACAAAAAACCCACGAGAGAACCTAGAACGTGTTCTACTTTTTAAATTTGGAAGTAATTATTTAATCTGTAAGTTTAACTCAAATGCCAAAATTTAAGTTCTACATGACGGTGATTTTACTATATTTCTTGTTGGGTAAACAAAGACAACAAATGCGGATGTAGCGTCCTCTTAAGACCTTCAACAAGACAAACAACAAAAATATACAAGACTGCATTAACGGTGGCCCATATATTTTAGGAGCCTATTATTTTATTGTAATCCAAAAACAAAATCTTTTTTATGTAAAAAATGTTCAATCTTTATGATATTGCATTGAGAAAATTATATATCTTGGAAATTTAGCATCTTGCAAAAAATTGATTGTAAATCAAAGTTTTCAATATTTTTCAAAAAACAAATATAGAAAAAAACCTATATGAAATTTATCAAAGTACCTGTAATAGTGTGATCACTTTGGTAAAGGTTAGGGTAGCTCTAATACACATAATATATTATTCAAAAAAAGGAAAAAAATAATTTTTAACGTTTTTTGTTAATTACAAGATTTTCTTCAATAATAATTACAAAAACAAATAAAATAATTGAATAATGTAATTAAACTATTTAAAAAGATTCTTCTAAGTGTTTTTCTAAAAGATAATAATCAAATAATATTATTTCCATCTTATTTTTACAAATTATATTAAAAATTGTATGTTTAATATAATTTTTAAATTATAGGTATAAACATTTTTAATTTTCTTTAAGCCGGGTCCACGCGATGATAGTTACTCTCGCGATAGGTATCGAATCATGACCGATTTAAGGAGGGAAAAGGCAGGTGCCCTGGGTGGCAAATTTTTAGGGGCGGAAAAATTGTATTAACGAAAAAAAAAGTTGTATTATATTAATTTAGAAATACTTATTACTTATTAGTTATTAGTATAAATTATTATTTAAAAATACGAATAATAACATTTTTGATTGTATTGTTTAAATATTAAAAAAAAAAAAATAGTGATTCAAAATCCGTTGAAAATAAATTTTACATAAACAATTCATTGTATAGCATAATATAATATTATTAATAATCAATATGAATGTGATTTTGATGAAATTTTTTTTTTTTTTGATCCACAAATCTTCTGCCCAAATGATATATGAATCCTACTAACATCTACATCATCTAATGTATAATTTGATGTGCGATGTTTTTTGTCTGGAATTTTAGTTAATAATTATTATAGATACTAATTATTAGATTTGTTGTTTATTTAGACTTTGACTAGGTATCTTAAAAATAGTTCGGATGAATATAAAATAAATAATAAAAAAAAAATTTGGACAATATTACGTTTTATATAAGAATATATTTTTACACGAGTTACAAATGTACAATTTGTATTTGTATAATGCGTTGAGTACGTATCCAGGTATTTCTGGAGATAATGTGGTCTGTCTAATCGAAAAATATTTGATTAATCTCACTTTTTTTTTTATTGTAATCAGTTAATAAACAAAAGAAAATTGAAATATTTCTTTCGGAATTCTGGGTCTAAGGCAGATACATCACTGGCACATGGCGTTAATCTTTTATAAAAAATATTGTGAAGTAGGTATGCCCAAATTACTATTGATTATAAATTACCATTATACTACAATAGTACAAGATCATATAGCGGTTGGACGATATTGTAATTAGTGCTGTTCTAATTTCTAATTTTGACAGATTTAACCATTATAGACCGAAATTT
This sequence comes from Eriosoma lanigerum, assembly GCA_013282895.1. Taxonomy (NCBI): domain Eukaryota; kingdom Metazoa; phylum Arthropoda; class Insecta; order Hemiptera; family Aphididae; genus Eriosoma; species Eriosoma lanigerum. Next base: position 21,541,659 of record CM023359.1, read on the forward strand.
GTTTTAACTGAATTATGTCAAATCGGTTAACATTATACGAACAACGGTCGATCAAAATTTTTTTCTTTTTAAATATATTTAAACAAATGATCCTTTACATAACACGTGAATTAGAAATAGTAAAAAAAAATGATGTTTTTTAAAATAATTGTTTAAATTCTATTGAATTTGTCACAAAATAATATCATCTGAAAATCACTACTGATTCTAGTGCTTCTACCATCTACCATACAACCAATTTAGTTTTTTCATTTTCATACAAACACTTAAAATAACAGCGATTTTTAATATATTATATTAAGACTAGTACCAAAATGAAATATTAAGTTTTTACTATATTTTACACATACATATATATATATATATATATATATATATCTAATATTTTATTACCGTAATTAAATTTATATTAACTATTTAACATCGGATCTAATCGTAATAACCAAATTTAGTTAAAATCGGATAAATCCAAAACCGAACAGAATTAAATTCAGTCAACCGAGTCTTGATATTTAATTGTAATATTACTTATATTAGCAGCTTTGGGATTTCAACATAATATAGCATTGGTGATAATATAATAATTTATTAGGTAATAATATTAGGGTATGATATTATGGCAACGTTTTTAAATATGAGTATTCAATGTGCAATGTGCACTGAAAATAATATAATCTTTAAACTTGCGCGTTGATAATATGATGTTAATAATTCATTGATTTCGAATAGAACTTCGGCTGGTGTTGAAGGTGAATATATGAGCATTCATTTCACTGGAAAATATACGAAATGGGGGCTGAATATTGACCGTGAATATTATTAAAAAGAGCCACATGCATTATATACAATATGCAAAAGCGAAGGGTGGTTTTTTAAGGTTTTATTGAGTGTCTGCATAATATTGTTATGCGCCGTTAGGTTTAGGACGCGGAAACAATTATTATATATTTTGGGAAAACATCAAACATGAATGACATGAATCGTAAATGTCTTAAGAGGGGTTTCTAATTTAGAAACAAAATAAAAATGGCAAATATCAGACAATACCTATTTCGATTTTTTGTCTTAAAATCTAAACTTTAACTTCGATTTAAAATTATTCATTATAACAGTCATTAGACCACTCTGGTCTTATGGAATACAAATTTGGACCCGGCTAAACCTTTTAACATTCGTCCTATTTAATAATTTCATAGTATAACTTCGTCCCATTACCGATGTCTATGTTATTTCTTTAACCATTCTCTTCATAAGGACCTAAAAATTATCACTGTCACTGAATTGGCTAATAATAATTATTACAAATATTTTCATAAAAAATTCTACGAATTCTAATCCTCTATCAAAACTATGTTTAGTAATATCTTCCCAGACGAGCATCCTCAAAAATTAAAACGTAAATGGAACCATGACTTATTATTATTAAAATAAAAATTATAAGAGAATTTGTAGTTTTTATTTAATTCATGTTGAGTAAAGTAAAATAACGATACACAAAATGAGTTCAGATTAAATGCAAAGCCTATTACTAAAATGAAGACTTAACTATTTCCGAGAGAAAGATATCGTACTTAATACTTTATTAAATATTGTTTATCAAAGATATTATAAAGTTTTTTAAACAAATTAAAAAATCAAACCATCATCGTTGCTTCTTAGTAAATGGTTCAACAATTTTAATACATCTCTCAAAACTGTATTTAAATTTTATATTTCTCCAAAATTAGTGGTGTATTTATTGTGACGGGGGGTTGAACGGGTTTAAAACAAAAAAAAAAACTAAATTGTTATTAATAATATTATTTTGCCACCTGTTTTAAATTTTGCATTATAATGTGTAACAGAACATGTTTATTTTTTTTTGCAATTTATTTTTTTATATTATAAAACGCCAAAACGGTAAGGAGGGGGTGTTCGGCTTCAAATATATTATTATAAAAGCTTCTAAAAAAAAATCTGAACCCCCTTAATAAATTTTTAAATACGTCTCTGCCCTAAACATTAAAATTTGTATTTTGCAAATTATTTTGCACCATTAAACAGATAAATTATGCACTGACATTCTTAAGCATGTGAATGAATATAAAAATATTACATGTTAGATTCCAAAATTTAAAAATATTGAACATAATACATTATTATTAAAATGAGGGAATTTATGTAACATTACGAAATCGCAATTACTTTATAGTATAGTAGGTACCTAATATGCGTTCCTATACCCAATAGTTATGCATAATTATTAATTGTTTAAAAATATGTACATATGATTTAAAATTATATATTTTTTAAATAATTTGTTATTGTAAACAACTTAATACCAGAACAATTAGTAATTACTTGCAGTTGAGCTACATTTTTTACTATTTTCCCATGGATATTTAATTTTAGGAAGTCAGATTTTACTATAAGTTATTGTATTATTATTATACCTAGTATATACGGTATAAGTAAAATAGTCAATAGTAATAAATAACTGTTATATGGTTATAAGAAATTTATGAATGAAATTATGATGGATATCGTTGAAGTATAAGTTTACATAATATATATATATATATATATATAACTAAACGTAAATATTATATAATTATTAAATATATTATCAAAACTTATAAGTCATTTTACTAACTAAAATGTCTTACTTTCTTTCGACATTGTTGCATTTCACACACGATTCAACAGAATGTACATGTATTATATTACACGTCAACTCGCGTAGATTAATTTAATTCAAAATAACAAGCAATTTTTTAATAGATGTTGTAAAAATTAAATTAATTTGTGTACATTTTGTATAAAATATTGTAGGTAAAACAATAACAGCATACAGTGAAACGTATGATTACATTATAATATACATATATTATAACTCAAGTAATCATGGTAACAATATGATTTGAAAATATTTTTGGTGATTATATTTATATATCTAATATAACGAAAACAAATAATATTTCGATAAATTTTTACTTCTTTTAATAAACATCATTATTCTACTTACATGCATTTTAGCGTATTTGGTGCGTATCTTTGGACCTAAGTATATTATTATTCCAACATCTAATATATTTTTAACAATACGTTTTTTCATTGTTCTTATTGTATAATTCAATAATTTAGTAATTTTCTATGTGATTCTTCTATACCAATTAAAGAAGATGAATCAAATAAAAGAAGATTTATTTAACATCTTAAACAAAAATAAAAAATAAATAACTGAAAATATTTTACATGACTCTTTAAAAAAAACAGTAAAATAAATAAAATGAATTGATTCAAAATTACTATTATTATCTTGTATAAAGTAAAAACATAAATAAAACATAACAATACAATCATATTTCATATTATAATACCAAACACGGTATCTATTATATAGTAAAAATATAGTATACATCAACAAAAAAAGGTAAATTTTTAAAGTTTACAAAATAATAATATGGCAATAACTAATTATAATATATCAGGTAACAAAATGACTAGAAAATGATAAATATTATGAATTAATTCTATTTATTATTTAACAACTTTCATTTTTTATATTTATTAGTTAAAAACGTGTGTAGAAAAAAATATATGCTACCAAAAACCATACTACCAATACGTTATTATTTATTTATTTATTATTTTAAACCAATGTTTTGATGCGATAGCTATTTATACCGTTTAAATTATTTTTAGTTAAAATTTAATATTTTAATGAACAAATGGTAATATGGTATTGTTTCACATTGTTCATTTATATAATAGTAAATGATAATTGGTTAAAATCATATTTCTAAGACGAATAATAAAAAATAAAAAATGTAAATACTATACTAGAGTTTTCTTATTAACAATTGTAAAATAAAATTAAAAAAAAAACATACGATATTATTGCGTTATCTACTATTTAAAATATTGATTGTGTATCACAATTTAATTACAATATAAGTTATATGTAATAATGATTCTTATATCGGTAGGTAAAGGTATGTACTATATTTATCTACTACCTATGTGTTTGGATGTTTATGACATAAAAAACTAAACAATATGAACATATTTTGAAAGTTATTCAAACTTTTAAATTAAATTTTTTTAATGAAATCATAATGATTTTTAAATTTAATACGTAGGTCGTCAATGCGTAGTTTTTAAATAATAAAACTTAAAAAAAGTATAGAAATTTAACAAACGTAGGTAATAAAAACACATATAATTAAGTATTTCCGGTAATAGTCACTAATAGCCAACTGCATACTGTTAAATAAGTTCACTAATCTAACCATTATGATATATGGATTTTAATTTTTAATATAATTATATTACTATAACTACTTTTATGGATATATATGATTAGTATGAACTATGATTTACCAATTTTAAATTGATATAATATTTAAAAATGTTAAATATTTGTGATATAACGTATTTTGTTTAAAAATTAATTTATATTTTATAGATTAGAACACGTAAGTATTTTATTAGTTTTCTTCGAAATATGCATATATTCCTTAAATTCTCCAAATATGTAAAATATAAATTTATTTTAACTGATTTGGCATAATCTTGAAACAATTTATAACCGGGTCTAGATCATGTAAAAGCCTAAAGAAAAAACATATTAATATTTAGATACAACAGTCATAAACATTTCAATCATATTAGTTGTTGTGCATTCTAAAACTATATTATACTTAGGGCCGTCAATATAAACAAATTAATGGTATTAATTATTATTATTATTAACTATTAGTTGTCACAATAATATTGCAGCATTATTGTTTAGGTGGTATGATAATATAAATTGTTTATTATTCGTTAATATTACACCTATAATTATGAATATTATAATATATGAGACATTTCATTTTGAAACTAAACAATGTCACAGGAGACAAATTTATAATATTAAAATCTATAAGAGATCTAAATCCGCGTTATTGGTTTATTCGTTTAGTGTTGAACAAGATTAACAATATAGCAAAATTACAATTTAAACATAAGGGTGTTCTGACTATGAATTTTGAAACTTAATGTTCTGATCGTTTTTATTACTTCCGTGTTTCACGTAATCCACGACTAATTCTAATCCGATTAAAGCCGTTAAATCCTTACAGTTCTTCTTTTCACCATCATCAGTTTGGCCGGTTTCGGGCCCGTCTCCCTCGACGTCGATAATTTTTTCCTCGTCTGGCGCAACCTGTTTGTAGATTTTTGTCAAGTTTCCCATCAGATAACTTATGCCCTGTTTGTTGTCGGTTTTCTCGATCTCTTCTGCCTTGGACGGCCCGGGGACTCGAAACGCTGAGTAATGTCTGTCCTGTTTTAACGGGTCCGAACGTATCTGTAAGTTTAGTGGCTCTGCTTCCGGTGTCTTAAAATACACTGGTGGATACGTGGGAGGATAAAAGTGCGGATACCACAATGGGAATTGCGGTGGTTCCGATTGTGCTGTCGATATGGCCGGCGCAAAGTCTATTTTCTTCTGCTTGACATCGGGCGGCTGCGGCAGTTCAGACTTTCCGCTGTCTTTCCAGCTACGTTTTCTGCCCCTTTTGTTTAGGGATAGGGGCGGACAAGATTTCGCCTGTACAAAACGTTTGAGCATTTCACTGAAGTACAGTCCGGGTGGCACAAATGTCGAGTTAGTCTGGTACGGGGGCGTTGCCGCTAACAAACGACTGATCAAATCTCCATTTCTAAAATCCGCTGGAGACTCACGTACCGTGCCCGACATAATCTAAAAATCATATAAGTAATTTAATTAACATTGTCGTAAGAGTTATTGAAATAATAACTAATAATAATAGGTATTTATAGATTGAATACCTATGGTATAAAGGGCAATTCAATGAGTGTTGGGGGCAGATGGGCATTATAGAACGAATAAGGAAAAGGAAAACGAAAACAGCTCAAATTAAATTAAATGTGACATGGGATTACTTTTGATTAGATAAAATTATAAACTACTATACATAAAATAAGTAGTTTATAGGAGTTACATAAGTATTTATCTGAAAACGCGAGAGAGAATAGGCTGGAATGGTTTGAACTTCCCAGAAGAAGGAATGATTCTATGATAGTCAAGAAAATAAAAATAAGGGAGAATATATTATATGTATACAATATGTTAATAAGTCAAAAAGGTATATATTAATGAGAAAGTGATTATAAGTTAAGTAGACATGTATAAAATGACTTATATCGATTAGTTTTAACTTTATTATATTATTTATAATTTTAAAAACTAGCGTATTATAATGGTTTATAAATTACAAATTACAAAGTACAAATTTAAAAATAGTTTCATAAAAAATATATAACAAATAAAATGTATAAACTACATCAAAATGTATGAAGATTGAAATCTTCTCAAAGTGTGTAAGATTTGCCAAAGACACAATAAAACTCAACATTTTGGAGGCGCTCAAGTCCCCAACATTTTTATTTTAGAACTATTTAAAAACAAAATATTAATATTAATATAATAAACTAATTTTTTGGGGGGGAGCTATTAATAATATTGGAGAGGTTAAGTCCTTCTAGTCCCTACTTCCACCTGTAGGCTTTGCTATAATTTATGATTAAACTATTATAAAATGCAAACTTCCTCCAAAAACCAGTATATTATATTTAATAGATAACGACACTATCTATGGAGAAATCTTATATTATAGCCAAAAAGACCAATTGAAATAATATATTAATCCTAACTCTCTCAGTAGTCTACTGGTAATCACTTAAAAGTTTTTTTCCCGATAAACGAAATTATTCAAAACATCCAAATTAAGTTAAAATTAAACTTAACCCAAAAGAATATCATAATTGGTAGGGTACCACGACATGTAGATGTATAATTGGTAATGAGATCGCTGATGAAGCAGCAGATGTTTCAACTAGAACAATCTCCGACTCAACAATCAGTGACATATAAACAGGAATTTAGGACATTAAAGCTTTAATACAAATAAAAATATCCACGATATGCAAAATTACTGGGTTTCTATCTTGCTCACTAATAAGCTCAACTTTTTTTTTAAACACTAAAAATAGCATGTTTTACAACATTTCAAAAGAAAACATGAAAGAAAGATTATGACATTGTTTTGACAATGTTCTGATTGACAGAAAGCATAACAAGAACCAAGATTGGACATTGATAAGGATAACCCTTTAATTTCTAATTAATAAATCTCTCCTTCCTTATACAATACATGTCAATAAGATCTAACTATTAATTATATAATCATATATGAAAAATTAGTCATATAATTCTAATTATTCTTAATATCGAAGTAAAATGATTCGTGCATACCAAAACTACAAAGAAAACAGCACCAAAATTTTCAATGTCCTAATTAAAATAAATATTGTAAATAATAGTAATTATAACTGTATTTAAAAGCTAATAAAATCACAATAGTTTAAAGTGATAATAATAATAAAAAGTAAGACATTTATAATAGCATGTTTAAAAATAATAATTATATAAATATAATGATTTTCGTATACATATAATATAATATTATAACACATAATGCGATATTTTGGCAATCTAATATTTAACATTATTCAAAAATTATTTAAATGTAGTAACTGATGAGTGTATGAAATTCGAATGTAATAAAATGTAACCAATTATTGATTTGATTAACTTATGTAAATTTCACACATTAATTATTATGGAATAACGCGTGTTATCGAATTTACTTGTAGGTATCTATTGAATCGCGCATAAAATGATATAATTGTATTTGCAACAATACAATTTTATATCAAATCAGTATTATTATTATTATTATTATTATTTTTTATTCGCCGACAATTCAAACACTCCAGAGATTTATGTTATAGTATTGAATTACAATTGGATATGTAGAGTGATGTAAAATTCGATTTGCGCACGGTCTCGTGGCGTCCAAAAATATATATTATAATTGGTACACTGTAGTGGAAAATAATATATGCACGTCTAGTTAACTATAACCCCAGAACTCATTAGTCATCATCGCCCTCGACAATACCATCATATACATACATATGCTCGTATACCCATATCCCTTTACAAATGTATACCCTTTCCGCACAAAAGCAAAAAACAAGCAATCACATCGAATGATGGACTTCGTTTTGAATTTACTATACCTATACTAGCTCTGATGTATATAATGGTAACGGTCGCCCCAATTTATATACCGTGGTCGCGACAATGTGGTATATTATATAATATAATCTCATCGCATGTTAACGCATTCGTAAAATTAATAATTCACACGGCTTTTTTAGGTAAAACATAATATTATAAATATTAATGATGGAATTTTAAATCATCACCCGGTTGTAGTTTAAAGTCGTTTTAAAATTGTATGGAAATAATTTGCTACGGCATATTTTAAACTTTTTGTTATTGCGTTATTCTATATTATATAAAATATAAAAGATAAGTGAAATATTGAATATTTTATCATTTCCGAAATGAACCAATCGTGTTAATCTTTAACGTATATAAGTACCTAAGTTTACAAAATAAAATAAACTATTAATTAAGTGAATTTGATTTTAGTTATTTTATCTAATCGCTCTCAGAAGAAAAATTGAGATATTGTATTTTATATAATAAATAATATAAAATCAGTGAAAAATGTTTTTTACTATTATTGAGGGCCTCAAACTTTATTTATATACACAGACCTCAATTTCTCTAGTTACGGCAATGGGCTATTCTACTATTACGCTTGTACTACTGACCTCATACATTTAAGATACACCTCACACCTGCATAGTTGACATTTCTAAGACGTATCGATGCAATATATTTTGTAAATTACTTAAAGGAATATTTAATTCATCTATGAATACAAATGAAATGTGGAAATAGAAAACAGACAAATTTTACTTAGTTAATTGTATTGTAGTTATTTGCAAATCATAATCGGGAATTTCTGAAAAATCAACATTATCATTCTTTTCAGTTTTCATGTATACGTAATATCGAAAAACGTTAATTTAAAATATAACATCAACTTGTTACTTGTACATTTCCCATAACAATAATCATATTTGAAATTTCTTATGACTTACGTCAACGATACGAAACTTTAAAACGCACTTACTGTTCCAAAAATTGAAATTTTAATCTCAGTTCAATCAAAAATTAATTATTAATATACCTATGCAATATGCATATTATATTATTATACAATATTTAATACAAATACATCTTGTTTTTTTTCTTAATCTGTCGCTATATTATTTATTATTATTGTTGTTATTTAAATGTAAAAAACATTTCAAATAATCGCGAGAAAGGACGCCGGAAACAAAAGACTATCGTGACAGGAACCGCGTCGGTTGGACCCTGATGATGATAATACGTATTATGTACAGTTGACAACCGGACAGACAATGCAAAATAATATTCTCGTCTGCGATGGGAATAATTCAATTATCGCCGAGTAAATGGAAAATTCGAACCCAATTTGCACTACAGCGTCAATCTCCTCTACGTTTTGCATTTCCATTGTATCCCATACTCGCGCACGCACACTTATACAATCATCGTCATACCTATATAATATATATATATTATATGTATAGTTTAGTTTGACATTCTCGTTTCCTAAGGCAATATAATATATATACACGTTTCTCATTCAGGGGAATAATCATCCGTTCGACGGTCGTATTAGTGTGTCTCCTTTAGACCGTAAATTATATTAATATATACTGCGTAGCGATCAAAATTTTGATGTACCAGTAATTTTCTCACTTTTTAATACGACATACAAAATAAATGTATATTATGAATGTAAATTCTACCCAAAACAAACAAGTACAAAAATGATACGAATATTGATTCGAATTTCTACATCGAACAAAAAAAAAAAAAAAATTGTCATGCGCATAACATACACGTATTTGTAAGACAATTAAAAATTGGACAGTACCTATATGTATTTAAATCAGAATCATCAATATAATGTATTTTTTATATTATATACATACGCTTTAGACTGTTTTCACAATCTTGTTTTAATATGTGATAGTAATTAGTAATGATTGTATAATATTACGATCATAATATATTAACATACATTACATACATATATGTTAGCGTATTATTTATTAATATCTTAAAAACATGAACAAATTTATACCACATAAAAAACTAAAATTTAAATATTTTTACTAGGCTGTAATAACGCAATAAATCATAAATAAAGATGATTCCAATTGTTTTATGATTAGATTAGGTATTATAAAGTACTATTAAATGGTAGTAATTTTTAATTTTATAGAAATACATTTGTTGTAGGTATATAGTATATACTTATATACTAGACTAATATATTTTTTCTGGCCAGGAGGATATTTCTTATTGAGTTAATTAATTAAAAAAATTTAAATATTGAAATTTGTTTTTCTATCGCCATATAATCAATAACGACATAATTTATATATTTATAAATTTAAGTTTGAAGATGTTAAAATATGTACTTATACGAAAGTAGAGGTTGTTGAGGAACATCGTTATTGGTAATAAACTCGTAACCTTTTATCTATAAGTACACATTTTGTGTAATAAATTAATACATTTGTGTATTATTCAATATGACTTAATTATTAGTGTTTTTAAAATTGTTTATAAATAATAATATAATATATAGGTAAAACGATATTATAACAACATTACGTTTGATGATTTTGAACTATATATTTTTTTGGCTAGTAACTATAATTGCAAATCTCTCATAATATAAATATAATGAAGAAAAAATCAATTCTACCTAATAATATAAAATACAAACAATAATGGAGAGTAAATCTTTGGAGAATGGCAAACTGCCGAATAGCTGTGAATATATATCCAAAGGCGGAAAGAACAAAAGATTCTACCCCGAAGCAAACAAAAGGCAGCACCCTACATTGTCGAGAGTTGTTTGTTGGTCAGAAATAATGCCATCTTATTGAACCTCGCATGGTTTTCGAATTAGGCAAGTTGCCTTTCTAATATAACAGAGCTGACCGCAAAACATTTGATGGCCTAATATTATAAATCATTTTTTAAATTAAAAATTGAAAAATTATTCAGACTATATTCAATTTAGCCTATAAAATTATTATTAATATATTATAGAATATCCAATAATATTTTTAATAAAACGGGTTTCACATTTATAATATATAAATGGCTCACAACAGTAGAAAGATAAAAATATATTATTCTTTCATCCGAAATTCTGGGATGTATAATAACGTGTACATAAATAATAAATATATACCAAGGTATTATTATTTAGACATTCATCAGAATTAAAACAATATAATATACATATACATATGAAACTCTTTTATATAGGTATAAGAAACGATAAAAATGAAGAAGACTAAATTAAAATCCTTTCTGGACGAGGCGGTTTGAATTAATGTAAAATAGAACTCGGTAGAATTGAAAACTTGGTTGATTTGCAACTTACACCCCTTTCTCTGTCCTGTTCCACAGATGCTAATTACTCTGAAAGGCACCGAAACTTTAATACTCTTTGAGATTCGTATCGTGCACCACTGCCGATTTAATTACAAGACGGTTGTTTAATGCCCCCTACCTCTCCGACAAACTAATTAAAACGACGGGGACCTGAGACAACACTATCCTTTCTTCTTGCCTCTCTATTTCTTTTCCCTTGTTTTCATTTATTGTATTTTTTTATTCTTTGACGAGCAGACGATATTTCCATGGATACGAATCTGTTTCAATTTGTCGCTCCCTTTCGCACCAGTACATCACAGACGACCATTATTATATTGTAAGAGAAATAATATACGCGAAGTGTATATTGTTGTTCGAATATAAAAAAAAATATATATACAGAACGATCAGAATTTTATGCAACAGCTTACAATAATTCAATTTCACATTATCGATTGCATACCTTATATACCTACTATAGATATTTCTCATTTTGCACATAAAAACAAGAAATTTGTTGTAACTTTAAATGATTATCATTTCTGCAGTAATATCATCAATATTATTCGCTTGTACTCTAATAGTTTTTCATTTAAAATCATTAAAAAAATAGTATTTTTCTATTTTATATGTTATTATTTAAAACTATACTCATTATTAATGAGTCATTAATATATTAACTATTTCAAATTTAACCAATGCAGTAAACATCTATATTAATCTGATAATCTGTGGTATCTGTATATCAATCGTACTCAAACCAAATTTACTCAAATTAAAACCACTATAGGTATAGATTCAGATTATTCATTAAAACTATTTTAACTACCTTCCTAGTCTTAAAATTAAACAAGTATAAAGTTTTGATCAATTAAGTAAGATCATTATTTCATTACTTGCCCTTGTCGTAACCGATATAGGTGTATTAAAATTAATTTCCGTTTAAATACGAACAGCAGTGACGCAAATGTGAACTGGAATATTATAATATGGCGAAGACGTGAAATTATTATAAAATATAAAATAAGAGGTATTTCTAAAATTAGAGTAATTATACATGATAATATTTTCATACAAAATATCTCCTACCCTAATTACACCATTGAAAGTTAAATACAAGTTTCTTATATTAAACCGCTGATTTTCATAAAAAATGTAAAGTCCAAATAAATAGGTAGTGATTTTAATTAAACTTATTGTACAAAATTATCACAGACTTTATGAACAAAAGAAAAGTTTTCGTAAAAATAATCAATTTTGTTACTGTCAAATTTAACAATAAATTATAAATAATGTTAAACACAACATGTACAAAATAAAATGTTTATTATTATTATTTATTATCATAAATATGAATACATACATGTATAAATAAATATATAATTATTTTTCTATTGAAAAATATAGAAATTATTTAACAGTCCCAATATGTATTTAAATGAGCCTGGTACCATTATTAAACGTTTTTTTATACCATAAAATTATAGTATTAAAAAAATATATTATTGAAAATAATTATTAAAAACCTATTAACTAAATGATTTATGCACTGTTACAATTTTAATATTAACATATTAATTATAATATTATTCATAATTATTTATAAGTGTTCGTTATTATTAAAAATATCTATATACTTTGTAAATAATAAATAAATATATTGATTAATTATTTATTTAAATTTCTTAAATATAAGTAATAAAAGTGTATATATAGTTGGCAAATGATAACTATATCTAAATCTATATATGTGTGTGTGTGTGTGTGTGTGTACCTATGTACATTATTATATAATGTTTAACGTATTTTGTGATTTTAAATTTTTGCACATATTTTTTTTTTACAAATTATAAAATATAATACTGATTTATTTCACTTGTTGTATTGTAGGAAAAACTTTTCCATTAAAAAGTAACACAAATTAATATTTATTTTTTTTATTAGGAACGAACAGAGGAATCAGAGGAAAATTAATGAATCACTGTTACACGATTGGGAAAAAGGTATGCGTAAAATTAATTATAAAAGTTTTTTTTTTAAAAACAAACATTTAATAACAAATCGGTCAGAATTTACTTTTTTTAGTAATACATTTTTTAAGAACGTTATCATATAGATACATTTAACATTTAAGTACAATTAAAAATGAAGATAGTGTCTGAAATCATAATAAATAGGTACATATTTTTCCCAAATTAATTACGCATTATTTAAATTTATTAAATGTTTTTATTTTTTTTTTTTATTAATATCAGGGTTGGTTAATAAAATTAACAGTTAATCAATTGCTATTAAAAATTATTAGTTTTAAATGATTTTAAAATATAATACATATTTTTCAGTATTTTATTAAATATTAATATTTTAATTACTTCTTTTTCATCAATCATCGTCTTGTATTTGTCAATTATTATTTAAAACAATACTCGGTACACAACAACATCATAGAAGGGTGGTATTTAAATATAGAACTATAGGGACTTAAAACCCACAATGATCTTTATGTTTTCATTAAACAAAATGTACGTCAGGGAGGAAATATCCGTCTGTTAACGTATTTTAATTTCAATATCTTGATATAAAAGAGAGAAAGAATCGTATTATCTGAGTGCTTTAGTGCGTGAAAAATGTAAACTGAAAAAATATGAGCAAAAAATAATAATAAAAATAAAAATCTCTTAGGAATAAATTAAGACGATATTTTCACGTTCTGTTTTTTAACCAGACACCTTCATCATTACAATAGTGAGAAAAATACTTTTTCCCTTTTCTCATCATCTGGTGGGAGTAGGCAAGGTTTCAAAAAATGCGCCGGCTGTATAATTTACATAAATTGGACGGATGTCCCTCAACGGGAGTTAGAAGTCGGCAGAGATTAATGACGTCATTTTGCAAATATCGTGGGGGTAAAAAATATATATTTATTAATATTGATGATCGGTGTAGACTAACGGAATTTTGAATAATTTAAGCTACCCGAGTAGATAATAATAATAATATTGTCATACTGTCTGAAGGTATTAAAATGGCACTTTATATATTATATACAAAACAGAGAGTTTATATTGCTTCGGGATGCATAATAACTACGTTTTTGATTTTACTCGACGAAAAATTACCATAATCTCTATGAAAACAAATTTACGATATCGGGTTTTACAATATTGTTTCTAGATTTTATACACATATATGACTGTATAATATGAGTATCATGACATGATGTATAAACAATAAATAAATCTAATAATTGTTATTTATAAAGGAAAACATTTTTACTCGTTTACTATAAATGCTACGATTTTTCTTTATTGACAATAAAATAATTATTATTATGTTCAATATATTTTCTTAATCAAATACTATTATTGGAAATTTAATCCTATGGAACATAATAAAATAATTTCGAATTACTTAAAATAAATTATGAGTTATATGAGTTATTATGTGTTATATTATATGTACCTAGGTATTTATTATTAGTCATAATACTAATTACTTAATATCAATTTAATAAGTTAATAAATGTGTATATTTAATATTACTATTGTAATTATACACTTTATACTTTATTTACACTACTATATAGTTGTGTAGTACTATACTATATACTAGATATATGGTAGACGTATAATTGAACTTTAGATGTAATTCTATTTTAATTCGTTGACCAATCTTTATATAATTATATAAGAATCCGTATTCATTATTTAAATTATTTTAAATTTTTAGCTGTGGAATAAATAACTAATTTATGTTTAATAGTTTGAACTATTTTTTATTTTTTTTATAGAAAAACGTTATTTTTTAAAATAATTTAAAAATATTAAATTTTAGTTATCAGTATTCAATTGTTACTCCATTACAGCAAGCAGTCCAAGTTTTACATACAAATCAAGTTTTGTATACTATGAAAATTAATCTGTTAATAAGATTTAAAAGAATAAGTTTCCTATCAAAGTAAGTATTACAATGGTAAATGTAAAATAATTAAAAATCTAAATATTCAAATAATTATTATTTAAGTAACTTTTTTAAAATAATATATATATACTATGTATACAGAATTCATTAAATTTTTTATATTTAATTAATCTATAATTGTAGTTATAATCTAAGTGCTTAATTCTATTAAGACTTTTCTAATATTATATTATTATACTATATATATATATATATATTCAATGGCGCACACGAAGGGGTTCAGATGTAGCAATTGCTACCATTGAACTTTTAGGTAGATGCACGGTAGGTCATAGAGGTATTTATTATTTAGATAATCATTTTGTGGTACACAACAATAGCCACATCACAACTTATAATATGAAGAAACAATAGTAAATAACATATATAGACAAGGAAATATAACTATTTGAAATAGTCAGTAGTTAATACTATTTATTTAGGTATATACTTACTTTAAAAATAATTATACAATAATACATTTATCATTTATCAGAAAAACAATACATGGGGTCTTCAAAAATAATGTCTTCTTATTTCTTTCGAACTTGTATAGGGTTTTTATCTAAAACGATTATGTAGTAAGCTATAAGCCTATAATAATAATTTTTAACGTTTTCCGTATGTATAATTGATTTATAAGACATTTTATTCTGTGCTGTTTCAAACGATACGTTTAACAATAATATGAATATAAAAGCATTGAAATATTGAAATATTGAAATCGATACAGATCATGTTATTAATCAATTTTCCAAAAAAAAAACAAACATTTAGAGAAAGCATTATTATATATTATTTAAAAAATAAGAACAAAAAATGATTATATTTTGTTCATAATATTTAATTTTGTTTTGTATTGTGTGAACCTACCCAAAATATAATAATTGTAATTAAATATTTTTAGCTTTTTTAAACTGTTTTCTTAAAAATTTTTTTTTACTTTTAAAGTGTAGACTGAATATTAAATAAAAATAAAAATAAAAATTTGTTTACTGGAATCATAACTAACTTAACTAGATTAATAGTTAAGTTGGTTGGGTATTGGGTTATTATACATATTTTATGTAATCGTTTCATAAAGTATAGTTTGAGATGAAATTTCTACCTTTTAAAGTACATATTTAAAAAAATATATAATCTTAGTGATAGGTATAAAAACAACATTAATTTACTACCCCTATTCAAATTGCTGAGTGCGTTACTGTGTGTGTATATATATATATATAAATATTTCACGAAAAACCATACTGATTTCACACATACAGCTACGGTTTGAAAATGTAGTGGGAACTCACTTGGCCAGACAAATAAGAGTGTGGCTTGATATACGCAAGCGGACATATTTTTATTGTCAGTGTGGCATAGTCTTTTGTGGAACATATAATGTGTTACATAAACATGCGATGGTGCAGTTACTTTCCCTACAAGAGGGAAGTAACAATAATCTACATAGCTATACTAGAGACCTTAACTAAACTAAAACCTTAACTCGAAACCTCCATTTATCTTTCTATAGCCTACAGTTTCTAGATAACTATATCTGGACTGCTTATAACCTTTGTGGACCAAGATCTATAATGTACTATATTATAAATCTTGGTTATGGATATCTATATTAGATATTCCACTTGTATACATTACATCTAAATAATTGGGACATAGTCCCTTCACATAAAAATAACATCTGTAACTTAGGTCTATGCCTCAATAGCAACCACAAACTTCAAGAATTTCAGATATTGTAGATGATCAATAAGAAAAATAATTGATATAGTTGCATTTAGTTGTACCTTATACCAAATGAGGCTATCGAATCGTTTTTTATAATATTATATTGTTACTTTCCCGATGGCCATTGGCCATTGGCCACTTTAAGTATAATTAACATATGAATTAAATTTATAAAATAAAATATTGGCTAATAATAATTAGTCAATCTACTGCGGTGAATAGGAAATTGGTAACACACGTGATACATAATATGTAATATTTATAGAAATATGTTATAAACTTATAAATTATAATGTTAACATAATAGAATGCTTACCTGGTTAGCGGTTTATGGTGATTTTCACACGCGATATATAATTGCAGGTATATATTATAATAATGAAAAATAGTCGTCGGACGGCCGGTGGATCGACGAGGCACCGAAAGCTATAAATTATGGTTACCTATTATTATTATAATGTCAATGCGATTATAATAATATTATTATATCAAATTTTTACGTTACCTATATATAATAAAATGAAATACGAGTAATATATCGCGACGTACCAATTGTTAAAAAACGATCAGAGGTCCGTCTGTTCGAACGCGTGTATGAATAATGCGCTTAAAAAACATCGCTGAATCCGAGTATGTAGTCCACGCCTCCGGGACGTCCTTTTCCACCCTCAGTGTCGCGGCCCAGCGCCGTCCGTACGCTTCGTCGCGGCCCGTAAACACCCGCAACCGACGCGTCGCGCACACCTTATTACCACAACCGGGGGTAAAAGACAATAATTTTTATACGCGCCGACGTTTAACAGCTATATAAAACTCGTGTAAATCCCTATTTGGACGAAAGGAAAAATAATAATAATAATAATAATATTTTTTTATTCCCTCGCCCCACACGCTTCGTAGTATTATTATATTATTGTCGTCAAATCTCTCCATAACATTATACATTTATGCGTACTCGTGTGTGTAAAACAATGCGATAATATTACGCTCGGTGAAACAGTCTTGATAAAAAAAAAAACATAAAAATAAAAAACCATACGCTTTCAAACACGTATAAATAAATATTATATTATGTATATACTTTCGTGCAATCTCTACAACACGTCCCATTCTTCTCGTTTGTGCCAGTACGGTCTGCTGCTCGTTTTCGTTAGGCGCATCTACACTATATATTCTTAGTATAAAAATAATATGATATACATACATGAGTTATGTTAAAAAATTATTAATATTATATGTACGAGATATAATATGGTGTGTTTCGATTATATCAGACTCTCAGATATTAACAGTGTTCAATTCTGATTTCCACTAATGTTGCATTTAATCTAATAGTTATACTGTATTTTATATTTTTATAATAAACGCAAAAAAACAGAATTCAGACATTTTTTTAGGATAGAGAAAACTACAATGTACATTATTTTAAATTCTGAGCGAAGCGAGAAATGTATTGGTTTCACAAAGATGTTTTTATTTTTGTGTCTGAAAACATTTTATTGGGTATAAATAATGGTCCGATTACCACGAATAGGGGATGGTTTCGGTAGCAAATTGTATAGGTCGGTTCTTTATTTAGCTCATTTTTAGAATTTCTCAAAAGTTTTTCCTCGGGAGAAGAATAACTAATAAAAAATGACGGAAAATCGGTAAAATTAAGATTCCGTTAATTTGATTTTAAATATTTTATGATAATGAATTATGTTTTAATCGTAGGGACTTGAAATTTTTTTTGAATAATCGCAATTTCTCATATGAAATTTACATACGTGGTAAAATTTTGGAACAGATTATGTGTATAATAAGTATACTGTATATCGGACCAAATTTCGCTCAGAATCGTATTTTCGAATTCAATATCACTGCATTCTAATTTTAATTATAATAAACCACTAATTTCTTCAAGGACCAAAGGGACGAAGGAGGATCGTCCAAAATCGACCTTTCCACTTTTTTTAACATTATATTAAACTGGAATTTATATTATATATTTATTTATTATATTATTATTTTATTATTATATTATATATTTATTTTTTATGGAGGAATTAATTTGGAAATATAACATACTATTAAAAAAAATCCTCTCGTAATCCCTTATATTTTGAAGGATATTTTTCTTAACAATTGACTAGGTATAGTAGTATATACAATATTTATACTTCGTAATGTAAATTGTAATTATAATTATAATATAGACTAGGTATAATATAACATGCATGTATATTATATTAATCTTTTAAAGTCGAAAATCAAAGATATATTGTTAAACAAAAATATAAATAAGATGTAATACTCATAGGAACAATTAGTGTGATGACTGAAGAGACTAAACTCCTATATCTATATATATATATAATATTATAAAAATACATATACAATGTTTATTAATTGAATATTTTGACGTTTATTTAAATAATAAGTAAAAAGAAAGTTAAAACCTAAAAAAATAGAAATAGAAAATTGTAGAAAAAAGAGGTTAAAGAAGTTTATACATAAATTATTTAAAATTTTTCAAAATAAATAACAAATACAACTAAATGCGTATCCAGGGTGGTTATGGGTTCGTCACCCCCTAAAATGTTTATCAAATATTCAAATAATATGTATAAAATATTGTAATTTGTATTACAATACAATGATTTAAAATAACAATACAAATAACAACCTGCTGAACTAGTGTGTATCGTTATTATTGTTATCAAAAAAAATAATTTTTAGATAATGAACTTTATTTAATTCGTTTAAATTAAATTTGATGATAAGCCAGCGCCTAAAATTTATACCGTTTGTTGATAATTTTTTAGATCAATTGACCGATTGGTTTATGTCAGATAGAATTGTTTTAAATAATGTTAATTGTATTTTGCCAAAGAAAAAAATGGAAATGTCTGAAGATATTCAAAGTAAATTTAAGCAATTAGTAAAATCATATCAAGATTTTTTCATTCATTTATAAATGTGCCTATTTAAATTTAAATGATTATATATTAAATGATGAGTTAGATTTGTGATAAAATAAATATTCAACTTTAACATCTTCCAAATTCAAAAACAAAAGTGCTATTGAAATATATTTCCAACCAGTCCAAATGTTTATCCAATAATATCCAAACTTTTTCAAGTATTCATAACACTTCCAGTGTCTACTGCCACATAACGGTCGTTTTCAACACTCCATCGTTTGAAATCTTATTCGAGAAATTCTTGTGGACAATTACATTTAAATGGTTTAGCCCTTACTAAATCATTACGATGTTACGCAGATATAAATTATATCATAATAAATTATTTCGCAAAAACATCAAAAGAAAAAAATGAATATACATTTATAGTTTAAAACACATACATTGGTATATATTTAAATATTTTAAATTCTATAATTAGTATTGTAAAAAAGTAATAATAACAATAAAAACCATACAAAATTAAAAACAATTTTATTTCTAACGCCCTTGAAAAACAATCCTAAATACGCCACAGAATACAACACCTGTATATTATATATCACAAATGGTAGATTAGTAAGCAACGATTGTAAATGCAAATATAATTTTGAATTACTAAATTATTTGTAATTTATATATATTTGTTAGACGTGGCAGTGTGACGAAAACGTTCGGAAAACGGAAAACAGTTTCACCGAATCATTAAATGCAAAATTAATTTCAACACACGGTGTTAGATATATATAAAAAAGAAGGGATTTAAAAACCACCCCTCGTTGGATACGAAGCCGTTAAATCACCGCTAACCCTTCTAACGGTGTGCAGTAGTACTGGGGAAACAAATACCACAAGTGTCATAGTGAACCTTTTTTATTTTTAATTTCTATATAATATGTAAAAAAAAAAAATCCCCAACAGCGGAAAACAAATGACGATTGAGACTTTACGAGTGTGCTTTGGAAAAAAGGTCTGGGAAAACAGCTATAATGATTCACAACCCTCTTGACAAAATAATCAAGACTTGAAAGCAATGGGATTTTAAAACGTTAGGGGTGGAATTGGTTTTAGTATACAAATATAGTGGAGAAACTTTTGATCACTAAAGGTGTCGAACCGTGATGGTGTAAGTATAATACCAATACGCATATTACAAAGGCAAATGTTTAATGTTTTTTAATAGTATAGACGTATAGTATATATTATAATTAATAATAGTTGACGATAATAACCAACAGTATTTTGTTTTCGTTTCTGCGTTTCATATTATCTCAGTATCTCACTGTATGTATTTTGTATATATATGTATTTATGTCTAGCTGTTGTATGTGTAATTACTAACTAAATCTACCTATATACACATATTGTATAATGAAAACTGTTTTGAATCAAAAATCTAAATCTTATTATTCTTATTCTCATTCTCTCTCGACTTTTCGAGTCGGCCTAGTTCTCAATTTAAATAATTTTTCAAATTTTACATTAACCCCACCTAGACTAATGGATTATTTGAATAATAAACTATATATTATTATGAAAAAATACATAAAATATTATAATAATATACCATATACGATTAATTAAATATAGTTAATTTGCATTATTGTTAACTTTTGTCTATAACTATATAATACTAGATAGTTTGAGTATGGATTTAACATATTATATACTTTGGTTATGGTTTCATTATATTGATATGAATCTCGAATTGTAAACACGCGCAAGGAGACATTTTATAACACGATTAGTTCGATCATTTTATATGCACGTGTTTATTCTCCTCACATCATTTTATATTATATCCCGATGAAATTTAATATTTTATTCAAAACAGTGTACCTAAGTATATTGTAATATACTTTATCTATAAGTATAGTGTATACTTACTGTATTTATAATAACGAACAATAAAAATATTTAAAAAAAAAAGTAATATGAAAAGGAAAGACCCGCACGACCGCACTTAATCCTTCGTCCAGGACCCAAACAGGAAGACTTTTTTTTTATCATTACGGTCGCGTGGATCCGTTTCGTCATATTATACAGGATGATGTATCACACGATGACTTCTATAAGAATCATGATAGTAATATTTTATAGGTATTCGACAAAAGCCAAAGCTCCGAGATACACCCTGTATATATAATCATTTATCGTATATACTATAAACCTATGTACAGTAAACGTAAGTATATATACGTTGTATATTGTATAATATATTATATTATTATGTGAACCGATTTGGATTGTCAACAATCGAGGAAACGCGCGCGCGACAACGAACGACCATATTTTATATATATATATTATATGTGCATACCGCGGTATATACGACGATGTCTCGTCCGCTGTTATAAGTTCCCCGGGGATATTAAAAGGCTTCTAAAAGGTTGGGCGAACCGTCATTGTGGACAGGGTGAGGGACATGACGATTTTCCTATACGTATGTGTGTATATGTATAACCGTTCTCTTGTTCAGATTAAAATGCGTCAACAAAAGAGAACAGATGAGCGGTGAAAAGAGAATACAAGACACACACACACACACACACATAATATATATACGTTTTAGTCGGAGATTGATCAAGAGACGGAAATACTGCAGAAATGGGCGAGAGAGTATGAGAGAGGTAGGTACACACTCACACATATACCGAAAGAGTTTCCGTTGTGCTCGGTATAACGTATTCAACCGCGGTCGGTCGGTGGGATTAATGCGGAAAACGTTTTCCTCCCTTTATACGCCACGTTAGACAACAGACATCACCGCGGCATCCCCCGCCACGGTTCCAACTAAGTATATATAGTTATATACGCAAAAGTCTCTGCGAGTTTCTTATTCCCACGATTTGCACACTCGCATATAGATATTATTATATTATATTATCCGGATAAGCTCTATATTATATAATGTATAATAATGACATTACAACCGCGAGTAAACGACGTATATATAATATGTATATATTTCATTGGATAATATTACGCGATGTATAATACGTAAAATATTATATATGTATAATATTTACGCATATAAGACACACTTCGTCACGACACGCACATCACAAAAGCACGTAGTTGTTGTTATTATTATTATTGTTTCTTGTATGTTCCGAAACTTCTATTCGAAAGGACTTATGCACCACGCGTCATAATAACGTAGGTATACGTCTTATTTGATTTACCCCTTTTCACCAAGTTCACCCCACATCACCATAACCGAACATTATATATATATATATATACATATACCTATTAACCGTGCGCGAGTTTAAGAAAGCATTTATGTCGTAGATTTGCGTTTAAGTGCAAACATACAATATTATTATATTATTTATATTACGATTAAAGCCCAAATTATGTTTCGTGTCCCGCACGGATTTATATATCGTCTTCTTTATATTATAATAATATAACACTTTATAAAATAATGATAATATTTTCATCATGATCTTATTTGAAGGATCATTATTGAAACTTTTTTTAAATTTAAATTTGGATCAATTTATCGAGTAAATTATAGAGTTATATCATCTATATTATTATTAAATTTTAAGAGAAGATTATTATTATTAAATCCACATAATATGTAGGTATACATCCATTTTATAAAATATCGGCTGACAGAGAAGTGGCAGCAGCCAGTAACAAACATTTTCAATAGGTACATTATCGGTCAACACCAAAGAACCAAAATATATACAGGTGTAGGCGTAAGATACAAAAGTAGGTATCTATGTAATCAGATAAATATATTTTTATTATTCTTTGAAAAATGAATAAATTATTAAATTAATATTAAAACATATTGTTAATTTAAAATGAATCTATAATATTTACCTAGGAATTGAGATAGGTTTAATATTAAACAGTGTGCAAAGTTTCATATAAAGGTAATACGAGATATAATATAGATTTATTACAGACTATACAGTTTATTTACGAGTAATATTATCGTATATAATATATTTTTTAATTTTTAATTTCGTACAATCAAATAAGTGATTATTTTTCGATAGAATGTTCTCTCGTTAACGGCATTATGAATTGCGCATAACAAAATTGAATGGTTAGAAAAAAAAACTTTTCACGTCCAAACTCCAAAGTGTAACGTGTAACGGTATAGGTAAGTGTGTAAAAAACATATTGTTGTTGCAACAGCGGAGACAAAGACTCGAGCTTGTACCACTTATACCACTGTTATACACGGAGCGCGCTGTTTAAGTAGTCCAGGGGCGTATTTACTGATGGGGAATATATCTCCAGCGACCCTTTCTTTTAATACACTTTTCATTCACTACGACGACGGTTGTCATTTTTTTTATAGTATTTTAATATATAATAATATACATTTATACCATTTTAAGAGCTTAAAGTTCGTATATCCACCTATCAATAAATTTCTAAATACGTCACTGAATTAGTCATATAGTACCTAACACAATTCACAGTTAACACAATGTAAGTAATAGGTATGGTTGCTCATATCCCGAAGGCCTAGCGAGTTACCAAGAAAATCTCGATAGGCTAGTAAAAAAATGCATCGGAAGTGTTGAAAATAATCGAAAAACAAGATTTTAATGTCATTCATGTTATTGTATTGTATTTTAAAATTAAATTTGCTAAACAAATTATTAACAATTCAGGTATATATATACGTTAAATAAATAAAATTATGAAAAATGGGCCGGTAAAATGTTAATATCTCGGTGAGCCAAATTTACCCAATCCGGCCCTGCGGTTGTCTATTTATACGATTACCTAGGCATTCACAATTTAGTCATTTTAAAGATCGAAATTATAAATTTATCGTATGTATTGATTACAGTCTAAAGTTGTAACATAGAGTAAGTACCCATTGGGTGCCATTGGTGGGGAGAACATGATGGGCCACGGCACCCATATTTTTTACGTATTTTATAGTGCCTGCTTCAATTTTCGCTTCCCCTATGAAATGGCGCCTCTGTATGTAGGTACCTATTATTTACAATGCTTACATGCACAATTAAAATCGGTTTAAAAATTAAAGTGGTTTAATTATGATTCGTGTAAACAATTAAAATCGATCTAAATATAATTTAGAACGTTCAAATGTGTGATTTAGTGAAATAAAATCCGTTTAGTTTAAAGAGTAATTTATCTTGTTACATGACGTAAACGTAGTAAGTTATTAACTATTATTACTAATTAATAATATATTTTTGTATTTCTGAGTCATTTGGTATTTTTTTTTCATTTTTGCAATTTGCCAGTTGGTATTCAGCATCGTTTATCGTTATCGTTATCTATACTTGTAGTCGCCACCACTAACCGATACCAGCTTGAACGGGTTAGCGCCCTCTAATCATCCCCTCCAATCGTCATGGAATAAAAAACGGAACATCGCCCGATAATCATTTAATCGAAAACATCTGTTCCTTTAACCTCTTAACCATTTTTTTTTAAATACAATCAACCCTTTTTATTAAACTAAAAAAGAGTAAATCCTCTCAGAGTTGAAGAAAGTCATTAGTTACTGATTTTCGGGTTTGGTACGTCTGCAGTACTTATCATTAACTTACCAACCGACACATTACTATGGCTCACAGAATATTCCACAAAATAGTGAGTATCTCAATTTAGGACACTAGTACACAGGTCGTTAACAAAACAGTTTTGTTCTATGACCCACTGAAGGGGATATATTTTTTGCCTTTGTGTGAGTACTTTGACGTTCTAACCAGGATTTTTTGTCAATTTGTTTACAGAACAATGTGTCCCAATACCTTGTTCGTTCTTACAGTGCAGAAACCCGCAAAGTTACGTTGATTCCTGGTGATGGAATCGGTCCTGAAATTTCTGCTGCTGTGCAGAAAATTTTTGAAGCGGCAAAGGTAACTGTTGTAATATATTATTATCGTTTTAGTTATAACATACATTTTTTTAGACTCCAATCGAATGGGATGTAGTTGACGTTACTCCAGTAAAAGCCCCAGATGGCACAATGAAAATACCGTCCAAAGCTATTGAATCTGTAAATACAAATAAAATTGGTTTAAAAGGGCCACTTATGACACCAGTTGGTAAAGGTCATCGTTCATTAAACTTAGCGCTTAGAAAGTAAATACTATAAAGTTTTTAATATGTTTTATTTGATATATCCTTATAATCTAAGATGGTATTTATTTTCATTTATTTTTATACAGAGAATTCAATTTATATGCTAATGTGAGGCCTTGTCGTTCACTTGAAGGCTATCCAACTTTATATGAGAATGTGAATGTTGTAACAATTCGTGAAAATACTGAAGGTGAATATTCTGGTATTGAACATGAAATAGTTGAAGGAGTAGTACAATCTATTAAGTTGATCACAGAAGAAGCTTCCACTAGAGTAGCTGAATTTGCTTTTAAATACGCTGTGGAAAACAAACGATCCAAAGTTACTGCTGTACATAAAGCTAACATTATGTATGATTGATAAATTTAAATTTATAAAGTAGAATTGCAATGTATTTATTATATGTGTAAAACGTTATAGGAGAATGTCTGATGGTTTGTTTTTGAGATGCTGCCGTAAGGCGTCTTCCAAGTACCCACAAATTAAGTTTGAAGAAAAATACTTGGATACTGTTTGTTTAACTATGGTTCAAGATCCTAGTCATTATGATGTTTTGGTAATGCCTAATTTATATGGTGATATATTGTCAGATATGTGTGCTGGTTTAGTTGGTGGTTTAGGTTTAACTCCCAGTGGAAACATTGGCAGTAATGGTGCCCTATTTGAATCTGTAAGTATAAACCTTTCTGTTATAATAGAAGTTTTCAAGTTAAGGGCTGATTTAAAAATCAGTATTCTTTGTTTTATGCTAATCAAGAAAAAGTTGAAGATATTAAAATTTCAACATGTTATAAAAATACACATTTTAATGAACAAAAAAATATTAATTTAATTCATATTTATTTATTTATTTAGTTAGGTCCTTCACTAATAAAATATTTTAATAATTTGGTACAATACCTGGGCCACTAAGCAAATGCAATTTGTTTGCTCATCCAAATGACCGAGCTTTGTGGATTCATAGTAAAATTCCTCCACTCGTTACTCGTTTGTCTATATTTATTCTCCTATTCATTAAACGTGGCGGTGTATAATGGGTATTGATTTGGAAAAAGTGTGATTAGAATGGTAGAAATGCACAAAAAAAGACAAGTTTTGGTAGATGCCCGGTTGCATTCTCTTCGTTGCCTGGGTATAGCTTTTTTTATACATTGTAATATAGGTTATGGCATATAGATATCAATATGTATTTAAAATTACCTAAAAAGTTAATGTAACATCATTGAAGACCTCTAGTAATTAATTATTATATATCTTGTAATTGTAAATAACAAATCATCTTTTATCAGGTTCATGGAACTGCTCCAGACATAGCAGGTAAAGACTTGGCTAATCCTACTGCTCTCTTATTATCAGCTGTAATGATGTTGCGTCACATGGAATTAAATAGCCAAGCAGACATTATTCAGAAGGCTTGTTTTGAAACTATTCGAGAAGGCAAATACAGAACCGGTGACTTGGGTGGAAAAGCCAAGTGCTCAGAGTTTACTAATGAAATTTGCCGTAAAGTTGAAGAATCTTCTTAACTTTACATGATGTATTTGTTGGTCCATTGATTTCAATTATTGTATTTGTGTATACATATTTATTTTGTGCAAAAGCTAGGCCATACAGATTAGCAATAACCCTCTAAGTTTTTCGTTTGTTCCTTTCTATTTAATTATTTATATAAAAATAATATTTAATCCAGACATTAATTTATTTATTTTGAATTTGAATTCAAATATTGTTTAGTACAGAGTCATTGTTTACTGTGATACATGTTTAGGTAATTAATTTAGAAGAAAAATGTTCATATTTGAATTGTTATAACAGTCATTCGTCATCTATTTCATCAATCACATAATTTATACATTATTTTATTATTATAACTTATTTTTTTTTTATAATAAAATTTGAAAATATTTATCAGCCATGACTGTGTTGATGCACTATTTACAATAAGTAATCAATTAATTAATTAAAGCCAATCAAATTATTATGTATTATTGTTGGACAAAAAACATTTTTCTAAAAATAATCGATTATATAATAATTTTTATCTACATTTAACATCATTTAAATGTTTGGTCACAAAATTAATTATATTCCTTAAAATAATTGACAAAGTATGAATATTCTGGATATTGTACATGTTGTAATAATCATAGATTTATCATATAAAGTTCAAATTATTACTTATTGTTTATAGCAAAGAGAACATGGAAATATTAGATACATGTGCCTAGTCACTAGCCGATATTTATATTATAATTATAATAAAAATTAATTATTGTTCTTTTGAAATAGTGTTAATCGTTTTAATTATTACTTTCAAAGTAAATATGTTATATTTATTTAGAAAATTAATAATTAGCATTATACTTTTTGAAAATTGTATTTAAAAGTTTCAGTAGTACTAAACTCTGATTTGTTAATTATTATTTACAAATTTACAATGAAACTTAATATTATTTTCCAATAATTTATATTTTGGTTATTCTTTAAACAAACAAAAATATATACCCGGGCCACAAAGAAAATGCTACTCCTTTGCACAAAGAATGAAAATTAAAATAAAAATAAAAGCAAACCACCGTTTCATACCCAAGTTTTTCTCATTCCACTACCTACTCACCGCTGTAAATTCTCTTCTGCTATTGTCTTCGTTGGCATCAAATGCCTAGTAGGTGGAATGGCAGGAGTAGTGGGAATTAGAAATGTGTGAGAATGGATGAGTTTTGGTTACCACCAAGTAGCGTTTTCTCGATGGCCAGACTGTAGGATACAAATACATTTCTTTGTGTACATTATTAACAATAATTAGTGATTACTTAAAAATGTACTTATGGCAGTGGAATAAATAAAAAATATGTCATGGGGAGCTTATATTCCCACTGTATTTATGTTTCTAAATATATACAAGGTGAAATTGTTTGATAACCCTATGTTTCCATACAATATATATTTCTTGGAGCTTGAACACATTTTGGGGGACTTTAGCCTTCCTTCTATTTGGACCACTGATTTATGAGTTTTATTTAATTAAAAAAATCATTTTTTATCAGGTCAGGCAACTATTTAAAAACAACAAACTAAAAGTAAAAATAGTAATGCGAGTAGTATTGTGGGTAATATATAACAATTAAATAATAAAAATTATAACATAATATAATATATATAAATCACAGTATGTTCTAGTAATATCATGGTTGGCTGATTCTAAGATCATAAAGTTTTTGCCCAGTATTGAGATACATCGATAGCCTTTTGTTTCACAAGTATAATGTCCTTTTCAGAACAAGTGTGTTTTCACTTAGGTTTCTTTTTATCATAATTTGTGATGTTACTTGGAGTTGAATTAGTCTGTATTATTGGTTAAGATAACACAGTTGTCTTGGGTACACCACATATAGGTTCCTATTTTACTTTAGAAGAAAAATTACTTAAGAATGGCAAAATTCATGGAATTTTATTCATGACAAATTTAAATTTATTATTTCATAACTAATTCTGTAGCACATTATTTGATAAATAAAGACAATTTATAAAAATAAATTTTATCAGTATATATAATGATATACACTAGGTATCTAGCTTTGCTCAGAATCGTTTTTAATTACAATGTAACAAAATAACATTTTACCACTAACAAGGATCAAACGCACAAAGGAGGAACTCCCAAAATTGGTTTCCCATATTTTTTTTAATTGGCCTCTTAGATATTTTGTAAAATTTTATTAAAAGTAATTGAAGCTAAAATCAAAACATGGGCCGTGGTGTACTTAATAAGGTTATAATAATTTAATAAATTATCAGTTTTATCCAGCATTGTAAGTCATTTATAATATTTGTTAACATCACTTTAATGGATAAACCTAACTTAACTTTCAATAAGTGCAATGAATCTATTAGGTGGTTCGCTGCTTGGGTTTAACATCAAATACATTTTATAATTATAATGTAAATTTGTACAAACGTCATTTATTAAAAAATTTAAAATGTATTACAGTATGGGTAATTATGATAATATTACACCGTAACATATTAACAAATTAATTTCCTTAAATAATACACAATGGTAATCTCCAATTTTTTATTATAAATTTTTGATTGAATAAAATAAAAAATAAAAAGTAAAAATAGATTCATGGATACACAAGAATATTAAAATATTTAGCTGTTAAAATATTTGAGTAGTGAAATTATATAAATTTAATATGATGTTAATATTATATTACTATTTATTACAAATTGTGTTCACAAAAAATGTTGAAATTTTTAAACAAATAATAGTAGTAAAAAATAAATAAATATATTTATAGAATTAAATACTCATTTGAAAACACAAACATCATGATATACATACTAAAAAAATGGATATCTTATTTCATATAAAAATAATAATTAGACATAAACTAAATTAAATATTAGGTACTTTTATACAGAGTAATCGGAAAAAATGTATTCTCTTTTCAAATCAACTTAACAAAATTAATAGTTGCAAAAAAAAAAAAAAAAAATTAAACTAAACTTAGTAATTTAGTTAACAATTTATAATTATTTAATTAATTTAGTTCATCATCGGTTAAATCGGTTATTGAAATATAACTTTCATGGCCATCAATAGGACGGGCTGATTCACATATTAAACTCTGAATTACCCATACTATTGATAGTTTAGGTACTTTTGCATTTGCAAGTATATTCGGACAATGTTCATCCGTAACAACAACAACTGTATGACGTGTAAATGGCATGCACACTCCTGAATAAAAAAAATAAATAATAACAAGTTGAGAAAATATAACTTTTTTCTATAAAATAAATACAAATGTTGTTCATAAAAAACATAGAAAAAAAAAACAGTTAAATTGCATGAAATGATTATTCACAAACAAGAATTTACATATAAAGTAAAAGATTATTACTATTAATTTATTTATTAGATTCTGAGCGGTGCGAGAAATGTATTGTTTTTACAAAGGTATATATATATTTTCTTTTTTATGTATGAAAACATTTTTTCGGGTAGAAATAATTGTACGATTACCACAGATAGGGTATGCTTTCAGTAGCAAATCGTATCATTTTGGTACTTTATTAAGCTCATTTTTTAAATTTTTCAAAAGTTCCCTAAGAAAAACTACGAAAAAATGACAAAAAATCAGCAAAATTACGATTTTCATAATTTTAGATTCTGAGCAAACCAAAAGACATTTTTTTTTTTCAAAAATTTTTCCTTGGGAGGGGAGGAAAAACTACCAAAACATGGCGGAAAATTGGCAAAATTACGGTTTCTGTTATTTTATTTATTTTAATTTCGTGATAACTAGTTGAGTTTTTGTTCGTAGGGAATTAAAACTTTTTTTGAGTATTCACATAGGTGTTCTTCATTGGAGAAAAAATTTCGAAACGATTGATTGATTTTCTGTATAGAAATTTGAAATTGTTTCCAGAATATGTTTAATATTTCCTTCAATTTTCGGTTTTAAATTTTATTGAAGTCTAATCTTTTTACAAAATATTTTGAAAATCGTGAGTTGCAACTTTATTTTATAAGCTTCTAAAATTTGAATAATTTTAGTAGAAATGAATATTACATTATTTTTTTATGTTATGAAGACACTTTTTCGGGTATTAAACATTAAAAATGGTCCAAATAGGGTATGTTTTCAGTAGTAAATGGCATCTAGTTGGTACTTTATTTAGTTCATTTTTCTAATTTCTCAAAAGCTTTTCCTTGGGAGAAGAAAAATTACTAAAAAATGGAGGAAAATCGGCAAAATAACATTTCTGAAATTTTAAATTTTTTAATTTCGTGATAACTAATTGAGTTTTAATCATAGTGTCTTAAATTTTTTTTGAGTATTTACTTAGGAGAACTTCATCACAAGAAAACATTTAGAAACGAATGGTTGATTTTCTGACTAAGTATAGAGTTTTGGTTTTTTTTCCAAAAATATTTAATATTTTCTACAATTATTGGTTTATTGGTTTGAAAATTTTATCGAAGTCTAGACATATACTACTTAATCTTTTTACAAAATATTTTGATAATCGTGACTAACAATTTTTTTAATGAACTTTTAAAGTAAAAGTTCTTAAAAATCGGCAAAATTACAGTTTCATTATTTTATTTCTTGATAACTAATTAAGTTAATAATCAAGTTCATAGGAACTTGAAATTTATTTTAAATATTTACTCATAATTTACACACACAAAATTTTGGAATGGATTATCCGTATAGCATATTGTAATATATTGAGTTTCACTCAGAATCGTATTTTCTAATGCAATACTATAATAATATTGCATTCAAATCTTAAGTATAATAAACCACTAATTTCTCCAAGGACTGTAGGGATGAAGAAAGAAACCCTTACATTTGACCTTCCAACTTTTTTTTATAATTCATATTATGTCCAATTTATAATAATATATGATGATATTTATATTATAGTATATTACCACAAAAATATACATATAAACATAAAATATTTTTATTTAATACCATTGTATTATATTGTACATGCAATTTGGACCATATCGAAGAAATTGTGTACGCAATATGACCAGTTCATATTTTCTTGATTTTTTTTTCATAGGTACAAATAAAATAATATCATAATAGGTGGTGCTGATTAATCAAAAATTAGTTCTGGCATATTTATAATAAATTATAATATGTATCTTAATATTAAATATTTATAATCTTTTTAAAGAAATATATATATATATATTACCTATCTAAATGGTTGATTACCATTTTATTATTTGTATTACATGTATTAAAGGAAAATAATTTATTATAAATATAATATAATTAATGAAACCGAAAATAAAAATACATTAGATAATGTTGAAACAATTTTTTTAAATTAACCAAAGTATCATTTTAATCAGTTTCAAAATAAATTATTACTACCGTATTAAACTAAACAAAATATGTTCTATCTAGTTTACGTACCATTTTTCCAAGAAGTATATACTATAGCACCACAAAATCGTAAAATACCGGCAAAAAATTCATTCTTGGGTTCTTCCGATAAAGCTAAATATATTATAAATCCATAAAATATACTTGAATGTATAGTTTTTGGTGAACGAAAAATGAGAGTTTTCTGTTCTAGCGACCAGCCATTTGGTATAGGTTTAATTTTGTTTTTAATAAGAAACTCAGAAAATGGTGTTTTCTAAAATTAAAAAGTCAATTTTGATTATTAAAAAAATATTACAGATATATATACAATATATGTATAGTTATATAAACTAATAGATCAAAAATTCAGTTTTAGAATAATAAAAATATTCTACTTATAAAATTTTTATTTTTCATATAAACATTGATGTCTGATATATTTCAAAGTTATCCATTTAAACAATAATTTGTTTTAATATATAAGTAAAATTAAACAAAAAATGTGGCTATTATTAATTACATACTTCAGAAACAGCTTGTTCCAGATATTTATGATGGTAAGATGGTACACCAAGGCTTAAACCCAAAAAAAAATTACAAGTCTGTGAAGGAGTATCAGTAATAATGTAAGAAAACTTGTAACGAGACTTAGGTATTAAATTCAAATACCTAAAACAAGTACCACCATGTTTAGTTATTAGGGATTCCAAATATTTTTTATACACTTTATCAGGTTTAAAATAATTTGTATCTGCAAAGTATTTAAAAAACAATTCCATAATATAATAATTTGAATAATATAAAAACTAAATTATTAATTTTAACTTACCTATAGGAAGTTCATTATCAGTATTACCAGGATCACTGTCATTGGTCATTGGCATCCGTTTGTATTTAGCATATGAAAGGACAAAGTTCAAGCCTGTAAATACTTTTTTGAAATTATCAACAGGAGACTTGATTACACGATTAACTTTATCAGGAGATGAATGTTCACTATCAATGTCTGAGCTTCTTAATTGGCTCATGTTTACAGTTGTTAAATCTTCTCTTATATGACTAAAACAGTTTGAAATATTTGTATATAATATTTATAATATATTATATATTTTTGCATTTATTCTTATTTTCAGCAAGATTATAATAAACTCATTAATTAAAATTAATTATTAGTTCAAAAATTACCACTACTTCATAACACAAAGGCACAAATGTAATGCAAGACGTGATGTGTAAACATGTACAACACACAGCATATTACCTGAATTCAAATAAGTCACATTGTAACAGACAAAAAATTACTGTTATACAGCTCTCCAAATCTTTAATATATATTAAGATATACAAGAAACTAGTTTTATATTTTAATATAGGAGCACTAGAGTTTAGTTTTAACATATTGTATGAGTAGAACATTTACTATAAATTTTAATTTCAAAGAATCTTAAAAGTTCAAAATAAAAACTATACAATTAAAATATTAAATGGCAAAAATATTTTGCAGTTTCCCAATGCTGTTTTAATTATTAACTAGTATAACATAATACAAACTAAATTATTTCTAAATATCTAAAATTGGTTTCTTATACATTTATTTTTTTCAGATATTTAATTTTAAAAACATATTTAGCAATCCATAAACAAATTAATATTTATTTAATTTTTAAGGAATATAAATTATAAGAGTATAATATGTTTGTATAAATATAATAGTAATGAAGAAATAAATAAATCTTAC
Source organism: Eriosoma lanigerum (assembly GCA_013282895.1). Taxonomy (NCBI): domain Eukaryota; kingdom Metazoa; phylum Arthropoda; class Insecta; order Hemiptera; family Aphididae; genus Eriosoma; species Eriosoma lanigerum. Next base: position 21,576,495 of record CM023359.1, read on the forward strand.
TCAAAATCTGAATCTGAAGAAAAAAATTGGAAAAAATTATCAAAATTTTCGTCAGTAATTCCTGTACTTGTACTAGGAATGTCTCTAGGATCAGGTTCTTGAGGGAATAGGCATTTTCGTTTTTTAATGGTTTCTGATGTATCTTGATTAGTTTTTTTACGTTTACTGGATACATTCTTTTTAACTGTAGTAGTATTATTAGTAAGTTTTGTATTTGTCGACCGTGACAATCGAACTCTTTTCCCATCAGAAACATTTGCTAGTATCATATTGAAATCAATTGTTATAATTTTTGTAAATAAAAGTATAATTGTTGATTAAAAACTATTAATTTATTAATAATAAAATGAATAACTTACACAAGCTAAGTCTATGATAATTCTTGGATACAATTTTATCTTGAAGTGTTCTAGCTATATCCACATCTAATACTAATTTTTCAAATGGAACAACAACTTCTTCTGATTCAAAATCAATTACATAAGTGTTTTCCCCATTAGGCACACTGAATAAATAAAAATTATACAACATATTTATAATAAATTATAAATTATTATTGTTGATAATTCATACTCGTTAATAGAAACAATTTCTCCGACTCTATACTCTTGGGAAACAGTATCAAATATTGCAATAGAACACCCTTTTTTTAGTGCTGCACTGTGTACAAGACCATCAATATTTACTGACTTTATAACATAGTCAGACATAAATTCCACTTTGTATTTTGAAGACATTATATCAATTATAGTGGCTGGGTAAAAAAATTTATCCGCCACCCAATATGCAAGTACTTTATTACCTATTAAATAGAAACAAATAATTATGATTACATACATAGTTATTGGTGATATTATGTTTTACATACCTATTTCAAATGAAATAGGATTTTTTATTTGATTCTCTTCAAGGTTGTTTAGCTTTTCATTATTTTGGTTTTGAAGATCATCTAATTTAATACGAGTTTCTTCATTGATCAAATTTTCAGTATCTGATTTTATATTCTAACAATGGTAATTTTAAGTTATTACAAAATATATATAATTATAATCAATATACATACATCTAATGTTTTCTTTAAAGTACTATTTATGTTCTGTTTAGATTTCTTTTTTTGTTTTGATTTCGCAATACTATTAACAATGGATATTATAAAATTATTTGTGTTAAAATTATTTAAATGCTTCTTACCGAGGTTTTATTTGAGGTTTACTAATAAAGTCTTTACTATCTAAAGAAATATTATCAGATACTTTAGGATAAACATGGTTACATTTTTGACAAACTAAATTTTCTGGATACGTATAAACATTTTTTGATAATAAAATATTGTTCGGTTTGGCTGAAATAAGTAAAATAACAAGAATTTTAAAAATTAATTAAAATTTGATAAAATATTTATTACAAATGCAATTTACTACATTTAAATTAATTTCAAATGGTGAACTTTTTTTTTATGTAAGTACTAATGTAGTTATGTAGTAATGTAATAAACATATCAAAACAAATACAATATTATATAGTTTCAAAGTTAAATTATTTAAGTAATAATAATTATTAAATTAGTAATACTTACGTTTAAATTTTGGTTGTTGCTGTAATATTCCAGTCGATGAACCACTACTAGATAATGATGTAAATGAATCACGTGGAATTCTTGGAACTAAAAATGGTTCTTCAAGATGAAAACTATAAATAAATAATTCATTATTTAATAAATAATGTAATATTTAATTATTAATTATAGGGATATAAAGATAATAGGAATATTGAGCTGTTAATATTTAACAGCTTTTTAACTAAAATTGTATCAACAAGCTTTTTTATAGTATAATAAAACTTCATTAAAATGTAATGATTCAAAACCATTTACAAAATAAATATTAGATGTAAGAAAATTAATACTTGGTTAATTGTTTCAGTAGAAATATAAATTCTAATTTTTTGGTTTATACTAAATATGCACTATCAAGATAGTTGAGAAATCAAGTATTTCATTATGAACATTAATGCATATTTGAAAGATAAAAGTAAATTAAATTTTTTTAGATTATTTTAAAAAAGTATCCAATTATTAATTATTTAATCATTTGAAGTTTAACAAAAATCATTTAAACTAAGTTTTATGTACAAAAAAAATAAATAAAACTAAAATATAGCCATACTGGCTAATAACACTGATTTGTTAAAATAAATATTTTATAATTGTTTTAGTAGCTATCTATATGAATAAATGAATTCATTTATAAATAGGTACTTTATATAATAATTTGTTAATATTTAGTTATATTATACTTAGTTTAAATTTAATATTTAGCAATAAAACACAAAAATAATGTGCAAAATATAGCGTCAATTAAAATAAATATTTTATAGAAATATTAAGTAATGATTACATTGTTGAATTTGAGGACGAACTGGAATTATCTGCAGCATATCCATCAGTTTTTAAATCAACCTTTATATTCGTATCAATTTTTGAAATCTAAAATTAAAACAGTTATAAATAATGAGGTACTCTTTTCATATACAAATTATATTATGTTATTTAAATAAAACTACACATTGTTTATATTATTTTTTAAAAAAGTCTTTATGGAATTTGTATTAATTAAATGTATCACTTTAAACTTTATTTGGACCATAATTAATTATCGAATTAGCAATATTATCCAATTGATATAGAAAATAAATAACATATACATATACATATATTATATGACATTGATAATAAATAAAATGTAATACACATAAAATAAAATATAATACAGTTTATAAGTATTATTAAGTGAACAATACATAACTTGTAAAATTAATTTTACAAAATGAATGTTTGTTAACCTAGTAATGAAAAAAATTTAATTTTAAAATGTAGCTAATTAATTTATCTATATATGATTATTATAAGTTTACAAAATTGATGAAAATGAATGCTGATTTCATAATAATTCATTTTATCAAAGACATGCAACATTAAATATTAATAAACGTTATTAAATAATCGAAAATTACTAAATTGATTTAATTTAAAGTAATTATTAAATAAAAGTTTTACTTACCGCAAGTAGTTTTGAATTATTTGATGTTGTTCTACTTATAGCAGCTATACAAAATATATAATCGTATTCATGATTTATATTTTCATTTGGTTTCTTATTGTCTTCTGTTGGCTAATTACCACAAAAAATTATTATTTTTTGAATTTTAATACAAATAAAATTAAAAAAAATACTAATACCGGTTTTAATTCTACATCAGAGTCAATTGAAGTGTCAACAGACGTTGAATTATCTTCTTTATTATGAGAGTTATGTACAATAATCTCGGTATTCAGTATAGGCGGACTCACTACATGCGCTTTCCATGATCCTAAATCATATTTTATTTAAAATTAATAAAACAAGAAGTATAGCAGTCAATATGCATAAATTGATAATTATATAAAAGTACAAAATTCTTATTTTATATAAGCTATTGAAAAAAAAATAAAAAATATATATAAATTTTAATTCTTCTATTAGCTTATTTCCAAACAAGGCTATCTTATTTGTTAAAACCGAGGTTAAAATTAAAACCTAGTGACAAACCAGTTTAAAAAAAATCAGAAAAAATTGAAATTGAGCAACAGGATACATATTTATAGTCATCTTAATTATTACTTATAGTTAAAACAACAAAGTTATGTTTGTACTATTTGTACAAAAATGTTTTCAAAAATAATATTTTACAACTATTCCAGAGGGTGACATATTAATAGCCTGCACCTTCTAATGTCTCCAAAATCTTTACAAAAACTATGTAATATATATAGTACTATATTTTTTAAAATTCTTATTGAAGGTTATTCATTGTATGTAATCATAAGACTAAAATGTATATAAAAACTGGATTTAATAAATCATATAAAATTGTAATTTATATAAATTATTAAAAATAGGTAACTATATACCAATACAAAAAAATTAATAATAATAAGCTATATTATGTTAAGCTAAACAAATTTTGTTGGTATATAATATTATACTATATTATTATTTAAGAGGACATTATACCCATGTTTTTCAATGATGTTCTCTGTATATCTAATGGGAAATATAATATAATGTTTAACTCAAATTGTAACGTTTAGGTTGAACTCAAAATGTAAATTAATATATTTACCTATCTATTTGCAAATTTAAAGAGAAGCATATTTTGGAAAATATCATCCGACAAAGAAGTTATAGTATTTTAGGTACCCAAGTTTATTATTTTTTTAACACGCTGCAACATCATTGCCAGATGTTATTTTACACAACAAACATGACTTACTTCTAAAATATGCTTTTTTAAATTTTTAAAATTTATATTAATACTCAAAGTTCATCTAAACATTAAAATTTCAGCATTGCTGTGATTTTACTATATTTTCTGTTACATAGATGGAGACCAAGCATGCGGGTATAACCATAGGCATGCACAGGGGTATACCTGGTACGGTCTATGATAGCACTATACTTCTATTAATGTTTTAAATCTCGATTTTTTATAAAATGAAATTTATTGTTTTAAAAATATGACGAAAATATATAATCATATGTCCTAATATACAACATATTCTACATTTTGGTATTTTATTATAAACACAATTCTGATAGGGTGATTTTAGTTAAAATGTTACATCAAATGTATATAATATACTTTAAATAGGTAGTTGATTATTATGATTTTTATTAAATATCAAAGCAAAACACTAGCATTTTTTATATTAACAATTTTCTACTTTTATATTTTCTATAATAATCTGTGCCTCTGTGGTTTTTATACTAATTTAGTACAATATAATTGGGTATATTAATATATAAATACAATTTTTTTTGTATTTGAATGTTTAATACTGTAATATGGAATAAATAAGTAATAATAAATACACCTAGTATTTCAAAATAAATTTTGAATCATTTTCCTTTAATTGTGGTACCATTATAAAATAACCATTATTTAAGAGGATGTTTTACTCATATGTTTTTCAATGAGGCTGACTCTGTCTATCTAATGTTGAATATAGTAAAATCACAGTAACATAGAATATTAATTATTTATTTATTAGTGACATTTAGGTTGAACTTAGTATAAACATTCATAAGCAAATATAA
>CM023359.1:21581639-21715216 GCA_013282895.1 Eriosoma lanigerum
GGATATAACATTCTCGTAAACTGAGTACCTACAAGAAAAATTGTGACGTACCAGTACAAAAGTTTTGTGTACACCCATGGGGTACAAAGTCCTCTTAACAAACAGGTAGGTAAATTATAATATTAGATGTGCGACTAAAGTGAATTTGATTTTAGTAGTAACAATATTAAATTTATTCAAAAAACGAACATTAAATGTTAAAAAAAATGTTACCTTCAGTGCTACTAGTCAGTTGTTGACTGAATTCATTCGTCGCATTAAACTCATTATCCAGCGTCTGTTCTTCGTTTGTCGTTGGTTTATTAATGGATTGACACAAAGTCTCGTCATTGGATAACAGGGATGGTAAATCATCTACTGGCTGTTCGGATTTGGGCGACAATGTGGGTTCGGTTTTGGGTTTTATGTTATTCATGGCGAACGTTCGTCGTACGTCAGTAATTTTTTTCCCAATAAAACCAAACCACTGAGGCACTGACCATAGATATTAAATGTGTAAAACTTTTTTAGTCAGCTAGACATACTAAACTTGAAATTTAAACTTTAATTTCATTAGATAACCTATTTGAATACAGAAACGAATTAGTTAACAAAAAAATAGACATTTATCTAAAACGACCATGCCGCGAAAATAACTGTATATTGAAGAAAACGTGTAAAATGTAAATTCATTACCAATCATAGAAAAGGCGCAAAACGAGATATAAAACCGATATTAACAATTTTTTGACAAATGACAATACTTTTGGATATTAGATAATTGATAAATGATAAAAATAATAATAAAAATAAAAAATAAATATTAAGATGGTAGCATAGATTATATGATGGTAGTATTATCATTTATCACAAATTCACAAGCAATAAACACTGTATATATAAAGTGGTATCAAAATGCCCGGGCGCTCCTTAGTTTAGATAAACTAAACTTTTACTTTACTATCCTGACCATTTGTTACTGCATGTGCAAACATGCGCAATGCATGGTCTACTTGTTATTTCATATTTTTATAATAGTACTAAGTAGGTTATTATATTATGTAGGTTTTCGGATAAAAAAAGTATATATAAATATTATATAAAAGTAGGTATAATATCGTATACAATAATATTGTAATGGTAAAAATGTAATAACTAATAATTTGTATGTTTTCATTTTTTCGAATTTAATACTTGCTCATAATTAAATTCTTGCAGTGACTTATTTTAATATTATTGTTATGAATATTATGATTGATTTAACAATTTAGTATCTTAAATACCTAAATTATATATAAAAAATATATAGGTAATGGGTAAAAGTACATTTCCTTGACACGCCAAGTCACCAATAGTGTTATGACGGAAGCTCTACTTTAGTGTCTTCGGAGTTTTAAAATATGAATATTTTGAATAAAATTGTAATTATTATTATTACTTATAAAAATTAAATTCATATTTCTTAAAAATAACTAAATAATTTATTCGTTTATCGTATGATCGAAAACATTAAATTGTACTTGTCCACGGAAGAACTTTTTGTGTTGAATTTCATGAATCGAAAATTGATATATATATTATATCATAGATATTTTTATAATTATATAGAATATAATATGTTCTAAGTACATTGAACCCGTACAATAAAATAACAGGAATAACTGAATAAAATAAGCATTAACCAATAGAAACTACAGCAATTATGGTTAATTAGGATTTCCGTGATCGATTTAACAACATGGGCACACTGATGTCCAAAGTATTTACATTCTGTTAGCTATGGCCTAGACACAAGACAGAAAAATAATAATAAAATATTTTATAAATATAATATAGAGATCCAAAAAAATAATATACAACATTTATAAGTCCACCTTGCATTCTACCATCATTGATGATACATGGTTCATGAATTTCACATAGATTATAGCATAAAATAAGATAAATATATTATACTCTATGGAATTAAAATTCATTCAAATAAAATAAATTTATTGTCTACCGTGAAATACTGACTACAGACCATGGCTAAAATAATTTAGGTAATAAACTAATAATTAATTTAGTTATTTAACAATGCTACAGACTACAACAGTAGTAGGTTCGTGTCACGTTTTAGATAGGTATATGATATATCTTAAATCGTGTTTTGTATTTTCTAGTTTTTTGCTAAAATATAATATATTTGAAATCTTCACCTCCAACATAACTATGACAAGAAATATCTATGGAATAAATGACATGTGGTTGTTACCCAGCTACCTAATGGTTATCGGATGATAACAACTATTGTGATTGATAAGCATTGTTTGCTTTTACAAGCGGTTTATCGACCATGTGACTTTTTTAAAGACTGTAGACAATATTAAACTATTTCAAAATTAAACATTAATTTTGTATTTAATAAAAATTCCTAAAAGTAACTATATCTACAAATTATAATTTTTACATGTTTTAATTTCGATGTCGTACAATAATAATAGAAACAGCTTTGGCCGTGGAGGAGGCGGAGGAGGCGGTGGATTCCGAGGCAGAAGTAAGTCACAATGTATTAGTATATTTTTCTATGATTTTTACAAATTAGTTTATTGTACGATTCATGTATTTATTTATGGTACGATTCAAAATATTATTTTAATTTATACTTTATAAAAAGTTATTTGAAGTATTTGACTTTACTTTGAATTATTACTTTAATGTACTTTAATTTGAAATATTAATATATTTGTTAAAAAATTTTAATTAGATATAATTTTCCTTTAAAATATGAATAAATTATAGTAGAAGAGATTAAAATACAGACCTGTAGACCATAATAATTGTTATTATAAATATTCATTATATTTTATACATCTTAATGTGCTATGTAGTATAACGCAGACCAGCAAATCATAATTGTTATTAAAAATAAATATTCCCTATCTTTTTTTTTTAAAAGTCTTATAATATTTTAAGGTATATATTAATCTGTAGTCTGCAATATATTTATAATAATATAATATAATTAAATCCAAATTGATAGGGTATATGTATTTATAATAACAATTACAAAACTAAGAGTCTACATTTTAGTACGGACTAATTATAATAAGTGAAAAATATGTATAAAAAATTTATTTGTTAAACTTTAATATAATTTAAATGACTGATTATTATTTTATGCAATTTATTAGAAATTATAGTATAGTAGCTTAAAAATTATTAACATTTAACTGTTAAATAATATGTATTTACTATTTACAGGTGATGGCGGTGGGCGAGGTGGTGGTGGCGGCGGTAATTTTCGCGGTGGTGGCGGTGGTCGTGGAGGAAGAGGCGGTTTTAATAGATTTGCAGAACAAGGGCCTCCAGAAGAAGTAAGAATAAATAAATTGTCATTTAATACATATTCATATTAAATAAAATGATCTTTTTTAAAATAAATACTTCTTATTTTTTTTTCTTGATTCAATAATGATAATATAAAGTCAATCATATTTGTTTAATTCAATAATTGTAAATAACTATTAGTTAAGTCTATCATGTAATATTAATTTTTTGATTTTGTTTTTCTTACTGTCATTGTCTTGATCCCTTGGTAAAATTAAGCATTTTCAAATACAATGTGGGTAATGTTGGGTTGCCAATTAACAGATAACCATTTATAATATGAAAAACTAAAATATTCACAGTAGTTTGTTATTTGTAATAGTACCTCAACTCTGTTGTACATACAGACATAATAAATAAATAGATAAAAAAATATTATAATAATTTTATAAAATTATTATTTTATTATAGGTAATACCTTTAGGATTTTTTACTCATGCTTGTCAAGATGATATTGTTTGCAAAGTTGAAATGGAAGATGTTCCATACTTTAATGCGCCTATATATTTTGCGAATAAACAACAAATTGGTAAAATAGATGAAATATTTGGCTTATATAGTGACTATTCCGTGTCTATTAAATTAAATTCTGAAATTAAAGCTAAATCTTTTAAAGCAGCAGATAAGGTAAAAATATTGAATAATTATTATTAATTATGTATGCATTACTAAATGTAATTATTATTATTTACTTTCAGTTATATATTGATCCTGCAAAACTGTTACCACTAAAGAAATTTTTACCGCAACCTGGAGGTCAGAGTGGTAGAGGTGGTGGAAGAGGACGTGGTGGTCGAGGAGGTGGAGGACGTGGTGGTGGATTTGGACGTGGTGGTCGAGGTGGTGGCGGAGGCGGTGGATTTGGCCGTGGTGGAGGTGGTGGATTCGGCCGCGGTGGTGGCGGTGGTGGTCGTGGTTTTGGTGGTGGTGGACGAGGCTTTGGTGGTGGAAGAGGTGGAGGCCGTGGATTTAAAAGATGAAAGCTATTAGATTATTAAATTAATAATTATAAATATATCACAATCTTAAGTCATATGATGTAATTTGTATTTAATATATAAATTTCATTAATGTAAACTAAAATTATTAAAAAAAAATAAACCATCATATAAATTGTAGTTTTTTTTTTTACATTTGTACTCTAAATTATTGTCATGTAATGTATTGTCTCATAATAGGAAATATGTATTATTTGAGAAAATTACTAACTTATTTTTAAAAACAAAATATTTACAAATTAATTTATGTTTTCTATCAAAATAATATTCCTACATAAATAATCCTCATGACAGAGAAAAATTTGAACTAGCAACTGTCTGCTTGCAATCTAAAGTGCAATTCTAAGTTGATAATAAACTATTAAAATGGGTATAATTTTAAATTACATTTTTTAACTTGATTTTTATATTTATTTTTAGAATTTTCTAATCATAATGATAAACTGTATTGACTTGTCTAACAAATCATAAACCTAATGTAAATTGTGTACATGTACTATGTTATTGTCTATGACATGGACAATATAAGTTGAAGTTGGCAATAAATATTGTAATTTACATTTTTCTATTATTGAGTTTTTCTTATATGATTAATGTCATTTTATTTTAATCATTATGAGTTAAAAGTGTGTAATTTGTATATTATATATATTGGTGACGACGTGATAAGCTTATTAAGAAATAGATAATAGATGAATGCAGATATTTACTAAAAATTTGTGTGCTTATGAATAAAATATTAATGTTATCAAAAATAATTAGATATATAATGTAGGGTAAATCTGAAAATATATTATATATACAATTCTACAGTTTCTACAATTTATAATTTTGAATTGAACGCTCTAAAGTGAATCTCATTTAAATTGTTTCAAATTCCAATTGCATTTTTTTTCCTTATATTTGATACCTGCCCCGTTTATAAAAAATATGTTAAATTGATAATTCCAGAGAGATCACTCACTATCTATAATAATTTTGAAATTGGCCAATTAATACCGTTTTTAAAATATAATGTTGAAGTATTTGCTTCGCACTGTACCATAGCATCATAAGACCTATGGCGAGTTACTGACAACGGCCAGTGAAAACATACATAGGAAAAGTATTAAAAATTATAACATTAATATTATCTGCTAATTATTCTATTTCAAAATAAAATTTTGTTAGTTTTTTGTCAATAATTTATGTACCTACATTAAAAAGATAAAACTAAAAAAAATAAGTTGATAAAATATTAAAATCTCAGTGGACTGAATTTACCCAATCCAGTCCTGTACGGTTGCACCATACTCGTGTTATGTGTTTTCTAATGTCTGTAGAATTATTAGATTTAGTACCTTTCCAAAATACAATTGCAACTATTATTTGTTTTTTGTTTTTATAAGACAATCGATTATAAGTTATAACTATATTTTTATCTTTTTGTTTAAATGCGGAATAATGAATAAAACATATACTTTGAGTAATGATGATTTAAAATTTAAAAAGTGCAAAATTGTCTTCTATATGAATTCGTATTCATATCTATCTATCACTTAAAGTTAAATTAAAACTGTAACGCTTTATGTTTTTGTGATGCGCAAACATTTTATACACTTGTAAAGTTACGACCCATTCCTTTCTCCAAATTATTCTGTTTTTTGTTTTTCATTTATTTGGAATTAAACAATCGAAAAAATGTTTTTAAAAGACTAATATAGTAATGTGAGTTTTTTATATAAGTATAACAAAAGTAAGTTAGATATAGTCAGTTTGATATAACTATAAACTATACAATTCAATGAAATATATTGGATAACATCTACCAAATACTAATAGAATTTCGTTTATATTTAAATTTGTATCTACTCAGTGGCGTATTTATTGAGGGGGGGAGAGGTGTTAAACGAGTTTAAACTCCCTTGATGACAAAAAAAACCAAAATTACTATTAATAATATTATTTTGCCACCTGTTTTAGATTTTGTAACATATACAGATACAGAACATGTTTATTTTCATTTTTTTGCAATTAATTTTTTTTATACTATAAAACAGTGAGCGAGGGAAGGGGAGGATTCGGCTTAATGTAAAATCCCCCTCTATAAATTGCTAAATATGCCTCTGCACCCAGGGTCGGATTGGATAAATTTGGCCCACCGAGATATCAATATTTTATCGGCCCATATTTTATAATTTTATCTTTTAAACGTATATAGGTACAGCTAAATTGTTTATAGTATTTCTATCAAATTTTATTTTGAAATACAATACAATTGGGGTGTAACATTAATAAATTATTTTTCTAGTATTTTTCAACACATTTCCTAAGTGTTTTTTTATCGACCCACCGAGATTTCCTCGGTAACTCGCCAGGCCAATCCGGGCCTGTCTGCATCTGCCTTTTACCATTCATTTTTATTAAGGTCTCAAAAAAAAGGTCATGTTAATTGCAATCGCAACCGTCGTAAAATGACATGAAAAATGTTCCTAGAAAATAGCTGGCAACATACGTCTCGGATATCATAATAATATTATCGTAAATTATAATAGAATTTAAAATTATATTGTAGTACAATACAAGCGCTGGATACGAAACGTTTTATTCTGGCGGCGGCGGCCTCAAGGTGAACGAACGTTCCATCACAATGACCTGCACAAAGCACAACATTACGCGTTGTATATCAATTAAATGTGAAGTTAATACTATTAAGTACGTATAAAATACACATTCGATAGGTTGCATTATAATTTTGACTTGGAAAAAAACAAATTGTTTTAAATCTTACAGATTTCAAGTACTCAAATATTATATTCAGATTTTATTTACCTACATAATATTATTATTATTATTATATATTAACGACAGGGCGCCAAATGTCTTTGAACTTTTTAAGTATAGACGTATAGATTACAATGGAAGGGAAAATGTATGTCAGATTTTTAAATCCATCTGATTATGCGTGTCCATTGACCTGTAGTTCTGGTTTTGTCGCAGTGCAGCCATTTAATTGTGGGGGGGGGTTCATAATTATAATAATAAATTAATTAAAAAAGTGTTTTAATATTAATAACAGACAGCTTATTATAACAGTGTGTCGGTATATCCGTATTATTATTCTATTTATTATAAAAGCCCTAATAATAATACATTTAAAATTAAATATTTATTTTGTAATATGCTAGAAATTTGTATGTTTATGTTATTTAAAGTGTAAAGGGGGGTTTGAACCCCTAAACTCCCCTAGTCCCCTATATCTACAGTCCTGCCATTAATCATTATAGAGGAAGAAAACATATATTATAATATATTGAGTAAACTTTTTACAGTTAATCATTCCGTCCTTCTCGTAAGTACTTAAGTTACCGAGTGGGGGACTAAATTATGAAACATTAAATTGGATTTTTATTTAAATCTCATATACCTAATGTAAAATATACATATAAAAAATAATATATGTCCAATAGTAATAGTCAATAGCTTTTTATTTATGGTTATTAGCGATCAAAATTCAGAATACCAATCGTAAAATAATAACTTATAAAGTTATAACATAAACATAATATTTATGTCTTATGTTTTTTTAACGTGAAATTCTGTTCACCTTTAAATTCGTTACTTTATTACTTAGGTACAGTCAGTAGTCACTTGTTTTTGAAATGTTTTTTTTTCTTTTAAAGTAGGGGATAAGTTAGTTTGGTTATTATTATACTGCGAGTTGTGGTAGTGGTAAGTGGTTAGTGGTGGTAGTGTCCGACCTTCTGGTATGCGTACCGGTTTCTTGTTCTCGTCACAGCAACGCGTGTTGGTCTACCAGTTCTGCAGTCGCAACAGGTGTCCGTCGTTGTGTACACGGCCTCGGCGATCGCGCGGGCGCACGTAACAATAATATACTATTATATTTACAATAAAAGTATTGTTTGTCCGGCAAAGCCGATAATAGTACACGTTGTAGGATATATAAATATTGTATTATTGTACACACGTTGCGACGGTATATCGGATATTATTTTGTAATCGCTGCGGTTTCCGTCCGATACGTTACATCTGTATTATCCGATACGCAGATCACCATCGACGGTGTCGCCAAAATGATCGATTCCACGTCGGCAGACTATTGCATTTTCGCCAAGGAGTCCGTTGTCGTGGACGGATACATGGTATCGCCGTCTGTGGTGCACCAGAGGACCAACAGCCAAGTAAAGGTCATACAAAAACACAATATTATAATAACATCGTAGTATTGACATAAATCGTTTTCTATAAACAGTAAAATACAAAAGCGAAAAAACGTATTAAATATAATATAAAATACGATTTAAAATCATATAACAATATACGCCTATATATAATTTGCATATTTTATCGCGAATCCATTTCTCCAATAATATTATGAACATTTATCGTTGTGGTACGTTTATTATTCATACGCGATACGTTTAACGGATAATGTGTTGCTTAAGAGAGTCATAAGCCTAATAACAAACATGTTTTGCGCGGACCAATACCTACAGAGATCGGGTCCGAAACGCGTAAATTAAATAAATCGTCATTACTATATATTTCGGACATTATATCTATACACGATAATGCGGTCGGGTTCTGTTCAACATAATAAAAATGATAATAATTTAATACAAACCAGATGCGTAGTCCGGGTGACCGGTCGCGTGATTTTTTTCGCAACGGTGTGTGGAAAAAATTCGCAAAATTATAAACGTGTTACACGTGCGATTGGCCTCCCGAAAAGGGGTTTTTGTTAGACGCAGGGTCACCGGCGGTCCTTCGCCAAGGTCACGGAGTTAGTATAGGATATTATCTCGCTCGTGCGTCCTCGGCCATCCAGACCAGTGGTTTTCAACCTGGGGGGAGTCGCTAGTAAATATTGCGGGGTCGCCAAAAATGATTGTACATTTCGAAAAATTAAATATTTTCGTATTATGTTCAAATATATTATTTAAAAGCAATGATATACTGTTAGAAATATATATATATACAACTTAAAACCACGAGTATTATATATTATAATTAATATATTTATAAAAGTATTATATATAATGGGTACCTGTTCAGACAATTGTATTATTTTTTATTATTAACATTAAAAAAGGGTCGTCTTTCCATATTAAATCCTTATTTTAAGAAAACTTATGTCGGGCATTAGTTTGTACCGTCCCTCTGTCCCAGTATAAAAAAATAGTCGGGGTGCACAAAATAATATAAAAATAGTGGGAGAGCTCCGTCCCCCTGCGCACCCTTCCAATTCGAACGCTGTCTATATATTTATACTTAATTTATTTAGCAATAGATTAGCAAAAAATTTAAATTACAAAATATTTTGATCGTTGAAAATAAATACTAGGCTTTACGGGGGTTTTTATTTTATTTTAATTTATATACCAATTATTGGGATTAATTTAATAATATTAGAAATGAAAAATTATTTAGGATAATACGGATTATTATTCAATAATATATACAATAATATAAATAAAATAAAAAAAACGCACTAAATATGTAAAAAACATTGGATTTATATATACATTTATTATAAATATAATAATTGTTTTTCTTTTTAAATACACAAATATTATTTAATATAAATATGGAAATTTTGAAAATACACAATATCTTAGTGAATAGGGAAAAAAGGAGTATAGGACTCGAAATTCTTAATGGTTTGTATGCTACTATTCATATATTAAAAATACATAATTTTACTAGAGAAATATTTTTCCGCATACAAAAAAAACATTAATATGCAATTTAAAAAAAAATTATATACAAAAATATGAAAAAAAAAAACTACATATATATTCAATTGGTATATTAAAAAATAAATTTCTATTACTCCTCGTCCGTAAGTTAATAATATATTAATAATAGGTGTAGCTAGGTTAGTATAGGTCTCTCTATGTTTTACAATTAATGTCATGCATTCATTATTCATAATGGATATAAGTAGTGTTGATGGTTTTATATCACTATATATTCGATAATTGACCATTAGTTAGTCTGACATATAAAAATATTCATAATAATTTAGATTTTCATTAATTTTTATGCCGTGGAGTTAATATAATATTATAATAAGTGATTTATACGACATAATAGTATATAGGTGATTAGAATTTCGTGTTACTAAAATGGTGCTAATTACATGGGTAGGTATGATTTAAATTTATTATTATCATTATTATTCAAGTGGTGAATATTAAAATTGCATGAGGTGGGATCCAGTAAACACATGTAAATATTTAAAATTTAATATCGGGTTCTGAGGAGAGTCTAAACTCCAAACAAATATTTGTAAATACGTTATCGCGCGTTATCAGTGTGAACTATGAAATAAAAATATTTACACGAAAGCGCTCTCTTTTTATATGTTTTTACACGGATTTTTCGCAAAATAAATATATATTACATAACAAAAATTGTGGCGTTTAAACGTAAAGTTTAAACGCCTATTATCATAATTGACGAGAAAAATGTTTCCGATAGATTACATAACAATTATTTTGTAAAATATTGTCCAGCTAAAAACTTACAGATATCTAAAAAGTAGGTATACTTAACCGATGTTACATTTTTTAAAATAAATATTTGTTTAAAACGTATTTGACAATCTCTCAAAAATATTCCTGTTTTTAAGTTTGGTAATAAATATTTAAGCTTCATAATTAATCTTAATGTCGATATTTTTATTTTTTAGGGTTATTTTTGCTGTATTGTTCGTTAGATTCTTTCGAGTTTAGATAGACGAAAACGGCAAATCGTGTCTGATATAATCGTATAATATTACTTATATCGCCATACCATGCGCATAGGTAATTTATGTAATACAAATAGACGTAATACTGTTTTTACGATTAAATTATAAATCGCATTGTCTACGTATTTCGTATTACATAAAACGACTGTTTTGATGTTATAGAAGTGATAAGAATCGAAACCGATATTACATTTACGTCACAATACCTATTCATACTGTAATTCGGTCGTATTTATATTTTATAATTGTAAACACTTTAATTATTATATAGGTAATATTTTATATTACAATATATTTGACCACAAATTATAGTTAAATATATTATTAATTTTATTAATATTTATTACTTATACAATTATTTAATTTATTAATATTATTATACCTGTTATAAATTATATTCTAATAGTATTCTATACTCTTTCGTGTCTACGTTTGTGTACGATACAAAAATAAAATAAAAATACTTTTACTCAATTGAATGGTTCTAAATTTCTATTAAAGAGTAGGTATTTTCAATTTTGAAGCTGTTTAAGAAAGTAATTTTAAAATGAATTCACAACACTAGTTTTAAATTAAAAACGTATATAATAAAAAGTTAAAAACGTTAATATAGGTACTAGTAATAATATTAATATATAGTATAGAAAAAGTAGATTTTGAACAAAATTAGATAACTATTTATTTTAACATCGTTCGATTTATGCAAAAATAGTTTTTATATTTAAATATTAGATATAATATTTATAGATAAAGTGAATGAAGATTTTCGTTCGAAGATTTGTTCAAAATATATCGTCGCAATTCCTTTCTCCTCATGCGGACCGGTTCGCTCGGTTGCAATTAATAAAATATATAATATAATATTATCGTGTCATATAATATCGGGAAATGAAACGCTTGCAGTGGGTAAGTATAATTGGTTATAGTAGGTAAATAACATTATGGTTCAGTAAAAATACGAGTAAATCAACAAATTATGGAATTATTTTGTTTAATCGTTGAGCATATTTTTCTGTAAGTATTATGTAACGATGAGCGAGATTGTAGAATTTTATGAAAATCCCGCTACTAGTATATGATTATAATATAATGTATGTCTAGGTTAAAAACACGAACATGGTTATTACCGCAGGCAATCAATATAATATAATTATAAAATTTATGTATACCATTAAATTTTATACGGTAAAAAATTAAATTTTACTGTGAGTACGGTTTTATTTTGTCCGCGTAAATAACACGATCGAAGATCACTTAATCTATTGTCGTCATAATTTAATAGATATACTCTTGTTCTCGGAGACCCTTGAGATTTCCATGTTCTATTGTGTAACGTTTTTCATATTAAATAATAAAAAATCTTATAATAAAATCTTTTTTTTTTTTTTTTTGTACACAATATATATAGAGCGAGTTAATAAAACGAGAGGTTTTAAGTTTTAAAAAAATAATCGCGTAATTACCGTGTACCTACTTTAGTAAAATAGTTATTTAGAATATTTTCCCTATAAATAATATACTATTGTCTATTGTACAATAAACTGAATGTCTGATGGTCAATGGCGCACAGAGAATTCTTGAGAGCATATGAAGTTGATTAAAATTATACCCACGTACCAGCTGATATGAAGACACTTTGAGGAAGAAATAATGGTCCGTAAATAATGGTATAAAATAATGGTAAAATATGCTTTCGGTTGAAAACTGCATCTAGTTGGTATTTATTAAGCTTATTTTTATTTCTCAAATGATTTTTCTTATGAGAAGAAAATCTATCAAAAAATGACGAAAAATTGGCAAAATACAGTTTCTGTTATTTTGATTTTAAATATTTTATGATAAGTAATTTAATTTTGAACGTAGAGACTTGACAGTTTTTTGAGTATTCACATAGATATTCTACATATAAGTAAAATATTTTTTTGACTAAATATAGAGATTTAAAATTTTTCTAAAAATGTTTAATATTACCTGCAATTTTGAGTTTAACGGTTTGAAAATTGTATATAAGTATAATCATATATTACTTAATCTATTAACAACATATTTGAAAATTGTAAGTCACAATTTTTTTTTATAAGCTTATAAAGTTAGAATATTAAATATAATTGAATATTATGATATTTTTTGTGTTTTTTAAAGTCTAAAGACACTTTTTTGGGTAGAAATATTGGCCCAATTATTACAAGTAGGATGAGTTTTTGGTTGCCAATTGTATTTACTTTGGTATTTTATTCAGATAATTTTTCAAATTTCTCAGTAGTTATTCTTCAGGAAAAGAAAAACTATCAAAAAATAATGGAAATCGTAATTTTGACGACATTTTTAGATTTTTCATGATAAATAATGCAATTTTGAACTAGGGACTAGTAAATTTTTTTGAGCATTCTCATAGAATATTTACAGTTTACATACGTGGTGAAATTTAGGATTGATTCTCTGACTTAATTTATTGCTTTGAAATTTATCCAAAAATATTTAATATTACCTGCAATTTTGTATAACCTTATTTAGAAGTAAAAGTTACTTTATATGTTATTTAAATTAGGTTTAAATTTAAGATTTGTGCTACAACAACTATAATAATTTTATTAATTTTTAATTTATAAAGTTCGAAATTCACTGGTGAATTTACACTCACCCCCTCAGAGAGAACACGCAGGTGCAGTACTTGGTAACCCGTAGGGCACCACTGCTAATGGTAATAAAAATGATTAATTTTTTTACGAATGATTTGTTAGATAGGTATTTTAGAATAATTCAAAAACATTTTATACGAATTATTAACTAAATAACAAGATATACAAATGTTTTATCCAGATTACTTTAAAAGTTATAAAATCGATCTGGCGGTCTTTCACTCATTTTATATTTTGAGAAAAAAAATAACGAGTATAAAGTATATTGAAAGTTAATTTTTTTTTATTTTGCAACTTATTATTATTATAATATTTCATGGCATTCTTTGACGCCTTAGTCGTTAATATAACACATACATATTATACGAGTGCAGGTTTACGGTTGTTACTTGTTGCGTTCAAGGTGGCCGTCGATAACTATAACAAATAATAATATATATATATAAGTATATCGTATATACTATTGATCAAAAGAATATTATTATGTTATTTTTTTTCTCTAATTGTATTTTGATGAATACATCGAGGCCAGTCTCGCTGCAGAATCCGTCCGGTGTTATGCTTTCTAAATGATATAAATATAATGGACATACTGTATATAAAGTATAATAATATAATAGTTACCTAGTGATTCTATTTTAGCGCGACATTAGATTTTTGGTGACGCTTTCGAGTTGCGCACACATTTCTCAGCGTATATATTATTAATTATTTTATTGTTGAATAAACAACAAGCCGGACAAGTTTAATCGTTAAATATTTGTATAAAAATTTAAATAATAATCATTCTATATAATATATAATATAGACACGTTTTGTAGTAAACGACTAACGGGTTAAAAAATATTCATGTGCTACAGCTGAATTCGTTTAGTTTAATTTGTAAATCTTTATACAAGTATATACCGTTGTTTTTTTTTCAAATTTTTTATTGGTTTCAATTAATTTTTTTTTTATACATTTTCGTAATTTGTATAATATTTATGATAATAAAAAAATAAAATATTATTTACATATTTTATTATACCAATGTCCAATTTATATTTTTTTGCGTATGGCGGAAATCAGTACCACGTGTAATATTCTCACCTTTTTTGAGTTAATTTTACACCTAAAAATGTTTTCACAACTAGTTGAACATTTTATATAAGGTTAGGTTGGTCAACCTTCAAGATGTATATTTACAGTCATTGTAACTATAACTATAGCTAATATATAAACTAATAGAATATCTGATGGGTACCCGATTTTATCTATATTAAATTTGTATACCTACCTACATGGTGTAATTAGTATTATATTATATAGTATATTTTTTAATATTTTTATTTTTTTTTTATATATAATTAGTAAAATAGTTTTAACAAAAGTTAATAGTTTTAATAGTTTTATAACAATTATAATATTAGGTATATAGTCCTAACCTAACTATATACAGTTTAAAAATTAAACTTAAATAAAATCTGACAAGATTAAAATATTATCTCTCTCTCTCTTGGTATTCAACCCTTATGGTTGGTTTTGCAGTTGGACATGCGCTCTCCACTCTTCTCTGTTCCCAGCTAACCTCTTCAGTTCGGCGTAACTTGATAGTCTAGCATCGGAAATCATTTGTTTGACAAATGAAGTTCTTGGACGTCCTTGGCCCCTTTTACCTTCCATTTTCCCCTCTATTATTCTGTAGATTAGCTCATTTTCATGCCTCAATATGTGACCAATCATGTTCCATCGTCTTGCTCTGATAGTTTTGAGAATCTCTCTACCTTCATCTATTTCACTGAGTATGCTTTCGTTGGTACGGTGTTCTATCCAACTCACTCTCAGCATCCTTCTCCAACACCACATTTCAAAGCTTTCGAGTGTTCGTTGTTCTGCCTTATTCAGAATCCATGTTTCGCAGCCATATAGTGCCACACTCCATACATACACTTTAATGAAGCGTTTCCTCACTCTAATACTCATGCTATTGGAGCATAACAAATTTTTCTTTTTCATAAACGCTGACTTCGCCTGTGCGATTCTGGATCTTATTTCCATGACACATCTTCCATCTTGGTTGATTAAACTGCCTAGGTATTTAAAATATTCCACTTGTTCGAGTGGAACAATTTTAAAACAGTTTTAAAATATTATATAAATACTTTAATTATTTATTTATAACAAATTAAATTGTATTTAAAATATTGGTGATCTATAAAGGTGATTCTTTGTATGACTAGAGTAACACGTAATCAGTTGTAATTTATTGTCCGATAACCTTCCATATCAATTTTCGTTAAATGTTCATTGTTATTATTTTATTGTAATGTTTTATTTTATTTCTGTTTACTTTTTGATAAACTAAAACAAAATATAAAAATAGGAATGAATGTATTATTCAAATTAAATACTGTGCAAGGGTTATAGGTACTAATTATATTATTATTGTATAAAAAATGCATCGAATACATGCCTATTTGGTTACGTATTGTAAAAATATAAAAAAAAAAAATAAAAAATAATTTCTGTACACAAAATTACTGTAATTGGTATTTTTGTATTTTGTAACGTTATGAAAAGCAATATTTTTTCATTAATACGATATACATGTGAACAGATTGATTGATGAATCAAAATATTTAGCTCGAGTGTTTAGTTTACGAATACAAAATCAAAATACATTAAAAGTTTTTAACGTCTTATAATGAATTATTGATCACGTTCAGATCAAATTAAAATATAAATAAACATTATTTATAATCGAAATTGCATATTACAATATACAATAATGTTATAATTATATTGATATATTAATATTATTATAAAGTTACATACAAATCATTATTTTATGTCCCTTTCTCGTTCAAACTTCTAATGCTTGTGTAGGTATATTATTATATTAATACCTATAGGTACTATAAAATTCATTGACGGCATTTGATTATTTGAAAATGTGCATAAAAAAAGTATTTTCTTTCACAATATCTATAATAGACATTTAGAAAATTATTAGTTATAACGATGATTATTTAAAATTAATAAAAAGGTGTAGGCTAGTTGCTGCTAATTTTCAGTACAGTCATGATTAACTGACGTCTTCGGTTTTAGATGTAGCTACATTAAAAAATTTATAATAAAAATATAAAAACGTAATTATAAACATTTAAATTGCACGGATCAAATAATTTGATAATAATTATTAAAAATTTATATGCGTAAGCAGTTATAATTGCAAAGTAATTAAATCTATTTATTAATTTTTCGTATAATATGTTGCAACTTTAAAGTTTCAGACACATTTATACATTAATCTACATAATATACGTGTCTTAATAATCAATAAATATTATTACTTATTTACAAAATTGTTATGGTATGATGAAATTGAATATTTTTTAAATTGATTTTTAAAATCGGTCATCGGACAATCGACTTGCGGTGAATGCTATTATGCTAATAATCATTTTATATGATAAATCGTTTTAATATTTCTGTTTTATATTAATAAAACAATTTCTATTGAAATTCACTAAAATTATTATTTTAAATTAAACAAAAGAACAATTTCACTTGAAAATATACCTAATTGTTAATGCTAAAAAGTATCATCGCTAAATGATTTCTTTTCTATGTCTAATTATGAGTTTTGTATTTCATTATACTTTTGTGTACAAATTGTATAACATATTCGAAATATATGTTAAAACATTTAATTATTATTTATCTTTAATTGTAAATTTATTTTGGTACTATAATTTATAATAAATGCGCAATTTTTCTTTTCTATACTTGTTTGAAACCGAATAATTTAAAACTACGATTTACCATTTATATTATTTTTTGTATAATTAAATAGAAGTTATAGGTACGATAAAGTTATTCATTATACTTTGACAATATTTAATCAGGTTATCAGAATATTGAAAATTTTGGTATTTCTAGATACTTTTATTTCTCTTATTTATATTTAATATATAATAACATATTCTGTTAATTATATAGTTTAAAACGTAAGAAATAACTTAATATGATAACAATTTAAATTATTATAAATAATATGTACTAACATAATACAAATTAAAATATAATAACGGATAAATAACGAAGGAAGCGTAAGAGGTACCCGAGTGGAATTATAATTGTAAACCTACTAGACTAAAACATATTCTCGTATAACCTATAAGTCTCTAACTATATAGGTACTTTAATATAATATACATGTGATATCTTTCCTGGTTATCTACAGGAAGTATTTTGGAGGTCAACTTGGATTAATATGAGTTATAATATTATGGTTTTAGTCAGTTTTAGCGTAATAATCTAAGTGTTGAATTATTTCTATACTTTATAACATATCTAGTATTAACTAGAAAATACACATGAAAATAAAAATAAAATAATTGAAAGATTTTGTTCAGATAATCGATAAATTATAAAAAATTATATTTATGAATTTAATGAAAATAAAAAATGGTAATATGAACTAATGAAATTATCTTTACTCAATTAACATACTTACTATACGGGTATACTACTGTAAATATATACAACAATATTGCACTTTATAATCAGTGCTCGAATTGAAAAAATAAATGAATAAGGATTCTAAGACTTTAAAAAAATTAGCGTCCTTTACAATGATTAAACTCAATCTAACCCATTATAAATTATAATACCTCCATAATTTCAGATAGCTAAATCCAAACAACAATATTTTAAATTAAAAATCCAAAGTCGTATACTAAATTATTTATTAACTTTTAATTACTGACTATTATATAAGTAATTAAATATTGATAAACAATATTTAATTTATTTGTATTATTTCACGCCCTATTATTTAATTAAAAAAATATAATTTATATAAAATATAATATAAATTACCTTTAAGATTGTAACTTTATAAGTTGTTTATGTTATAACATAAGTGTAATATTTTTATGTACACTTCATTATTGGCTATTTAATGTATAGGAACCTATTTTTATAAAATGCGTGATTCATATCATAATTAATATTTTTCGTTGTAAACAAAATTGTATTTTTACATGAAAAATATATTTTTAAGGATAATGTAAATTGTAGTATCATAATTAAATGTATGTAGATTAATATTTTCTCTAATTGTGGCAATAATTTCAATATTTTATTTGAATTTAAGCTACGTACTTCAAACAAAAGTTAAAATTTGTATTATCATAAAATATTATTTGTATTTCAAAAACGGCCATAGAATCTTGTTTTCATTCAGATAATCAGATATACAACTGCACACCTCGTTCCACGTTATTCCGTAATAACTATTCAGTACTTGACGTCTACAAAAAATAAATCCTGTGTAGGTATATAGCATTCAATGTCGACCGTGTATTGAATTAACTAGATGGATAATATTTGAAATGTGAACGTTGCAGTGTTTTTCGTAATACCCATTGCACGTGATATTCTCGTCAAAACAAAATATACTGAAACATAAACAAATAAAAATGTGCGAGGAAAAAAACAAATGAAAACACATTATTAATTACGCTTATATATTATTTTTGCGAAAGTTTTAGAATGTGATAATAAACAAAACATAACAAAGATCGTGTTCAAATTTTCATACTATACGTAAAAAAAATTACAATAACATTATCATATTATCATATTATTATTATAGTATTGTCGTCCGTTGTATGAAATTGTGACGCTCTGAAAAATAATAATTTATATTATTATGTTTTCGAATTTCGGCCGCAGTGGTCGCGAATTATTATATGCCTACACTCGTGAAATACGAAATAAGATAATAATAATTATTTATTTCACGTCCGGTAGACATGTTGTACAGCATAATGTGCAAAAAATTCAATCAACACGAATTTTGCGTGATGCCATTCGGTGTTCTTATAGTACGATAATATTATTATAACTTATGGGTAAAGTACCTAAATATATACAGGGCGTCACAAAAATACGTTTTCAATGTTATCCTCATAACTTTTGTAACACGAAATTTTGATCACACTGTATAATTATGTACGAGTACAATATAAGAAATGACACGGAAATGACCGACGAATTTTTAAACACCTTGTGCTATTTCGAACGTGCTTTTACTATTATATAGATAGTATTGTATATGTTTTTTTTTTTTTAAATAATAGTAATTAATATTCGCGTTTATTGTTACTAATCATTAATTAACTATACGAATAATGTTATGTATGTACGAAAAATATATACGAATATGAGACCTTATTATATACACTTTACGTCCATAAACACACAGTGACATTCGCTATTTTTTCTCTATATATTCAAGTTCAAACCGTCTTCGCAGCTTTTCAATCATTTTTTCACACGATGATATTTTAAATATCAATAAATACAATTCACATCATATTGTAATATTAAACGCGAGATGGCAATGTCGGATGCGACCTGTATGGATCTGTATTTAGGATGAGACATAAGCCTTAGGTTTTTTTGTTTTCTGTAGGTAGTGCTGGGAACGAAACATTATATAGATAAGATTATCTAGTACATATATGTCTACTATATCAATTGAAACAGAAGTCGAAAATTATTATTACTTTATTACGAGTAAATACATTTTATATTGTTAATTAAACGATATTTTTCAATATTTTAAAATTAAAATTACGTAAAATATTTAACTTGTCTAGTAATAATTTATATTGAAACTATTGAACTATACTCAAGTTAAAAATAGACTCGATACGATACTGGTCGGATGTAGGTATGTATGCATATTCTGCGACAAGAAGATGCGATTTTCTTATTTTCCCAAAAATGTTGTTTTTACACAAACAACCGATAATATAAAATCGAGAAATAATTATAGATTATCTCGTTGTTATGTTTAATTTCTAATTTGAATAACAAAAAAATATTACGGAGAAAATATTTATTTTTTATTTATATTATACATGGTTTCTATAAAATATCCAAATATAATTATTTGATTGTATATAATGAAAG
This sequence comes from Eriosoma lanigerum, assembly GCA_013282895.1. Taxonomy (NCBI): domain Eukaryota; kingdom Metazoa; phylum Arthropoda; class Insecta; order Hemiptera; family Aphididae; genus Eriosoma; species Eriosoma lanigerum. Next base: position 21,602,345 of record CM023359.1, read on the forward strand.
ATATGTTGTAGGTACCAATAAATTAGAAATAATGTGTAATATATTAATTAATATGACAACATAAATTATATAAGTATATAATATAACGATCTTATAACGATATTAGTCACGCGATGAAACATATTTCTGTTATTTAATATTTTAATAGATTTTCATGATGAATGACCAATGCTCAACTTAACACTGTAGTTTTTATAATATCTATCTACGGTCTAAGAATCAACAATTAACATATTTATAGATGCTTAAATATGATTATAATATTACGAAATCTATCTAGAATATAAATAAATAACGAATTTTCCTTTTGATTTTAAGATGTGGACTTTTTTTGTATATTAAATATTAAATAATATACAGTGGAAAAGCTCATTTAAATAATGCTTTTAACGATTTAATTTTCAAGAAACACTTGAAAATTAAAACATTCGCTGGAGTTAATTTACTTTTAGTCTGTAAAATTACTCAAATTATCTATAGTTGATATATAGTATTGATATCATAGAAACATACAATTTCTAAAATATAACAATTAGAGAATACTTTATATAATAATGTTATTATATCCATGTAATTTTGACTTATTTATTTAGGTGCTATAATAAAATGAGATGTTAATAGCCTATATATTTATCGATTTATGTATATTATTACAATATTACTCGATAATAGTATTGTATTGAACAATATATTATCCAAAGTGGATGTCATACGTGGTAATCTACTGAGAAATAAATTGTATCTTGTACTCTTGTAATACTTATTATAAAATATGCCATTTATATTAGAACTATAAAATTGTATTTTATACTATTTAATTTATTTTTCTAAATATATATTACCTAATTAAAATGTATATATAAGACGTAATTGTAATGGTTTTATTTTATATAATTTTAGGATCACAAAGAGTTTATAAAGAAATCAAAAGATTCATTGATAACAAGGAGTACAAAAGAATTATCATTATTACAATTCCACGAAGTTGAACCGCATTTACAGTCAAATCCATTTATTCTATCCGGTTACAGAGCGAGTTTATCAACAAAATTATGCATAGAAAGGTACAACGATTTTTTTGGTATTAGAGATAAATATCTACTTAATACATTCGTAAGTTGCAATATAATTTATTTTATCGTAAATATAAATATGTATATAGTGATGTTAAATAACATATATTAAATTCTATAACGTAATTTAATTAAAATATTTAATTACCTTATGAGTTTTTATGTATTTTATATAAAACATAAAAAAGTGGGAATGTCGATTGTGGACATTCTTAGACGAAATTAGTGGTTTATTATAATTATTAAGATTTGAATGCAATGATATGGCATTAAAAAAAAAAGGATTCTGAGCGAATCTCAATATATTAAAATATATTATAATGATAATTCATTCTAAAATTTATCACGAAATTAATTGCAACTAAATTACACATGTAAATATGCAAAATAAATTTTAAATCCCTATGATCAACATTCAAGGAGTTATCATTTCATGATAAAAATTGTCAGTCACGATTTTCAAAATATTTTATAAATAGATTAAATGGTATATGATAAGGTTTCTACAAAAATTTCAAACCATTAAATCAAAAATTACAAGTAATATTAAAATTTTTTAGAAAAATTCAAAGGTCTATATATTAATCTCTCTATATTTAGATAAAAAAAACAATCAATCCGTTTCAAAATTTTACTGAACGTAAATATATATATTATTAATATATAACTAATAACCTATATATAGGTAACTATGTCAGTACTAAAAAAAAATTTTCTAGGCCCTACGATCAAAACTCAATTAGTAATCAAGAAATAAAAAAAAAATTAAATAACAGACCGGTAATTTTGCCAATTTCCGCTTTTCAAGGAAACAATTTTGGAAAATTTAAAAAATAAGCTAAATAAAGTATCAACTAGATGAAATTTGGTACGGAAAGGGTACCCTATTTGTGGTAATCTGAATATTATTTCTACCCGAAAAAATGTTTTCATACATCAGAAAAATAAAAATAAAATGCCTATAAAGAATTTATAAGAAATCACAAAAAAAAACATCTCTGTAGAAACAATACATTCCTCGCTCCGCTCAGAATCTACAAGAAGAGACGATCGTTAAAAAATATTGATTTGAATAATCAGTTATAGAATTGCTTTATCTAAAATATAATAATAAGTTAAATTCTTTAAATGGTTATTGTAAAATGTAGTAAATAATTAACAATGTATAGGTATTTGTTGTTGATTTAATGAATACATTTCAAAACTAAACATTATTTTTACATATTGTCTTCCTATTTATTCATATATTTATATATGTATAAACCATTATTGTTTTTGTTATCATAATTTTTGAAAGTTAAAGACTAATATTGTAATGAACAAAGTTTAAATAAAATAAACACTTACTATTAAAAAATATAGTATAATAATGACAGTTATTAATAAACAAATATTATTTTAAATCTAAGGACTCGCAATAATTTCAAGTACACATTATTAAAATAAATTTGTGAAAAATTGTACCTCATGTTCAATTAGAGTATCACTGATAACCTTCGATACCTAATATTTTCAATATGATCAATGAAAAATGTCAATGACCTTCACATAGTAATTAATGATTAGTTCCTTACAATGGTTTGTGTTAACTAACAACCATCATTAGTGTTTTTACAAATCATAAAAAATGTAAAATACGCATTTAAAAAATTGTCATTTATCTAAACACGGTTAAATTAATTAACTACCTATATAGTAATCTTTAATATTTATTAACAAACCTATAATGTAAAATTTAAAATCGATCAACTTTAGCTTATTATGTCATCGTACACGTTCTGCAAAATCATTATCTCGATTAATTGTTGTTCATTATTTTGCCTTTTGTTTCAGCGCCTTTTGGTTGACCAACGAAACCGTAAATATTTGGTCTCACGTATTTGGCTGGATGCTGTTTTTCGGCTTAACAATTTACGATTTGTTTTTGTTAAATATTCATGCTTCTCAATTTGATAAGCTCGTTGTGGGACTGTTACTTGGATGTTTTCAGGTATATTTAAATAGCAGATGACACAAATATTAATCTAGTAATTTATTTTTCAAGCTAAAATTGAAATGCAATCAAATTTACCGTTCTAGACGAATGTATAGTATACTTCATTGGATTGCCAAATTCAAAATCTTATTTATTATCATAAATATGTTTGATATACAAATATATTTGTTAAGATTACTTCGATTTTCAATTTTTATTTGTAAAATCTACTGCATACCAGTTTATAAATATTGTTTAAACTTTTATTACACCAAAAATAACACGTTAACTGAGGCATCTACATTTAATAATTAATAATTGTAAATTCTGTTGTATATTTATAGATCAGTATGGCTTCTTCAACGATGTACCACACGTTCTCTTGCAAATCGGAGAAACATTTCCACTGTTTTTTGTCATTCGACTTGTTTGGCATAGCGTTAAGTTTGTTGGCTATCTACTTATCAGGAATTTATTACGCTTTTTGGTGTCATCCCGTAAGCGTACATATTTAATAATAAATTATTATCATTTTCATAATTGTGCGTGTATTTTCCAAGGTTCACCAAACGTTTTACTTGTCCACCGTGTTCTTTATATTTATGGTCGTTATGTCATTGCAAATACCAAAACTTAAAGCCAGTGATAATTTGAAAATGATCTCATTTGTGTGTTGGGCAGCGTACGGAGTGATACCGACATGGCACTGGGTCAGCATCATGGGTGGATGGGAAAATCCAATAGTCGCTGTAAGTTAACGTGTATGATTAATAATTTAATGATCGACGACAATAATAATTTACAAACGAATATGATTGTCGTTAAAAAATAACCAAACATTTAATTGTTACACGGTGGAAATAAATCCTATGCGGTTATTGTTAATTTTATCATTTTTATTTTTTACCTTACAAAAAACGTTATAATACTACTATGTACTACTATTATTATTTATTAAATGTATGAGCTAAAACGGGGTAAGCGGCATTAGTTTTCAGATAAAAAAAAAAAAATGTAACAAACGAACATATTATGTGTCGATTTAGATTAATTAATTTTTTTTTAATCAATTTCACTTGTAACTATTGTTCACTTACCTATTTTAAATACCTATTGTTAAAGCAAAAAAACGATTTCAAAAAACAAAACCTGCGCAGTTTATATGAATAATTTATGAAAAAAGAATTATAAACACTACACTTATCAATAATGCATATACATATAGAACATGTTTCAAACACCGCGAAAGCAATTTGAATAATTCCGAAATCAAATGATTAAAAATTAAGAATAATTGATAAGGTTAATATTATATACAGATAATATATTTTTAGGTCACTAAAACTTAACACGTACCTACTACATACCATTTGAATGTTTATTATATATAATACCTATACCTATATATAGTCGAACAAACTATATAGGTACTTATTTTGAAATATTGAACTAATTTTAACTTACTTTTATTATTATTACTATTACAATATCCTTTAGATTTAATTATTGTACAATTAATCTAATCTAATTAATTAATTAATTAATTAAACTATTAAACGATTCATTTATTGATTATACACTTATACGCGTATATACTATTAATAAAACATACGCAGCAATACAATATCTATAATTTACTGAATCTAAAACTAATATTAATGTTTTTTTACATGTGCTATAGATGTTTTATACATTTATAGAAATTATATAAAAAAAAAAAATAGAAATAAAAGATAAAAAAAGTATTAAAAAATGTTTATTTATATTAATTTATTATTTTATATTTATTTGTTTATTTATTTTTGATTACGTAATAATGTGAAAATGCTTTAATATAATCAAATTTAGTAATTATTTTTTCTTTAATAATTTTCTATTAGTTGGTTTAAAATAATTAAAATTAAAATTTTTAAACCGAAAATATAGTCTTTTATTAATTTAAAACAGTTTAATTATTATTTTCAATTACCCATTGAAAAAGTTATTATAAAAATATAAAATATATATATATATTATGTATAAAGGGCCGGCTCTAGTGATATTTTAAATGTAGACAAGACTTAAATTTGCAGCCCCTGTTTTTTAATCATTATTATTCTATATAAAAAGGAGAAACGGGCTTTTTTTCTTTTGGTAATATAAAAATCATATTAAAATAATAAATAAGCACTAAATAGATGTATACAAATACAATATAATATGTATAAAATAACAAATGCAATTCTTAATAATTTAATCTTAACTTTAAAAATTTAATTTTCTTGCTTTTAAAGATTCAAAATCTAAAATTTAAATTATTTAGTAAATGATTCCGAAAAATGCCGCCTCTTTAAAAAGTGTTTTTCATGCCTTCGTAGGCTTGAGCCTTAAGCCGGCCCTGCATGTATAATATAAAATAAAACTGTGTAATAAACTAATAATCACTGTGAATAATGTTATATATGATTTAGAGGAATTTACATACGAGTAATTCAGTAACATAATGTTTTTAGGGGAATTTATAATATTTTAGAGGAGTTTACCCGTATAAGGTAACATACAAAGGTAATATACAAAGTATATACAAGGTAATATACAAATAATTTATAATTTCAAAAAAATTAAACTTGTATTTATGTTCAATACAAAAAATAACTGTGATCGTCATTTCGAGTGCTGTTTAAACGTGTTCGTGAAATTAATAGTTATATAAATTATTACGTAAAGATTGAAATAATTGTTATTCATTACAAAATTGACAATAAACTAATTTATTATTGTTAAAGTAAAGGGAATAATAATTATTAATAGTTATTCAAACAAATTGTTCGAAGTGTTCGTTGTATAAATGAAATGTTAAATAGTCCCTGAAATTCATTCCTCTAAATTTAAAATTCGACAATCTTAAATTTATGTCGATTTAATTAATAAACTTTATTGTAAAGTTTTCAATACCTACCTTAATAATTATTATTTAAACTGTGTTTGTATTTATATAAAAATGTGAAGTTGACTATGTTTTTATAATTTATCAAATATACCTCGCTATTAGCATATTTATTAATATTAAATTATTTATAATTTGCTACAACATTAAAAAATGATTATATTGTACATTTTTTTTTTCAGAAATTGTTTTCAAGAATTTTAAATATGTACTTTATTTCTGGACTCGCCTTCTTAATTTACATTACTAGAATGCCAGAACGGTTTTTCAAAGGTAAATATTTTATCATTAAAAAACAATTATATTAGTACTTTAAGATAATATAGAATTTTGATAAATATGAAATATGTTTTATAATTTTCTTAAGTTATGTATTCAACAAGAATATTTGCGTTACTTCTTAATTTTATAACTATTAAAAGTTATAATATTACCAATATTCTTTATTGCTATATATATTATTATGTTCAGTATAAAATATAGGTATACAAATTTAAAATAAGTTAGTTTAGTTCTTATCGTGTAATTTATTGTCTTCTGTACGCTACTTCAAAAGAGATAAAACGACTTAAATGGCTTGTTGCTTTTAATATTAACAATACTGACGACTGTGATCGATGACGACGATATTTGGAAGAGTCGCAGTTTCAGTCGTTTCTAGCGTCTATAATATTATTATGATATTACTTAGTTTCAATCTGCCTTACAGAATGTGATATTCTATTTTATTTTCAATTGTGTTTAGTAATCGATGTTATTAATTACAGGTAAATTAGATTATATTGGATCGTCTCATCAATGGTGGCATTTCCTAGTCGTTTTAGCGTTGTATTACTGGCACAACACCGGAATCATGTACATAGAATACAGAATGAATCACGGATGTGCACACGATTTACGACTATAAATTTTGATAATTATAATTGCTCAAAGTGTATATTATTATAATTAAATTATTTTCTATGTTAGTATCTTTGTTATTTTGCTATGTATTTTATATAAATATTCTTCTTTATATATTGTGTATAATATAATATAGGTAATACATTTTTGGTAATAAAATGCAATTAATTGGAAAAATGACTTTTTTTTTTAAACTACATTATAGTAAATATAAAAAACTCAATTTAATTTCTACATGTGGTAAATTGTAATATAATGTAATATGCGATAAATTCCCTAAAAAGTATATTTAAACATATTTAACTTCTAAATAATTTTAAATTGTATTTTTTTTCATAATATCATCTTTTTATTTGAATCCACACATTAACACAAGGAAATTGCTAGGTATCACAAAAAAATTTAGTCACCTTGTACCTAATAATAATACAGATTAATAAAATATATAACCTAATAATTTAAAAGTAATAAAAATTTGTAAATAACTGTTTATTTAAACACATTTCCTGAATAAAATGACATCGAATTATTTAAGCTGTTCATTTATAATTTGTTCACTTTTAACTAATGAAATGATGTGAAATCGTTTCAACCTTCAGGTTAATTTAACACTTGACAGTCTCGTGTTAATTATTTTCATTGGCCTATAAGCATATATTATACCTTTACACACGGTTAAAATATTATGCGAATAAATATAGCTTTTATAGTTTATGGGTTTTATTGGAAGAAAACAAATATTTTTCATTCTGTAAACTTTTGAAATAAGATGTGGATGGAGTAGTGAGTATGATTTCCGTATATGTATATTGTTAATACCTGGTATTTTTTCAATATAATTTATACGCACTTTCACGGTTTTAATACTTCCTCTTGGCAAGGATGAAGAAATACTTACATGCATTATATCAGGGGTTAGGTTGGGTTAGGTAAACATTATATTCTCACGTAATAAACATTAGGTTTATAGAATAATATCAATTTATTTAAAAACGTCTCGCGGGGGAGAGAGAGCTCTTGAAAAAGCGAATACGAATAATGTGTCTAGTAAGTATATTATAATAAAAGTTAGAATATACCGTACATCACCGAAACTATTACCGACTATAATAGTAATAATAGTTGTACGATATAATGTAATCCAATAATAGAATTATATTTAGCTTTTTTTTGCTTAAAAAATAATAATATCATTTAGGAAATAAAAATCTATAATTTTATATTCGAAATCGTTCTCTACATCTTTCAGAACGTCTGCAACTAACATTTATATAGACTGAACTTGAATAATGTATTATTGGTAGATTGGAAATTTATTTATGATATAATTTTTTGACTACATTCGATCATGCTAATATCAAAATGATCTAAATTCCAAATTTTATTTTGTATGAATCTAAGTCCCGACTTAGTGGTTTTATAATATGATTATAAAATCTAAACTATAATAATATAATAGCTATAATTGCCGCAAAAATTAAATAATAAAAATTAATGAAATATTAAAATTAAAAAACACTATATCTACAGCTTATCAAAATAAATATCTGTAGCGAAATGGAATTTTTGTTTTTTTGCTCCTCCTGAAAAGTGTGAAAATTGGATTAGAATCAATTACTTCTCAGTTATGGAATAATAATGAATAAAATGTTTTAGTTTTATATAGTCGAAGAGTTGCAGAAAAAATTCTGATAATCTGTTAAAATATGAATTTTATTTAAATAAGGAATCTACCCAGCACGTACATAGCATTGATTAATTATGCATTTGTTGTATAATTATATTGTATAATTAATCAATGTACATAGTATGCGCAGAGTAAATAATTCGTTTATATGTGTAAAAAACATCGTGTTTTTTCCTAAAAAAATTATAAACACAATTTGTTTGTTATACTTATTCGCATACCATCTATAGTACTCACTCCCTTTAAATTGAAATTTTATAGGTACAATTAATCTGTACTGAATTATATTATACTATGCAATATAACAAGACTAGACATTAACGAGTTAAAAAGTCATGTTCCTTTTAATTAAACTATATAACGAGTTACTTATTTATTTATTAAGATAAACTTAACGAGTTTAATTTTTTTTTCAACAAAGTTTTTTTTTAGTTAATTATTTTTTCATGTTAAATCAAATATACTTTTATAGAAAATACATTTAATTTAACTAACAACAATTGTATCAAAATTTTCAATTAAAGGAATTAAAATCTATAAAATTAAAGGTAAAACTAATCAAATTATATAGGTTATACATACATATTAAAACATATAAGTCACCTATAAAACCTATACAAGTTAAGTTTTAAACTTTTGTTTTCATTTAACATTCAACTCTCTTAAGTTAACTAAAATTCAAAATAACTATCAACTTTTAATTTAACTCAAACACTTCTAGAAATGTTTCAATTTAAGGAATTGAAAAAAATTATTTAACTTGCCCAGACTTGATACATAATATTATAAATATATCCTTTGTGATTTGTTATATTCATCTCGTGCCGCGAAATCGTCGTTTGTACTTTTTTTTATATACACACATACATGTACGCAGGTTGGGTTGCGTGCGTGTATATTATATATAAATATAATATAATATATTATTATGTGTGTGCGACGTCGGCGGGCCGCGAGCTTCTCGAAGGGAAAACTACCTCGGCAGTAACTATAGTAACACCCCTCGTATTGAATCCAATTTCTGTTCGGCGGCTTTATCTCCTAAGCTACCCGTCGCGTCCTACACCGCCGGAGCCCACCCACGCGCGCACGCACATACACCCGCGGCATACCTCCCCTAAAACGCCATTTTGTCTCCTTCCGCGTCCGAAACTACCCCACCCCCCCGTCGGGGCAACCAACCCCATCCGGCTTTACGTATATATATATATAATTTTTTTTTCTCGTCTTCTTATTTTCCTTCTCCTCTCAAAATGATTATATACCTCCCACTCCTCGTTTTCAGTCGCACTCTCCTTCTATACCTATCCCGTTTTTCGTCCTCTTTGCCGCTATATATTTTCCTCTTATATTCTCTTATACCGTGCCGCCAAGAGCCTGTCTTTCGCAGCCTGCAGTTTATATTATTATTATTATTATTATTATTATTATATTATTATTTCGTTATTTTCTCTTGACTTCTGCGGGTTGTCCCGGGGATTTTCAAACAATCAATTCTGCGGATGAAAGGAGAAAACGGTGATAAAAAAAAAAATAAAAAATAAAAACGCACACACAACAAAACAAAAACGAAATATTATGTTCGTGTGTATTACACGCTCGCGTTGATATCGTAATATATTTATACACATAACAATTAAATATAAAAAAAAAAAAAAACAAAAACAAAAACAAAACGCTTGTGTAGTCGTCGTAAATTATTTTTTTTATACTTTTGAATTTAGGATTTATCGGAGGAAAAAATCGCTCTAAATACAAATATCTTTATTTTATAAAATTCGAATTTTTATTCGTCTTCTTATTAGCGTCGTTTAGGTTTACGTTTAAAGTAAAAAAACGAGTTTTCAATGTCAATTAACAAAGAAACTATAATACGGGTTAACGATGTAATCAAAACATTATATTGAATTGCACTAAGAATTATTGAGAAAAAAAATGATATCCTTAAAAGTTAAAATACAAATGCAACTGCACATTATTTTGATTATGTGAAAATAATGGTATTCAGTATATAAATATTTCATATTTTACAAATATATTTTATTAAAATCAATTTTTAATGCCGTTCGATATTATCACGATTGGTTTTAATTTTCAGTAGAATGTCATCTGATGACATGTCGCACATGTTATACGTTTAAAAGTAATTTGATGCGAAACACAAATTTTAACATATATAACTATTACATGGATTCAAATATTATAATATATTTAAATTAAAAATTATTTTATTTTATACACACCAATAATGTTAAAAGTTAAAATAAAACAAATCTTTAGTTTTCTAAATAATTCAAAATTGTTTGAAATAGGTAGTTATTTAATTTAAATAATAATAATTACAACAGAAACTAATAAACTAAACTTGTATATATAATTTATATTTACTGTTAATATAAATTATAGTATGATTTTTTTTTTAAAATTATTAAAAGGTGTTTAATAATAAATTGAATTCTGAAATAATAGTATACCATAAATGATTTATAACTTAATTAAAAATAATATTACATATATTAAATATAATTGTTGATTAATAAAAATACATTTGTGATTTATCGGAGTTCTATATATGTAAAGTAAATGAAAATATTTAATGTTTTAGAAGAAATTTATTGAATTATTATAAAATACTAAGTATTGATAAAACATCCAAAATAACTAACATACATGATAAAATATTGCCTATTCATGGCTCCTTAAAAACAATGGTTCTATCTTCTAACAACAATTTTAAGTAAATTGAATGTGTCGCCTCGACACATAAAATATATAATATAAACATACTTTTCGCGATATTTATATGTTATAGCCAATATAAGTGAAATCACTCATTTCAAGAAATTAAACATGTTTTTCCAATTTGTGAAATAAGAAAAAAATATCAATAAATAGTCAATTTTTTATGAAATATCGGTACATGGAATTTTCATATCGGATTATTTTGTTCAATGGTTGACCAATTTGCAGTATAAGAAAAAAGTTAATTTTTTTAATTGAATAGATGTAGAATATAATAATAAAAGTTGTACAAGCTGCACTTGTAAAACGAAATGTCAAGTCAAAGTACAAAAGAAACGTGTAATATGTTATTGCTATCTGATAACAAGTCATTTTTACATTTATTGATCATACGTTAAAATAAATATTGCGTTATTGCACAATAAGAAAATTATACGTCTATTTTATGAAAAATTGATTATTTTATAAAATTTCTTCTTATTTCACAATGTAGGAAAAACATGTTATCCATTTCATGAAGTGGTCAATTTCTCATGTAATGGGATCTAAATTTAGTATCTAAAAATAAGTGGATATGCGATCTATAAACAGTGTTTGAAAAATTCATAATTTTATCATTTTTAAATCAGTCAAATATTTCAATGTTTTCAATTTGTATTAATTTTTTTTTTTTTTTTGAATTTATTATTTATTTTAATATTTATGTAAAAAAATATAGGTATTTATTTAACTGATTTAATTTTTTTTTCATTCGGTTGATTGTTTTATATTTATAATCTTCTATTTCTTGTCGTTTTTGTTCTTCTTTTTCTTCTTCTTCTCAACTAATTGGAGTAGGACATCCAATCAATCCTACACCATCATAGATCTCCTACCTCTCGAAAATTTATACTATCTACCTCTAAATCATTCTTTATTCCATTTCTTCTTTGGTCTTCCCCTCCGGTTCCTCAATCACTTTCTACGTTCCATTCTATATAACTCTCTCTTCCCATAATAAATTTGATTAATTTACAATTTTTCCATTTAATTAATTTAGTAAATATAAAATAAATGATAAATAGTTAAGCACATTAAATAAATCACTGTTTTCTTACACATGATAACGTTTTACTTAATTAAAAAATAATAATATAGTATACAAAAAAAAAAAATTACAATTAATTAATATTGGATAAGTAATAATAGTTATCTCTTCAAAATTGGTAGGATGTTTATATATTAGATAGTGTTTCTAAATGAATAAAAAAAAAATTATATATTTCACGATTCGGCGACATATTTCATAGGATATAGTGAAATATTTCAGACTTCAATCACTACATATATACAGGGCGTATCACGTTTTGACATTTTTCAGTGTAATATCAATGTAAAAATCTCAAATCCTCGTTATATAAAGTTTAATTGCGTTATAACGAGGCTAGAAAGATGGCTCTCAGAAATCTCCGTTCGTCATCAGCATGACTATGCGGCAGCAATAATAATAATAATAAAAATCTCTTGGCAGAGTGTTGCGGTGCGAGCGAATTTACTTAGGGAAAAAAAACGAAAGACGACCATTCTGCGGGACTACGGGCTTATGCTAAATCCTCTGCAGTACCTAAGACCTTCACTTATTCTGATCGCGAAAGCTGTTATTTTTTTCTCCTCACAGGTTACGATATAGTGTATATAAATATAGAACCCCCGCATTTCGTCCCGCACCCCGTATCCGTTTTTTTTTTCATTTAGCTAATCGATTTCAAACCCGGAACGATGTGAATAATAATAAAAAACACATCGATACGATTAAAAAAATACATATATTATTACGTACCCGCTAATTATTAAGTCACTGCCAGTGTTTTTTTTTTATATTTTTTAAATGGGTAGGTTTAATTGAAATCGGAGACATTATAAAAAAAAAAAAAATCGAACACACACACATACACATCGATACGTGATTTCGTTTGTCGGCTAATGATATTATAATAAAAAAACATTAAAAAAAAAGGGTACATTGTAATGTTTTTGTATTTAATGTGCTCGCCGGGGTGTTAAACAAAACGACGCGTCACCGTTAATTCGTTATTAACGGGCCCGGGAACCCTATAACAATTAACGGGGGCGTGCGCTGAAATTATAGAAATAACAATAACGTCATTAACAATTATTGGTTTTTCGCATAATATAGATAGTAAATTTATTTCTCGAAATGTTTTATACACCCGAGAGACACGCAATACTTAGGTACCATATACAATGTGCACCTAAAATGCTGAAACGAAATTTCTAACTAATATTTAATTTTTTAAAAATAGTGTATTGGTTTTTGTTGACTACTCATGATGGTGTTAAAATAATAATGGTCGAACGGTATAAAAACATGTTTTGGCCCACGAGGGACCGTGTACGACTTCCACGGGTAGCCACGGACTTATTGCACGTGGTGGCGTCTGAACTCTGGAGTAAGCAGGACGAAATTATCCTAAAAAGCTCACTAATTTGGTTAACTAAATCGTCATGTTCTAATTATGACCAAGAACAATCTCTTCGAGCTCTTGACTTGTGAAAATTGATACCAGCTAGGTAAAATAGCATGTTTGTTTGTTAGAAGGGATAAAATAACTGATTTTCTCATAGTGTTTTAAAATAAGTTATAGTCATTATAAAATATAATCTACCGTAAAAAACCTATTGGTTATTAAAAATACTATAGTTAATACAATACTATACTTTTAGTTAGGAGTGCATAAATATTGATTTTTAATAAAAACAATAGACCGTTCGTGTTTTTTACTTATTTTGTCTCGAGAGAATAGTATGTAATACATGTTTCTTATCTTAAAATGTATCAAACATATTTACCACAATAAACACATGATGTAACGATGCACCGAAAGATGCACAAAAAATATCGTATTTTTATTCATATAATCATGAGACGAATTTTGTATTTATCAATCGATTAGCAATTATGATCCAATATATTATTTTATATATATCTCACCATTCCTTATCAATCGTGGCTTAAGGGACTATATTTCCAACATATACCATAATATTATATTTCCCGTCTGTATTTAGGTTACAATTGACTTCCAGTCCCCATATTTCTCTTCTCTATTAATACCTTTAAATTTCTTGTAATCTTCATACTAATGAAGTTTATTGTGATTTTTATCATATCCTATTTGATTGTCCCTCTCTCTTTCATCAATTTATGAAATTATTTCTATCTATTTCCATCGGTTATTTTTCTCTTGGTATTTACTTTTAATTCTCATTCCATCCCTGTTATTTATTTAATCATCAATTTCACCCTAGTTTACTTCTTAATTTAGTGTAATTTAGTAAGTAATATTTGTTTTTATTTTTAATTTTGTTTACGAGCTATAATGCCGAAAAACAATAGCTCTTAATATAAAAAAAATTACCAACCATTACCAAAATTAATGATCGATATGTTAGTATGTCACCAATCAGTAGCTCGAGTTTTTTGTATACTCATTTATGAGTATTTAGAGATATATTTTTAGAGTTTCGACCACGCGAAGAATAAATAAATTAGTTTTTCTAGTTTTTCTAGTTTTTCATGATGTTGAAAAACAAATTCTACCGAAATTATTATTATTAAAGGAGTACGATATTATTAATTATATTTAACGATAGTAAATGGATTATTATTACTACAAGTTTCAATAGAAAATGTACTTGTACTTTTAATTTTTTTTATCGTAATTGTAATGGGTACATTATGTATAAATTAAGGCAAAGGCAGTTTTAATGAAAAATTGTACTACACATTAGTATTTTACCTACCTACAATAAAATTATACAAAAACGTTGGATCTGATTCTGCTTTATTCTATATTATTAAAATTTGAATGAATTATCTAGAACTTTTTATAATTTCTGATAAAGCGATATCATTATTTTTGTTACAATAGATTATACATATTTTTCTTAATGGTTAAAGAATATAAAATAATTGTGTGTTCTTTGTTGAATAATTAATAACTGAATCTAAATGTAAATGTATGTATATACTTATTTGTAAGTATACACTACTTTAATCCTTAGTGCTCAATTACTATTTCGGATTACGTAATTTGTGTCGGGGTTCACTAAAAAATAGGGTCTGGAATAAGGAATGTTTAATTCATTATGGGCTTCGCTGGAGTAGTTCCAAATTTTCAATAATGTAGAAAACCAGAGGAAACAATAATATGCTTAACCTAACCAGTAAGAATATCCATGGATTTAACCCAATGGAGATGTATATGGATATTGTGGAAAACCGAATTGGATAGACGTTAAAAACGGCGGATTTCCCTCCAAACAAAAATAATTGAAGGAAGTGAATCGATGGGAAAGAAAACGTGAAGTCGAAACCGTAATTTCGCAGTATTGTGTTCTCTCGTATGTATACTTTTGTATATTATCCTAAACCTAAACACACGTAAAACGAAATTGAAATATATATATTAATAATAATATTATACATAATAAAACAACCTATATCGTTTGAATATATTTGGCTGTATTGTAGAGAAACGATACTTATATTATAATACAATATCATAAAATTGAAAACAAATATTTTACTTATTTCCGTTCTAACTAATATAATATATTATAATGTTGGTTATATAAAACTATCGTAAAATACAATATTTCTGTTATTTATTGTATTGGATTTCTATATTGAAGTTAAATCGCAGACGGTATAATAAAAACGCGATATCCTATTGCCGAATGTTTGTCTCGATACGTATCGTTCGTTGAAAAGCTATTATATGTACTATTATTATATTTTATCGTATGTAGACGAAAGTCGCATCGGGAAAATATGTTTTTATTATAATTTCGCGTGTATACGGTCGTTTTCTATATGTGAAAAACTATTTCCTATTTTATTATACATATATTGTTATTATATATATATATATATACACACACACAAAAGTTTTCAATATATTTTTCGGATTTCTTACATAAACATATTATATATTATTTCGTATTGTTTACATAACAATAGAAATGTGTGTTGCGAATGGAACCGGAGGGATTGGGTCAACATATTTTATGTGTATGTAATTTCGTTTTAGGATATCTGAAATATATTATGGATAACAAAATATTATGTCGGCCAACAATATGTGTTCTTTCGACGTAATACATGTATATTATTTTAAAATAACAATAAATGTGTACTCAAATGCGTTTTCGTTTAGAAAAAATTTTATGTATGTATTTCTTCAACACTCTCATTACAATAAAACGTTGAACAGAAAAAAAAAAAAACGAAAATGTTAAAATTTCTCTAACTACACAAATATAATTTTTTACAATAAATATTATTTAGTAGTAATCATTAGATGTATAATAATATATAATACACATTACACATGATGAATATTATACAGGGCGCGTGGAAAAAAATGCTAAATTTATACATAATACAACACTATATTATTATCGTGCCGACTTTAAGATAACGTTAGAAATACATATTATATTTTTTACAAGAACAAAAAAAAAAAAAATCTATACACATTTAATTTCAAAATGATAAAACATATTGTCATGAGCCTATATGTTATAATTTAATAACAGCTCCGGTGATCTAAACAGCTCTACGCGTATAATATTAAATACTAATTTATTTGAACATTGCGGCCAATGTCGTAGTTTTCGAATAGAATTAGAAAATTGATTTAAATTGTAAGGATTAAAAAATCACAAGAAGTATACAATTTTTTTCGTCTGTGTTAACTACATTGCATATTCTACTATACATATTCTAAGTTTAAAGTTATGTAAGATTCTGTTGTTAATCTATGATGGAAAATATTTATAAAGCAATTCAGATGGATAAAAAAAAAATTTAAGTTACGAAACTTGATGTATTATCGAAATATCGACTATTGTTGTATATTAAGACTGAAGAAGAATATAAATGTTTCTTCCATCTGAACACGTCCCACGTGTATTGTATATATATAATAGGAGTATTTACAATATTAATAATAAAATATAAATTTTGGACTAGATGACGTTTAATTTCATTAATGCCATAATCTATTTAAAACAAAACGTATCGTTATTATATAATATTTAGATATATTATAAAAAAAAACAACTGAAACATGTCCAATGAATTCTATAGATATAATATTATATTATTTCGTTATATTACATATGATAATATATACATTAACACATAAAGGCCGTGTTTGTAGGATAAATAATAATATTTAGTGATATGGGTCGTACCGAAATCGAATCAAACTGTTGAAATATTCTATTAAACTCGAAAACGGTATTATCTTACCTTTTTCAATTTGATAACAATTCGCAAGTTGATCTCCGGTCTCAGTTAACATTTCAATCGCGCATATACGTTTTGTGCAAAACCAGTAAGATTATCAGATAGATTATTTTTGTCGTAGACTTTGGAATTCGAACAGTTCGACCCCCATCCCTAATATTATATATTATATTATTAAACATATGAGCACGATTCCTACCGAAAGGAGGCAAGTGAGACGTAAATTTGTGGCTAATATTATTATATAAATATATATATATATATATATATATAAAAAATTACCGTTTGAATATATACGAGTATATATAAGTACTATTTAGTGGACGAGGAGGAGGACGACGATAATTATTTTATTACATTTTTAAATCATATATTTACACAACTTACACACAATCACGTTATTAAACACGTGCGTATATGATAGACGAGTACGATTAAAGCAAGGCCGCCGCGGCTGCGTGCATATGCGTCAATTCGGAGTGTTGCTTGATCGCGGACCGGCCACCGCCGCCGTCTACCTGCTGCTGCTGGTGATGCAGCTGGTGATGGTGAAGGTGTTGATGGTGACCGTCGACTTGGTGTTGGTGATGGTGGTGCTGGTGATGATGGCCATCGCCGGTGCCGTCGTCTTCGTCATCGTCCACGTCTTCATCGTCGTCATCGTCGTCGTCGTCGTCATCGCCGCCGTCCCGGACGTTATCGCCGCCACCTCCACCGCCGCCGCCGCCACTGCCGCCATCGCCGCCACCGTCGTCCATCTCCTCTTTGAAGTCCAACAGGTCTTCAACCGTGTACCGGACGCTTCCTCCGGTGCGCTCTTCGCGTCAGACCGGCGTCCGGGTGCCTTCGCTACCGGAATTTCCGCCGCCGGTTCCACCGCCACCGGTGCCCTGACCGCCGCCGCCGTACTGTTGTTGACACGATGACGAGGACGACGACCGATTGCCCACGCCGCCGTTCACTTGCACGTTAGCCTGTTGCGCCTGCAGCGAACCCGGCGAACCGGACGGTTGGTATCCGCCGAAACCGGAAGCGTGTTGTTTCGCCTTGAGCCGGAGGCTGGCGATGCTGCTAGACATGACGTTACACGGCTCGGCCGGCCGGTGATGGTACACCGAGTACGGTGTGGTCGGCGGACAATACGGCGGCCCGTTTTGCGGCGCCGGCGTCGGCAACATCGATCCGGCAGCCGAAGTGGCCGCGTTGAAACAGTTCACTGGCGCCTGATGATGATGATGGTTCACCGACCCCAACGGGTTCACCGACCACGGGAACGTCTTCGATCCCAACGGGCTGGGCACCTGTAACACACGTATAAAGGCAGGTTGTTATATAAACGATCGAGATATCGAATACCCTTTAGCGTTTAGCCGAATTCGAATAAAATTATAATAAAGAAAATTAAACCACTAAAAAAAAAAAAAAATGATATGAATCATATATAATTATTATTATGCAGTAGGTATTATCGTATTATTATTTTGTTTTTGCGGATAGTCTGTACTCGCCTACAGAGGCGGCTTGAACATGCATTTTGTGGTTCACTGAACCACCAATAATTTTGGAGTGGGTGTCATTTTAATAGATGTGGACTTGGTCTAGGTTACCGGTGGTAATATGAAAATGATAATTTGATAGCCAAGTCATTGCTAGCAGCAAATAGATACAATCATCAAAGATTGAATAGCATACATTAACTGTATTAACGATTAACTTACATACAGCTTTATAATATAGTCACGTATTAACCAGTTGCGGATCAAGAGTTAAATTCTAGGGGAGCCTTCAAAATAAATTATTACTAAACAAAACATAAAAAAACCTAGTTTTGAAAATAGCTTCTTTAAAAATAGTTTTTAAATTATTTTAAACGATATTATTACTTATATATAATTATATATTTTTATTTCTAATGTTAAATTGTTTGATTGGTTATTTATAATTCGGTACTAATCATATCAAAACATTGAAATTTCTTAGCAAGTTTTAGTATAAATAATAATCGTCAAAAAATTAAGTAAGGTTATGTAGTTTGACTTTTTTGTAGGTGGGTGGATGGTATTTACTAATTTTGAACCACCAACTGAAAAATGTCAAACCGCCTCTGCTTGCCTATCGTTCTACAGAGGAAATTGTCTTACCTTTGTCGCCCAATTGTTGTACGACGTGTATGCGGTACTGTACAACGAGTCTGTGTCGGTGAATGGTTGCATGAGACCGTTGAATTGCGTTCCGAATCCGTTTTTAAAGTCCACAGCCGCAGCCGCTGCGGCGTTCATGGCGTTTCTTTCACGTTTCCGCCATTTGGCCCTCCGGTTTTTAAACCATACCTGTGTATCAAAAATATGGTACCGATTTATGTTTAATTTTTTGTGCATACATCGCATAAACAGTATAATAGACTAATTAAATAACGCGGTAACAACGAACGACTTAAATTTCCGATCAGACGTTTAAAATACAGTTTATCGTTGTTATAACAGGATTACAGACTATATCAGAAACAGGACAAAGTTATAATTTTATAAACATGTCTGACATTTAATTTTATCACCATGCATAGATATTATATTGTATATTATTATATCTCGTAAAATATTTTTATCGTAAATCTATTTAATATCATCACTTGATAAAAAATAATAATCGATTATTATTGTAAAGTCCAAATGATTCGAATACACCGAATACGAGTTGATTTGTCCTATTCAACAAGTTAGTACTTATATTAAATTATTAAACGATTACGTGAACTCCACAACAAAGGTAATCCATTCAATGACAGCACGTTGTCAACCTTTAGGATTAGAAAAACATTGAACCAAATACAATAATAATAATTTATGATAATAAATAACTTTTACGGTTTTAATACGTATTCGTACACACGATCCTCGTTTCTCGAAATTGTCCCTTTGCCAAGATTGCTATGATAAAGAAGCGGGTTTTGAAGAAAATTCAGTTGATATTTCAGTTGTTCTGGCCACTGTTGTGGTCAATGACAAACGACTGAGCGGTATTATGTTGTCGCCGTGACCATTATAAAGTGTACATTGTATTATTTTGTTGCCGTTGTCCAATAAAATAAAATATCGCCAAAAGTAAAAATGGCATTCCGAGCAAAAGTTATATACATTTATATAAAAATGAATAACAAAGACGAATCTTTCTAATGTAAAACAAGCAGCACACTCTGCGATAATATTCTAAATTCTTCGTTTTTAAACAATTTATGGTTATAATACGCATATTATAATGCATTAATGTATGAATGCTTAAAATAACAAACGTATAGTACACCAATTAAAAACTTACGGTCAAATATCACGAAAATAAATTTGAAAAAAATCCTCGAAAACACGGTATATAAATATTATAAAATATTCGTTGCGCAGCGTAAAACAGGTAATATATACAAAACCTCTCGGTACGGACCAGATCCCGGTTTAACGAAATCTTCTATACAATAATTATTATCCAAAATTTCCAAGTGATTTATAACAATTTCGGAAAATGAGTAAAGAAACATAATCTGTATCTCGTTTATGGATATATAGCCTGCGATATATATAAATATAATGTTACATTGTTATTATAAATACGCGATCGCGACCTTTTGAGAATCTTTAAACGTTAGCGGCCGCGTAAAAACGTCGGGTAAGCGGTCGGAATGCGGATCCATATATTATTTCTTCCACTTCCGGGGACGACGATGGCAGCGGCAGCGGTATGTCATTAATCTTGAGCCTGATGGGCCGGCCATAACGCGCGCGGATACTTGCACTGCCTCCGCTGCGGAAGGAGGACCGCAAAAACAGCCACAGCCTCCGGTAAATAACGAGCCCCCGGTGTTGTCAGCATCAATCAGAAAGCTCGTTAATCTTTATTACCCTCTTCCACCCTCGTCACCGTATCTAACACACCAAATATAGTGCTGTAAGATATATATATATATAAAAAACCGCCACCTTATATAAGCGAAAGTGAGATCTGTATAGATGGATATAGATCTTGACGACGATATATATCCGCTTCGGGAAGTGTATTTACAGGTAATATATATATAAAATCAGTGCTTAAATTGTAAAAATAAGAGAAACTTACAGAAGAGGACTCGAAAAATACTCTTTCCGAGTTTGTGAAAAACATATACCAAAATTTATTTTATAAATTAAAATAAGTACGTTGAAAATGTTTTTAAAAATGTGTGACATTTTTTTGTTTTTATATATTATACATGTTACATATTATATAATGAAAATACTGCATATTACATCATACGTTTATTTATTATGCAGGTAAATTTATGTGCAACTGGCCATAAACTATTTGTGGAAATGGACTTGGAGAGATATTCTACCAAATTTCTATTTTAGCCCCTAACATTGTTTCAGTATTACATAATATAAATATATATTAAACAAATGTTATATGTTATTTTTATTTTTCAGATATTTAAGAACTAATATTGCCATGTTACTTCCCTTGAAATTTTATGATGTTCCTCCTATAGGATATATGCATATATACATAACTACAGATATATTATATAACCGCGATCGATATCACACTTCTGTTGATACCATATTGTAGTAAGATCAAATTTTCTGGTTGGATATAAATTTTCGTTTACAGAAGGTTTGAGTTTTGTTTTGTTTCACCCTGACCGTAATACGTCGTTAGAAAATGTTATGTCCTTTGTTTACTTTATACTCTATCTAATATTGATCAAATTTGGTTTGCACTTAAATCTATAATATATGAATGGTTCAAGGTTTATTACTAAAAATGATTTAACCAATATTAACTAACTAGGTAGTTTAAATTTAATTCATGCATACTGAACTTTTTACAGTAGTTAGTTTTTAAAATTAACAATTTTAAACACGGGTAAAGAATAATTCACACATTATGCGTCGCAAATCTATAACTTATATTATACCATTTTTATATAGGTAGTTAATTTATGCGAGAATTATAACAATATGAAAATATATCAAATATATAAAACAAAAAAATTCAAACAGATTTTCGCTCGTTGATAACGTAGTATTTATATAATATAGAGGACTTTTCGCCATCGCGATCCTTGTTCATATTTATTACGTATGTATTATTGTATTTTAGCTCCGCGGGTACCGGGTGATTTTTCATTACATCGGGATTACGCGACAGTCAATAATAATAACAATAATAACCGCGACGAGGAATAGTATTATAATAATAATATATCAAAACGGCATAAAATACATTTATTGTAAAACGATAAACGTTGCGGCGCGTTAATTTAAACGGATTTAACGCGTATTAAAACGTACGAGCAGAAATGTATATATTATCGTATATGTGCGTATATAACAACAGTAATAATAATAATAATAATATATAAATAACTGTGTGCATAATGCGGTACGTGTGTACGTATAAATGCCGGCACGTGCGCCCGGTATATGGGGGATAAAAATAATATATTTAATCGTACGGTGAATAAAATATCGGAAAAACGACGGCGGCGGATTTCGAATTGAGGGTGTTTGTATAATATATACGTATAGTCGTTTTTAAATCTCGTCAGGTCATAAATTGATTCTTTTGCCCTCGTCGGCAGCGGCGGCGGCGGCGCGGGCGAATCGTTAGCATGAGCGCGCGCGCGCGGCAGAAACAACGCACAGACAACAATGCGTTATTACATAATATATATATATATATATATATATATATTATAATAAACTTTTAATAATGATATTGATTGTGCGAAACTTTTGAAACGTATAAAATATATACGATTAATTCAATTTAAAAAATTTATAGAATTTTCTCTTCGAAATATACTTATGCGTTTTGGTAATACTTTTAATTATAATATTGATTTTAATGTTAGAGACTCGTAAAAGCAAAAGAAAATTTATTATAGCGCTAATTTATTACTAATTTATTTTTAATTACTAAATATTATATAAGTTATATTATATTAGCTTGTAGGTATATATGAATGAATTGTTCAGATAATGGTTATTATAATAATTCGAAATTGGAAAAAATTTTCTGTGAAATAAATACATAAAATATATACTGTTGACTGATCAACAGTAATGTCATGTTATAAAAATAACGGAAATTATAATAAAAATATATTCAATTTACACCGTTTTTGTAATACTGATCACATTGTATTTATACGTAAATATTTAGCCATATAGGATATCTGCTCGTTATCATAAGATTTATTTTTAATAATATATAAAATCACATTTTTGCACATCGTTCCTGCATTCAATTACAGAATGGATAAATAATGTAAAATATTATTTATTATAAATAAACTATAAAGTATATTTTATTATATGAATTGTCGCATTGTTTAGCAAATAAAACTCTATTGTATTATTTATGCTGTAGATTATAGGATGGATTTTTAAACAAATATTATGATTAAAAAGGAAAAAAAATATAATTTTTATATTTAAATATTCGTCGACGTACTTTATACTGTTAAAGTATACGTATACCCTTAAACTGAAAATATTTGTTTTAAATTTAAAAACAATTTTTCATATATTCATACGATTAGTTCTATTCATTTTCATGTAATAGTTACGAATTTTTAATAATATGAAAAAAGATTACACTTTGGCGTACTGAATATTTATATATAGTGATATTTTTTATTTTTAAAAAATACGAAAAGTTAAAAACTTAATATTGTATATTTATATTTAATTGAAAAATCGTGATGGTCGATTTTAGACAATCCTCCTTCGTTCCTTCGATCGTTGGAGAAATTAGTGGTTTATTATAATTAAGATTTGAATGCAATGATATTACATTAAAAAATACGATACTGAGCGAAACTCAATATAATACAATATATTATACTGATAAGCTATTCCAAAATTTTACCAAGCTTGAAAACTACCTATGTGAATACTCAAAAACAATTTCAAGTCCCTACGTTCAAAACTCAATTAGTTATTACGAAATAAAACAATTTAAAATAACAGAAATCGTAATTTTGCTGATTTTCTGCTATTTTTTGATAGTTTTTCTTCTTCCGAGGAAAAAAATTTGAGAAATTTGAAAAATAAGTTAAATAAAGTACCAACTAGATGAAATTTCATGCGGAAAGGGTACCCTATTTATGATAATCGGAAAAAAAAATGTTATTCTAATTTAAAATTGTAAACATTTAACAAGTTGTAATCATTTACAATGATCAGGATTAAAAAAAAAATATATTACGAATAAAATGCGTTTGACACGAGGATAAACACCCTGTAGATAAAAATATGTGCGCCCGTAAGCTAGTGTCGCCGCGTGCTGATCGATTAACAACGGCCGCGTAATCCGATGGCTGCCGAGGGTGTAGTATTTTTCTATACATGAGCGCTAGAGGTGCGTGCAGAGTGTAGTGTGTTTATTATTATTGTTTTTTTTTAACCTTTTTGACGACGACTCCGTAAAATATTATGTTATTTCCACACGTAAAATTTATACTACCGATATTAAATTATGTACGAAAAAAATATTTACTACATTTTTTTTTTTGTTTACAATTTTTTGATTAAATTACAAATATTTTTATAAGAAATACTTAGTTGTTCTTGCTATCAATATAAAAAAAAAATATATATTTATTTTATATTGATTTAGTTATATTTTCATTATTTCAATTATAAAATAAATAATTAGTTAGATTATTTAGTTAAATTGACTATCTAGTCGATTTAACTATGTTAAAAATGTTTTATTTTACAATAAATTCAGCTAAATTTGTTTAGTAGCTGAAATATGTATAAAAAATTAATATAATATAGTTGTCATATGTCAAATAATACCTAAATATTTTTTCATGTGGTTATTATTGGTGTACTGCAGTGTTAGTTCTTTTTCTTATACGTCTTACCGTCCAACTATATGCAGTCCACACCTCCATAGATTTCGATCACTTACATTTCGCCCATTCACACCAGCTGTCTTTATATCACTCTATCCATCTCTTCTTTGATATTTTTCTCATCATCTTATCTTCTACATTCTTTTTTATTCTCACTAAATCATCATAACATGCCCAAATAATCTAAGCCTATTCTTTTTCATTTTCCCATTATCATTTTGATAATATTGAAACAACTCTTAAGACATATTTATTTTTACCATAAATTTATATATCACTTATTATAAATTTAAGATTTAGTTTTCCGTATATAACCTAATATCTAATAACTTTCCAATGACAGCGGCGGCTGATGATTTTTAATTATTCTAATGCATAAACAAATTAATCAGAAAACAAAAAACATTGGAATAGTTTTTGAACTGAGTAAAAATAGTAGATAACAATAAAAAGTATAGTATACCTAGTAGAAAAATGTAATAAAAGTTTGCGCTGTTCCAAAAAACTGATATCTTATAAATTGTCTACATTTCAAAGGGTGTCCTGAAATATTTATATACATCAATACTGTATCGTCTTAAACTCTTAAATAGGAAAGTACTATTGTAATTTAAAACGACTAAAGATCGTTTACTTTATATATACAATATACAATGTATATTATACATATATATATTATGTTTTGATAATATTACGACGTTTTACGTATACCTACATAAAAACAATAATATTTTATTATTTAATTGTTTTATAAACGTTTGTACATATATCTTTTGTATAGTTATATATTATAAAAAAGTCCAAAATTTATTCCAAGCTTATATGAATATATTGCTCGTGAAGAAAACAGTAAAATAATTATAATTAATGAACTTTAAATTTCTTTTGCATTGATGTTTTTTTTATGATAATATATAAGGAAGTGTACCTAATATCCTTTTGATAGTCAATTACCAAAAAGAACCTTCGTTTTTCGTTAACTTATATATAGGGTTGTGAAATTGCTAATATAATGATATAACTTAGATTTCTGCGTGTAATAAAACAACAGTTACTACAATATATATAATAGAAGATATACATGTATATATATATATATATCCACCGTCCCTACGTTTTATTACAATTGTATTTCGAAAGCTTAAGCGTATGATCCTGCAGGATCTTTGCAAGACCACGATGGGGCCATGGGGGTCAGTGTGTATAATATGTATTATATAAGGGGTGACAGTGCTTCGGTGAATACCAATAAAAGCGACTCCCCGCCGAGGAACACAGGATAGAATGAGATATATATAGAGAGAGATAGTACCGAATCCAACTTAATTGAACTTGTCCGCGACCATAAGCGAAGTCATTCGTCAAAACCGAAACTTGTGCAGAATTTACCCCAGGCCACGCGACCTCCGTATTCTAATCCGCGAGCTCCCGTGTACGTCCCTGTCCCTTCCGTATTGCCGTAATCCCGATGTGTGCTTTGATTACAAATATATATATATATATATATACCACACCGGATTCCCCTATGTCCGTGCGCTACTCTGTGTCCCTTTCATCCCATCATCTCAAGTATCTTCAGAATATGTTTCCGGACGATTCAAACGATAATAAGGGATGGAGGGCGTTCATTGCAAATATTGGTTTTTGTGTTTGGTCCATTTTCCCCGGAGAATATTATAATTGCGTTACTAATATTTTGTCACGCGTGCGCGTGCGCCTAATTACACGAAACATATAATATATATATACATAATTATATATAAATACTCTAATCAATCGACAATGTCAACAAGACAAAGCTACTTTGTTTATCATCGCAGTATATCGGGCGTGATATTATTTTCATATACCATAACCGTAGTCATACATATAGTGAATTATACGATAATCAACATCAAAATTATTTTCTTATAACAAATTTAGGTTAGGTATTTATAATTTATTTAGTATTAGGTAATTACTAATTTGTATTCTATAGATAAATTTTGGCTTTGTAAATTTATTATAAAATTAATTATATATTACTAATGTTCTTTGTAAAAATAAATATATATTATAATCGTAAGTGTTATGTAGGTAATAATATAATAATATAAATGACAAGTTATTAAAATAATAGATGATTATATCATATATATATATATATATACACTTAGTGAGTACCTTTAGCCTTGAGACGTATATTTTTAAAAGTAACGTTTGTATTATATAACTATAATAGTAAGATTGTTTTACATCTCGTACAAAATATAAAATTACGTTTTCGGTTGTATGTTTCAAAATAACTAATTCGAAATATATATTGACAAAATAAAATATAAATTAAAAACGTCAGAACGTCTTTATCGTACTTAACTTTGGACATTTCTCTAAGAACCTATTTATAGTGTTATTTATGAATACTAGTGGCATTTACGAATTTAAGGTTTGTTTTTATTTATATATTTTTAATTTTCATCTGAAACAAACGGTCTCGCTTTTCAGAACGTGAACAAAATGGCGTTTTGAGTTATAAATCACGTCGAGTGAAGGTGGCCTGTTCTTACACTAACACATAAATCTTCTCTTTTCCCACAAACATTTTTATTCATTTTTTATTTAACTAAACCACTCGGAAATTCTCTTCCCTCGTTTATATAAATTTATATATGTACTTTTTTTTTTTTGTATTTTTTTGCTATTTTGTTTTTTTTTTTTGTTTCGTGGACTAAAAATGTAAAATGAATCATAATATAAAAAATGTAGAATCACGAACATTTTATTTTAACAATATATATTGCCTAATAAATACATTTTATTTTATGATTAAATTCACAAACAATTTTATAGCTTTATCAAGTAGGTACTAGTATAAATAAGATAAGTACATGAAATTGGTGTGTGTGTTTGTAGATAGAAAACAACGAGTGGTACCCGCGTCAGTATTTACCAAGTTGTAAAACACGACACTAGAACACGTTTTTTTTCTCTATTTGTCATCATATCTGCCCTTTTATTTAACAGATAACAACAAACGATTACAAGTCGGCATGTTGACTTTTTTGTTGAAAACGACCGACTGATTAGAGTATTTATTGAGTAGACCATTTTTTTTTTTTTTTTTTTTTAAGAACGCGGTCAACAATTTTCTAATATTTGTGTTTGGTATATACACACGAAAGAGTTACAGAACTGTATAGCTTTGTTATTTTTGTACTGCGTTTAAAAAGGATAAAAAGGACAAATATTTTTCCAAAACAAGAAAATACAGTTATACCTATTGAGTTAAGGTTTTTAAATTTTTTTTAAGTAAAATTTATTAAGTATAAAATATGTATAATTTCGTAATTTACTTGTAAATAATCAAAAAAACTAGACGCTAGTAAAATTATAATACAGTGTTATTAAAACACAATATTATAATTATATATTTTATTTAATTGGTATATCGCATATAATATATAAGTTCAAAATGATAAAATATGTATTAATACATATTATAATTAGCTGTTTTTTTTTTTCTAAAACATTTTGAATAAGTAATTTTAATATATTATATAATATAATAAAATCAAAAAGTAATTATAAACTATATCTTGAAGTTCATAACAATATATATCAACACTATAATAGATTAGGCTGAGCCATAAATACATGGGGGCTTATGGGGTTCAAGCCTCCTTACTCTCCAGATAACATATAGAAAATATACACATTTCTACCATATTTTAAATGTATTATTATCGGAGCCTATTTTAAATAGAGTAAAAATAGATACAATATTACCGCTGTTTGTTATACTATTATGATTATAACACTTCTTTAATTAACTTAATGTAAGTATGTACCCTACATATAAAATGTTTCTCTACGACACTGTAGGTATAGGTATAGATATAAATACTAAAAAAACGATTTCTAAGCTGAATACCTAAACTAGACATTGCTATTTTGCAAAGTCAATTATAAATCCGCGATGATTGTAAGTATAATTCGACGTCCCCAACGAAGTACGTAACTCATTTTTTGCAACTTTTCAGGATAGCAGTTTAAAGGTTTCAAAGTTAAATTCTAATAAATATTAGAATTTTTTATATTATATGATTTTGTAACCTCTAAGTAAAATAAAAGTTACTGTCGTTTTTGTTGGGGACGTCGAATTATTTACAAGGTGATCAGAATCTCATGTTACAAAAATAGTGAGGATTACATATACGCTACCAATGTTAATTATATTATTTTTGTAACACAATGTTCTAATCACTCTGTATAGCTGTATATACACACTCATCTGATGATTCTAGACTTATGGTTTCACACGAATAATTAAACAACAAGTTACATTTGTCTGTGCCTACATATAATAGTATACCTATACTTTCGAATATAATATAATCTTGGACCTTGCATGACGAAATTCAATTAGGTATACCGCGATAGACACGCGATTATAAATAAAATAATCGTCGTAGTACATTTAAATATATTGTTACGAATTACAAACCGATGATATGTATATTTAATAATGTATACAAAATGTTTTACTAGATACAATTTTCTACTTTTAGACAGGATCGCTACGCGGTGCGGAAAATTAATGACGATTAAATATTAAAATTGATATTGATATACGAATAGGTATATATACAATTTATACATGCGAAAGGCGCGAGAAAGCTATTACGTCAATGCGGCTTTTTGTGAAAATAAAATTTAATTGCCCGACCACTCGTTAAACGTGTTAAAAAGTTATATTTATGCGTCCCGCTCGGATGAGCTTATAATACGTAAACGCGGTTTGTATAAAAACAATAATAATCTCTGTTGAAGTCCAACCCGCGGTGACCGTATATCAAACTGGGAACATAAAATGGCGGATGAAAAATCCGGATTGTCATTTACCACGTTCTTCACCGCAACACCGTCCAAAGGGATAACACGTGAGCTTATATATATATATATATATATATATTATTATAATATTATATACCTAGGTAATAGTATTTTAATTCCTAATTTTTCATCCAGCACGTCGATAAATCCCGAACAACACGTGCAGTATGCTAAAGGGATTTTCGTATAAATACCAATAAAAAACAATTATACTGCGCACGAAGGGATTTACCTCTCGTCAAAATGGGATTTTTAATGTAATATTTATTACCGTATAACATTATAATTGGACGGGCATTATACAGTCTCGTGATATGACCGCGGTTCGTGTACCTACTCATATTGCCTATCATCAGTATCATCGGCATTTTCAGACTAATTACTACGTCCAGTTTAATCTAGGATAAACTTAGTGGCGAATACGAATTTAAACCTATAATATAACATGTCCTCCCGTGTAAAATGTCAATTTATTTATTGGCATAATCGTTATTGTTGTTTTAATGATATATACGTATTCAGATATATAACCGATTGTAGATTTAAAAGATTAAACACGAGCATGCGCATTCAATAATATATTACAATACAATAGTATTGTGTTTTATCTTATCATTAAATCCTAATCTGCTGTGATCACGCGGTTCAATAAACCATAAATATATACAAGTAGTGTTCGTCTTTTCGAAACGTACGCAGACGCTAGATAATAGATACTTAACTTATTAGAACTGTATTATAAGTATAGGTAATTTATAAACCATCGACTTTTAAAAATAATCTATACCATGTACAGACAAAGTTTTCATACTGTGTATTGAATAAACTATTTAAATTTCAAATACCGACTACTAGTTTCATTCGTTTTTTAAACAACCAACACGATATTAGAAATATTATTAAATAATTGATATTGCAAATTTTTAATATATATTTAACACATTTTAGACCAATATAATAATATAATAATATTCAAAACCAAATATAATTAATAATATTACTAGTAAGAGGGTTTTTGGAGGAAACGTTTAAACGTGTGTATATATTATACAATGTTTCTGTGTTGTCCTCGGATATTTGATTTTCATCACAATCAATGTTTTTCTATATCCATGGACATGCTGCAGAACATGAATACTAAAACAGGGTCCAGAAACTGAAAAACTGACAACGTTCAGACACGCCAGATTTAAACGCATAATAACGTACATCAGTATTAATATAAACCAAAAAGGATTATCCCTGTATACCAATTCCCTTACTCCCCTCTATATGAGTGACTTTATCCACGGACTTTTTTTTCGTCAATCGGTTACTCATTTTATTCTACGCTTACTCTCAGCCCCCGCCACCGCAAAAGGGACAATCCCCGGGATTGTTAGGGATCCGAAAACGTTGACGCACTGAGCCCTGTGTAAATCCAATAACCAGTAGAATGATGATGATGATGATGATGATGATGAAAATAATCATTTACGTTGATGTTAAAGAGAAAGTGAAAATAAAAATAAAAAAAACTCTACTGACCTTTTTGATATCTGATTTCTGCATATACAATATAATATAATATATAAATTATTTTGTACTCACCCTAACTCTGGCTTCCGTGAGATTCGTCCACATGGCTATCTCTTCTCTGGTGCTCATATCAGGGTATCGGTTTCTGGTGAACGTAGCCTCTAGTTCCTGAAGCTGTTGCGAAGTGAAATGCGTCCTCTGTCTCCTTTGTCTTTTCGTGTTTTTGTTATTTTTGATATTAGTGTCTTTACCGTCGTCGGTGACGACTCCAACTCCTGTGTCAATACCTTCGGTTTTTATGCCGGCAGTACCGATCGTGTCCGTTCGTCCTGTTAATGTTATAATTTTATGAATACAACTATAATGACTAAAGTCATTTACAATTAATTATACATCGATAATTTATTATAATTGCATTACAGTTGCAGAATTCCGATAACCCAAAATATTCTATAATACATATATTACATAAAATATTCCACGAGAGACCATGCCAAATTCACTTCTACAGCTCGCTGATGTTGATTGATCATTCGGCCTGTGCTTGATCTACAAGCGTATAGCGATTTTCGGTAGTTGAGTGGCGTGATCTCTTGTGAAACAGGTGTATACGTTGGAAAACGGCCCGTTTTTTTTTTAACAACTTACCTTTTCTGTCACGATTTCTACTCCTAGACGAACCGAAGTTAAGCTGTGATGTATGATGATCCGTAGAAAGGCCATGATGATTGTTATCGCGGAAGTCTCCCGTCTCTGCCCACACTGGAATCATATTTTAAATTATATACTGATATCGAATAATATTTTTACTGTAAAAGTTATTTATTATATAATATTGTCGAATGATGCAGTGTTGTTTATTGATTACACTATTGATAATATATATCAGCAATACTGTCAGTATAAGACGATTGAAGTACCTATATCTGTTTGCGTTTCTTTCTTTGCGCTCAGTTTATTAATACGTATAATATTATCAAACAAGGCACGATAATATTTGTCTTATATATTATATTTATTTTTTGGCCCACTTAAATGTATTTTAAACGTATATAAACACATAATTGAAAAAAAAATATACAATATTGTCAAAAGATGACATGTTTATCAATAGTAAATAT
Source organism: Eriosoma lanigerum (assembly GCA_013282895.1). NCBI lineage: Eukaryota > Metazoa > Arthropoda > Insecta > Hemiptera > Aphididae > Eriosoma > Eriosoma lanigerum. Next base: position 21,635,372 of record CM023359.1, read on the forward strand.
ATTAATTAACAAGCATTTAATGTATATATTTTAACGACAAATTTTGTTCGTGAGATCGGGCTAGTGAAATTATAATTTTACCATAATAAAATCTAATTGAATATTATAATATTTAATTGTGTACTAATATCAAACTGAAAAGCTCGTGAAATGTATATAACATTATACAATGCTCGATTTTAAACTTTAAGCGTTATAATATATTACCTATAAATTGTGTTAATCTCGAAAGCACAACATTATAATATATCTCATTTAAATTTAACAACGTAAATAGGTTAAAATTAAATTAAATTTGTTGTATTTATATTTTTTAATAAATAAGAACAAACATTACATCTGACATCCGACAGAAATCGTAAAGTTTTTCGGGATTCGCACCCGCTACATATAAATATATATAGTAATAAAATCTTGCCTATTATATTGGAATTGGGATTTAAATGTATACGACTGCTGCAAGTGAAGGCTTAGCCAAAAAGATTTAATCGGATATATGCGCACAACATCAAAACAAATCGGCCAGACAAAAGTAAACGAATTTTTGTCTTTATAATACAATATTATTTACGACTAATCTATTTACTCGCATACGAACGCGAGTGTGTAAAGTACTCGTATAATCGCGGAATACGATAATAATAACAATAATAATGATAATTATACGAAATTCATGCGCGCTCATTATTAAAGTATAAACGTATAAGGGTCTTATGTATACAGAGGTTGTACGCCGAACACTGTACGACACACGCGCATATAATACTGCGTATACGTATAAAGACGATTAGTGTCTTGAGTTATGTGCTCGTCTCTGCGACAAATGGCTTAAAGTCACGTACCGAAATTCATTCGGTTCGCCAAAACATAACGTGCGCGCGGCTATTTTCGTATCCGCGTAAATTACGTCTTCCGATCGTCTCCTCTCTCGCTCGGCGACAAAACGATTTCCCCGCTAGTACGACAATAATAATAATAATAATAATAATATTAATAACAATTTATTATAATATGATTTGTGACAAATCTGTCGCGGAGACGAAGGGACAAAATAATATATATTATTATTTAAGCGTCGCCGTCGTCGTCCGAGTGATTTATCCGGCTTATACAAGTTGTAAACAGCTGTTTTAACACGACGTTATACATCGGCTATTAGCCGCTGCTCGTCTCGTTTTTCTCGCGCGCACAACCCCCGCGAACGATAAAACATCGATGACAAGTTGTAATGGTGACTCGTTCTACCACGATGCAATATATTTATATACACCTACCCCATGCAATTATAGTAAACCATCATTAGGTACTATATATAGTACCTATACTCTAACCGCGGTTATCGTACAAAATACATAGATATGTACGTATATATATATATATACGCACAGAACATAAATTATTTTCCCGGGACACAAATCCCGAAGACGGGCGCTTGATGGGTCACGAGATCGACTTACAGGAAGTTACACATTACACGTTTTTGGTGTTGAGGGGTAATGCGCGAGCATGAACCGAGAGGAGAGACGAAAAAAATAGAAGAAACGTGACCAAATCACTGCTATTCGAAACACATATATTATACTCGTATATATCGAGAAAGAGAGATACGACGATTTGTGTTCGCATCAGACACGTGGTTGATATTTCGGTGGCAATTTGTTTTTTTTCTGCTTTGTCTTTCTCCGCATGACTATTATCTCATAAATCATGTTGAAAACATCAATGTGTGGTCTTACCAATGAGAACTTCAGTGCTAAACTACCCCGGACGCTCAACCGTGTACGGAAACAAATAGTTTTGTAAAAGGTGTATAGGACTATATAATATCATACCTTAAACACGGTCTCGGTTGACTCGAAAACTCCGAATTGGTTTTCTTGAATGTATTGTAATTTATAATATATCTAATAATATGGTGGACCCAAGTTAACTTTAACCGACATGTCTGACCACATTTATTTACAAGTACTATGAACATACTTTATAGATACCGTATATTTTATTATACGAATGAATTATTATTCAGAGAAAATATTCCCATCGAAAATATAACACGTGTTTCGTGCATTGCAATATGCATGTAACACATGTAATAACAGCTATTAACTACAAGCCATACTGACTAGTATATAATATGATATAATGATTTATGTGACAATGATTTTTATGATTCAAATCAAATAGAAAACGTTTTTCTACACAATTAACAATTTATACCTCGTATAATATTATAGTTAACAATAAGTAAACTGCATTAGATAATGGATTTTATTAATTAGACTTTTATCTAATAATTTACTGGTACACATTATCCATGTATTATGAGTTGGTTTATGAATTCACTTTATCCACGAAATTATGTTCATTTTTTTATACTTACAAGTTAAAATTATTTATATTTTTTTTTTTTTTTTACATAGATGTATTATAGTTGTATTGTAGATATAAAGTTTGATCTTGCCAATTAAAAAAGTCCACTACGAGAAACTAAGGAGTAAACTTTTAAATAAAATAAAAGTTTTTATCGTGGCTGACATTGCAAGTTGTTTAGTTGATATCTCTGAATATAATTGCAGAATCGATTATTTATCGGAACAACCACGTTAAATAAAAATAAATAAAAAGTTTGTATTATTAAAAACTCAAATAAAACTTTAAAAAATATACCAAAGTAAAATTGTAAGAAAAAAACAATATTTTTAAACTGTTAATTAAATTGTTCATATAATTTATTCATTCAAACACACATATTTAATTAAAGTTAATTATTTTATGAGCGTAGAATTAATATTGATTAATATATATTATAATTTATATACCTTTAAACTAACTTGGTACCATTACGTGATAGACTATATATAGTTAATATGGTTTCACTGACTAATTTGTTCGATTATTCCCAATTGGAAATTTATGTAAAACAACAAACTAAATAATTCATTATTTATGCTAAATAATAATTTGAATCCGTATAGTAGATTTCTTTAATCTGTAAATAATTGTAATATGATGTTATGTATCAATATTGCTTGATTTAAGTGAGTAATACCCAAATATAATGACATAATAATGGACTAATATTTTGTTTTCATTCGATATACCTACATAACAAAAATACGTATAACTAATGTACTGATTTTTGAAAAAGGAAAAGTATATTTGGCTATAAAATATGCCTGATTTACATTTTATAGTATATTTAAAACTCAATAAATTATATAGGTATTAATAGCAATCATACTTAAGAAATTATTATAAGAATATTACTTTTTATAATACATTTCTGATATAGAGAAAATTTCGGCCACTGTTGGAAAATTCCTGAATAATTTATTCAGTACTCATTAATAAATACTATAATTATTATATAAAGTAATATAAGTCGTCGAAGTTTTAAGGCTTTGTCTATATATTTTTTTTAACAAAATGTATAAAAATAAATATAATATTTATTAATTCGCACTCCTAGAATAAGACTGAAGAAAAAATTTAATACTTACAGACATCTTTTATAATAAAGAATTTATAAATATTATAAAATATTTATCGAAATCCAAAAATTTAGACTTATAGCGTTTTAAAATGTTTTGAAGTTAGTGCAAGACTGCCATATTTTAAAATATAGCGGATTTAAAAGAACTACACATATAAATTATGACACAATATCTATAAATTATGAAATACAACACAGCCAAAATTGTAAATGTTGCAGTTTTACATTGAAAATATTATACTTAAATACATTTTTATTCATTTTAAGAATAAATATTCTTATGTTCTTGCTTTGATAATAAGTTAATATTTGAATAATTAATTTATGATTCATATTTTTGGTGGCCAAATGAAAGATTATGTTTAATACGGCGTTCTTGAATTATTTAGATCAAATTCTTAAAAATTAGAAAGTAGTTTTATCTCAAAATTGTTAAATTTTGAATTCTGGCAGACTTATTCTAGGTGTGCAGTTACGCATCATTTGATTTAGTTTAGGACACATTATATTACATATTTTCTGTGTAGCTTTTAAAATACTTATTCCCAAAATCCCAAATTGTTTAATAATACCTAATATTACAATATTCATAGTAAAGATAAATTTAATGAGTGGAACATTTTCAAAGTTTTCTCATGGGGTTTTCGTAAAACGTCATCTAATAACAAAGTTATTAGTGTTTTGATTTTTTTTATATTTTAAATAAGATAAGTTCATTGTTAGATTAACATTTTACAAAAGCCCACGAGAAAACCTCGAAAATGTTTCAGTCTTTGAATTTGACCTGTAACTAAATTTAACTCAAATCCCACGATTTAAAAGTAACTTTGGTTTAGCTTTGATATTTCATATTGGATATACGGATACAACGAATATAGAAACGCCATCTTTTTAAGATTCACATGGATAATCATATCCAAGTTCGGTGATTCGATGGACGACAAATACAGCAGTATAATAATAATAATAATAATAATAATAATATAACCTACCACGGTCATTGTTTATAACGTACGAAATCGAGTAAGCCGAAACGATTGTTTGTTTGACTGACCCTATATTGTACAACCCGTATAAAAACAAAAATATAATATGATATTATCATGCGCACGCGACGGGGCTCTGCGCGAACGGAAAATCGATGAGTTATAATAACAATAATATTATTATTACTGCAATAAAACTTTCGCACGCGCGAAGTCTCCGCGGACCGTGAAAAGCCGATGCTTTGGAAAATCGCATCGGACGTATTTTCACGAGTGACCGGACGGCGGGCCGATTGGTCTCGCTTACGGGCCACCGAATCGGCGGCCAACACAATATGATATACGCGTAATATATTATTATAAGAAGACGGGTGGCCGCGAACGTTTCGTAAAAGGGACGCGCGCGCGGCGATCTCGTTTAAATGTAAATAACAACAATAACGAAAAAAAAAAAAAAAAAAAGGGACGCGGTCGCGGATATAACCGATCGGTTTTCCTCTTCCGAACAAATGAGCCGCGAGCACATCACCAAAATTGATATATCTATATACATATATATATGTACGTGAGGAGTATCAATCGCGCGGGACGAGTCCCAGTGGTGACGGTGGTCAATCTGCTCGGTGTCACGGTCTGTGCGCACCGACGGGACGCGCGGCGTGATTAATATTGACGGTTTTGTCGGACGCGCGCGAGTTCTCACGCCCCCGCGCGGTCACGTCCGGTCGGTCGTGTAATTATATATTTATGCACGCGCAGTAAATGTTCATTATCCGCCGTGTGTACACGCGCCCACGCGTCCGCCCGGTTTTGCGAAATCACCGACGAAAACTCCGAATCGTACGGCAAAAATCCGACAGCAAAAAAAAAAAAAAAAACCTTTCGACTATCGTGAAATTAATCGATTCTGTCTTACATTAATTTTCCGGATAATCGATATTGTCACGAATAGATAAACCCCGCCCCCCGACACAAAACCTATAATCCGAATTTGATATGCGTGTAACCATCCATAATAATATTGTAAATAAGTATAGACAACAATTAAAATTCAATTATTATAGTGGCGACTATAAAAAAGTATGAAAAACGGTAGTTTTATTTTTTATTTTTTTAAACTGCTGTAAGTACTCTGTCAGACAGTTTCTTACAAAATGGATGTATCAATCTCTAAATAATATCATTATTTTTAAATTTAATAAATGGTTACTTAAGCTCTCAATTTACCCTATGCGACACAATTTTTGTTTGGCGAATGCGGTTATTTTGTTTTACAGCGAGATACAGCAAATCGAACACTATCCTCTAATAATTATATATATTATATTATATGACTGATTGTTTTTTGAATTCTACTAATTAAATAATTTCGTGCTTAACAGTTTTTCAAGAGATTTACATAACTATTATTTTAACAAACATAATAAATGAAAAATATAAAAATGTAAATGCATCTGAAATGTTACTATAAAAACATATATAAAATAAACATGATGGTTTCACTATTATGCCATATTTATTTACATTGGAAACCTATTATAATTGTTACTTAAATAATTAATTTTTACTAGAGATATATTTTTAAAGTATTTTTTATTGATCTGAATACGTTATATAATGTTTGACGATTTTGCGAATACAAACGACTTATTTGTCTCTGTCGGTTTAGAGTAATCAATTATGATTTGGATATACGTTCCGTTAAGGGATATGTCAACTTTATCTTTGCCACGTGGGGTTATCATGTTCCACTGCCTAAAAGCTTAAATTCAACGCTACAACAGTGTCTTTGTATATAAGCAACTTACTTTTAAACTTTATATATATATATAATATATGTTATATGTATGAATGCAAATACGTTTTAAAAAACTAAAAAAGTTATATCTTTCTTATATTTTATTTTATCAAATTACGTACCTGACAGATACTATTTTAAAACGAAATATTGTCCTATCAAATAATATAATGATTGAAAGAAAGATATATTATTTACTCTGAGTATAATATTAAGGAATGTCGGAACAATTATTATTGCTCTCAATTATAATATTGATTATTGTTGTAAGTATATCTAAACATTTTATGAAACAGTTATTATTATTTGAAATTAAAAACACCAACATCTGCGTGATGAGTAAAAATTTCATTTAAAAAAAAAAGTAGATGGAAATTTTATATACCTACTTGTATATTCATTTTCTCGCTTAATCTATATAATATTATCCCGATCACAGTAATGTGTGTTTATTTGTCTACAGACCTTGACAAACAATCGAACGATACGTCATCGATGGATATATAGTGATTATTACACGAGTCTGTTCGATTACAATAATCAGCAGAGGTCTAGGGTAGAATGTAAATATACACAAGCATTCGAAACACTTGCCGCGCGTACATAAATTATTGTATACAACAAAAGGGTTGTGTGCTTATATCTTGAGGGAATAATTATAAGGTTGACCACACAACTATTATATTATTATATGATGGTATCGGTATACGTATATATATGTTCAGGAAAGGGGTAATTTGTTTTTGAAAATTATACTCTCGTGCAGGGCTGCGGGCCTCTAGAGGATTCTGGAAATCCGCGAGTGCGTGTTTTGGGGTTGATGGGGGTGAGGTCTCGTCCCTCTCCTCCCATAAATAAAACTCTCTCTAAGGGATTTCGGTGAAAAGAAATTATTTCGCAAATGGTGACCTTCCCTGCGGTCGCCTTGTTTTCGTTATTAATTTATGTTTATTAGAGGGACGATACGCGCGCGTTATATCCGAAAACATTAAGGCTCCAAGTACGGTCCCGATCTTTTTCCTTTTTTTATACGATTTTTATTACAAAATGTTTTGGTCGAATAATAGTGTTCACATAAGCTGAATACAAACAGGAGGGAGAATGCTGTGAGTTATGTTCAATATTTTCTTTTTTTTTTTCTGCAAATAAAATGAAGCAGTTGGTTTAAATTAGGTATATTTTATGTTATTATTCATTTCATTTTCTCATCTTCATTTATTGAATAAAAACGATTAAACAACAATTTTTGGCATGAACATGCTCAACATTTATTGTATATTTAAGAACTTAAGATTGAAAATCTAACAGCATTTTAAAAAATTATTTTTAAAAAGGGGTTTATAATATTTTTTGTGTTTAATAATTTAAAAGTTTGGTATATTAATAGTATTATTGTTTAAATTTTTACATTAAAAAATATTCTACAGCCTATAAATAGATAAATAAACATAATCAATTAATTAAAATACGTTTATATTTTCTTTTAAATTACCTTTAAACCAAATTATAATAAAAGGTAATAATGGAATTAAAATATAATAAAAATTAAAAGCGTAAAAAAAATGTTGGCAATTTATTATAAATTATAATTACCCGGATAATGGTTAATAGTTATAAAATAACTTAATTTATTCAAATTTAAACAATTTATTATCATAAATTAATTAATTTGCTCAAAATATAAATATTATCCACTTCGGAAATAATTAAAGTACCTACCATAATATTTTATTAACGAAAATGCATGTATTTTTTTATAGGTAATACTTTTTTATAAAATGTATAATATAATATTATTTTATAGCAAAATAAAAAAAAAACACATTATGCATTCACTCATTCATTATTGTCGTTGGAGAAAAGTAAGTTACATTTTATACTTTCACTTAGTTATTTCTTGACATTTATCAAAAACAAATTAAAATAGTTTCTAGACTGTTTATTTGGTCTCAATCATTCTTATGACTATTTTCACTGTCAATATGAATAAATACGGTCACGTCATGCAAGATGACAGCGAATAAACAGTATATTAGAATAAGAAGAAAATATATTATATTTTTTAAAACATATCTAAATGATAAATATACCTAATAAATGTGTATATCAATTGACAAATGATTTGATAATTATTGAAAAATTTTAAGTTATATGCCACTAGACGATTAATTGTGAAATATGAAAATATTCAATAGATTTAGTTATTCAATTATGAATACCTATAAATATTACCAGTAAATTTAACTAATTACTATAACTATAGTTTCTTTTCGTACGCCAATTGTCAAACACGTAAGACGCATTATTATAATAGATTCTTTGACAATGATGAATAGGGTAGTGGTCTTGACTTGAAATAATAAAAGATATAGTCTAGTAAGGAATTCGTCCATTAAACTTATCACAAAGCAAATAAACCTGTCAAACGCTTAAAGACAAACACACACACAAACATGAACGATGATGTCGATAGATTTCAACACATTTGCGTAATTTTATTATCCACGGTGTACATTTGTAGGTATTTATTATACTCGTACTAGTGGTATATGGGATATTATTATCATGATATGTGATTGCCGAATAATAATCATTTTACAGCATAGTTTTCGTCTTACAAACAATTACACGACAGTTGTCACATTTCAAAACGTATTTTGCAGGAAACCCGAGCTCAAATAGTGGGCATAAGTTTTTGTGAATTTAAATTAAAAAGCTGCGGGAAAATGTTTAAAAAAAAACACGATCTGGAACATGAAAACCGGCAATAAAATACCTAATTTATATTTTATATTTCTACATAGGTACATATACGTATTCGTATCGTCTCGCTCGCCAATCTAAATTTCTTCCGACGTGACAATCTTAGATATATATGTATAAAATAAGAGATACTGGCTGTCGACAGCGGCGGCGGACTTAAATGACCCCGCGAGGCCTCGGCAAGAATAACAAAACGATCAGATTATCCGAACAAATTGGTTTATGGGCGGCGGTCCTCTTTCAGTCGTCGAATAATAAATATGTGTTTTTCGGTCGTATATATACGCCGACACCGTCGCAGGGTGTTATATACTATATATATTTACACACACACACACACACACACACTAATCTATATATCTTTTCGTCCCTTCGTCACCCTCTGCGTGTGTATAATAGTGGAAAAAAATAGGTTTTTTTTTTATCCTCACACCCTTCTCCGGTCGTGTATTATTTTTAGGGAGCTCGTGCGCGCTGATTTCACGGGACGCCGATTGTAAATATAATACACCTATTATACAGGGCAATCATTAAAATTATCACGTTATACATATACATTTTGGCGGAGTATCGCGTCATAACATGTTATGTGTTTTCAACGTTATCTCGGTCTATTTTTCCAACGTGATATTTTGATCGCCCTGTACATATACGTATAATATATATATTTTATTATGATATGTGTTACATGGGAATTCGCACTTGTTGTGTGTTCCGCGCACAACAGTGATTATGCTAATGGACATCCCGCGCGATATAATAATATAATACATTATAATATTATATAACACAATACTGCTGTAAATTATTGGCCATTAAACATCAACTGCGGCATATATTCACGTATCCGTACACTCATAATAGAATACCATATTTGCGTATATATACAGAATGATCAGAATTTTGTGTTACAAAAATAATAAAAACGACATATCAATATGAAAACGTAAAATAATGTAACACGAAATTTTCATCACTCTGCTGTGTCTATGTGTAATAACAATGCACGTATTATTATAATATTATGCGGTGTCTGTCATTCGAGTAGTAATGTTCTGGAAAAATTTTAAAACACTTAATTGTTATAATTTTTCCAAAATTTTATTCGATTTATAAATATTTGGATTATTCGCAGTTAAAATATCGTTAATTATATCATTATTCTCCCGGGAAAAATTGACAATAGATTTCATTTTGAATATATTATGCAAATATTTGAAATTATGTTATAAGTAGAAACAAAACATTAGGCATACTCGTGAAATATTAACAGAATATTAATATATTTTTTACAATACGTATTCGTGTATTTTATTCCACGGGGTGATCGTGAAATTCCACATGGTATTTTTTTATTTTTTGCAACATATAATATATAGCCTGATCACTCCGTATGTAAACTGGAAAAAAATATTTCACTTTTGACTTTGCGTATAATGTATATATATAATATACATGCGACCATATTGCAATTATTATTATATGATGCAAAAAGGGGACGGATGATGGACTGACTCACATCTAAAGCACATAAAATAGTTATGACATTTTTACGTTTAGGTATATATATATTTATCTCGTTTTGTTTAACTCCAACACACATATATAAACATATATATATATATATATATATATATATATATGTATAAAGTTTGTACAAAACGTTATATTATACAAGGGGTTAGGTGAAGTATTGTAGCACTAAAAACATGTAGATATAAGTTCTCAATGTGTATATAGCTCACTTTCGTACGTCCTTTGAAACATATATTATAATATTATGAACCAAAAAAAAAAAAGAAAGAAAACAAATTTTTAAACGAATATACATGTTTGTTTATCAACAAATCACATAAATACAATGTTTTAATGTCTGCAGTTAAAAAATCGGAATTAATGCATTTTTCTACAGTGTTTACTCATTTTTTACCCATATATAATTACACTGGATTAAAGTTGTGATTTAAATCAAATTTATATTTAAAAAAAAAAAAGTGTTTCAGTTACCCAGTTCAGAAGAACTTGAAATTTTTTTTCGTCCATTTTAATTTTCACCAATAATAGGTGACAAGTGCGTGATATATTTGGTGTGTATGTTTATAACTCGGGGGGACAAAACCAATAAACTAAAAGTCCGATACATAGATATAAAAACGTATACGCACACCAACCTCTTTTTAGCTTTTCCAACGGTTCGTGGTGCAACAACGACGGTGGACACGGTACCGCCGTGTGATGATGATGGTGATGACTGTCGTGATGGTGCACGTGATGGTGTCCCAGCATGCCTTGGTGCAGTCCGGCACTGCCGTCGTGTACGGCGTGGTGAAACGACGCTGGTGATGCATGTTGTAACGCAACGTTATGGTGATCGGGACCCGTCGACGACACCAAGTCTTGTAGACACAGACTCGGGTCGGTCAGGTTTTCCAGGCGTTCCATCATGTTTTCAATTTTATTATTTTACGTTCTCTTTGTGGTTTTTTATCGTCTCCTTCTTACTTTTCTTATTTGTCTTCTTCTTATTCTTTATCAAATGTCAAAGATCATAACCGAATTCGAGAATTGATATAATCACTTATCTGAAAGCTGTAACAACATAATATAATATTATTATAGTAAGACACCAATGATACTTGGGTAGAGTCTCATAACAGGTAACAATTGTTACCTAATATACAGTCAGCTATATTGAATTGTGTTTATTTATATTATAATATAATAATACGAGCATTTAATATAATAAATAATTTACATTCTGTACAATTCAGATCTTGGAACTATTAAAATTCACCTAGTTTTAATTAACGTAATAATATATTAACGAGATCAACTTAGACGAGTGTTTCGTCTTCACACTATTGTACACACATAAACGTAACGTATACTTACAGATAAATAAATCATTATATACTGCACATAAAATAATATTATATAAAACATATCTAACATGTCGAACATTCGAGTTGCATCGCGCATTAAGATTAATTATATTAATTTATGTATTAAAAATCAATCAATTATTATCTTTTATTTTAAGTATAACATAATTGGTTTTTTTTTTATCCAACGAAACTGAATATAAAAATAAACTCGTGTTAAACGTAGTAGGTATACTATTATACAGGTAACCGATAAAAAAAATTATTTTATGATATTGTAATATGATGGCAGAACTATACTATTGGTAATACTAAATGATAATAGATCACCGTAAACGGTATATATATTATTGTGCATGGAGATACTTTATAATATGAATCCAATCGTTTACGGTTTTTACAATATCAGTTGTATATATTATAAATATTATATTGGTACCGTCAATTTCTGTAATATCTTGACTGACGTCTAGTATTCAAACAATGAGTACCAGCCCAAGTATAATAATATATAGGAGTGGTTGTGATAAAATGTATGTTTTCTTACACGTTAAACACATAATATAACTTACTATGCAACTATTATATTATATATTTTTAATTTAACAATAATTCTATAGTAGATACTAGATAATAGTATACGAGTAACCTACCTATAGCAGAATTCCATTTTATTTTATCACAACGTAAAGATAAAATTGTTTACAATTTAATATTTATTATTAATAAAAAAAAAAAATTACTATAATCATATTATGCCAATATTATTAAAGTATATATAGGTACAGATTATTATTACAACTGGGATTTTAATACTATAATAAAAATGCAAAAATTGCTGAAAAAAAAAATGAAATATAAAAATATAAAAAATGTTAAAATAATGATTTATAAAATTAATTGTATATAATTAAACCTCAACATATTTTTTAAGATTATTATTTTATTTTTAATCATTAATAATTGTAAAAGAAACGAAAGTTTTTGTTGCAAGAAAACATAAAATAAAAACTAAATTAGAATAATTAATAAGAACTTAAACCAGCTACGTTTTTTAACATCAACACCAAAAAAAATATGTCATTTTATTAAAATTCTAATGTACACACACACACACACAAACACATATACAATATACACACACCTATATATTATATACACACTCCAGCGAAAAATAATATAAATCCAAACGATTTTTATTGTTTTATGTGCGTGTTGTAGATTAAAAAATTCTACACAGAAAAATCATTACCATTTTAATTATATAAATTAAAGAAAATCATAACCATAAAACATAAAGACGGCGATTGGCTTTATTTTATGATTATTAAATCTCGAGTTTATCAATAAAACTATTAAGTTGTTTACATATATCAAACAATATTTTTATTTCTAAAAATATTCTGAGGTATAATAATAAGACCCCTAATTTAAAAATACGAGTATACTTAATATACATTATATTTATATAATCATAATAGCTATATTATATTACTCACAATAATTTATGTTTTTGATTTATTACAAAAATTGCAATGAAAATTTGTAGTGTACTACTGGATATGGGATTGAATTGATACATAAAAAATACATGATACAATTAAAATATTCAATAAGTATAATATACCAATTTATATCGATGACCTTTTTTTTAAAACAAATTGTTGGGTCCTTGTAAATCGAATTAAGCCAATCACATAAATATAAATTATATTACTCTTAATGATTATACGAAAAAAAAAATATCCATTTTATCATTACTCCACTTCTACAATACAATTTACGTCATAAAAAAAACGTTAGTACTCAAAGTTTTTATTATCTTTTAAATATTTTTCATCATATTTTCACACAATGGGAACTAATGAAGAACCCAAAATTGGATTATTTATTATATATTTAAACTTTTTATAATTTATTTAAATATATGCGTAGTGAAAGAATTTATACACAAATTATAAGTATAATAGGTATTATAGTATTTTATAGGTATGTATTTCATATTTGATTTCTTCAGTATTATATAGTAATAATAATATATTTCCAACTATATATTTATACCAATATTATTATTTTCATGGACGTTAATGAGTTAATTTTTTTATAAACTTGTATTAAATAAGTATATATATACTTTTTTAGAAAATAAAATGTTTTAATATTTAATTTAACTTGCAACAACAATTTAATATTTTAATAATTTTAAATTTGTCAATGTAATAGAAAGTAGGAAGGTATTAGTACTTAAAAAGTAAAATAAAAATTGAATGCACAAAACAAAAATTAAATTTTTTAAAATTTTTTAACAAATTTTATTTTCATTTAACTTTTAACTTTTAATTTAACTTAAAGAGTAAACAAAAATTAGTTTACATACCCAGCTTGGTAAATTGTTCATTATTTTGTCTTTATGATTTTTTGTTCACTTTCATGAATGTGATCATATTATACGAAATAATTTCTTACCTAACAATATTATGATAAATTAAATTTTTTGTCTAGCATTTAAGGTAAATTTGTTGGAGGTTTTTTTTTGTGAGTTAAAACATTATTTTGTAGATTTAGTGATTGAATGTATGAATTATATGATTTATGAACATAAATTTTATATATAATAATTTATAGGTACTTATATTACAGAATATGTAATTTAATCGTATTTAAATATATTTTGTAAACGTATTTAGTTAATAATATGTTATATTTCTATGTTTTGTTACACTTATTACCTACTTTATCTATATAATATTAAATTATTAAAAAAACTCTTACGATGTGTATCATAAACGTAGTCAGACTTGTATAGTTCAGAATATGCACATTTTTTTTTTAGAGGGATGGAATATAAGTTTAAATTTAGTTTAATTTTATAATTTTTTATCCTGCATTCCCTTTAGTTTAAGCATATGATGTATGTTTTTTGTATTTTAAATATTTCTATTAAAAATATTGTTATTAACATTTTAGTATAAAATGTAAAGATATATTTTTGGTAACTTTGAATATCTAATAAATATATTATTTATAACAATTAGTGTATGAGCATATGTTAAATAAATAAAGAATACACATTTAAAATATTAAACTAGGTAGTGAAAATAATTAAGTTCATGATTAAATCATTATAATAAGGACTCAGATTTGAATACCCATAAATATTAAAAAATGTCCATAGCAAAAATTTCATTATTTTTTATTTTTTAAAACAAATATTTCAAATTTTCAATAAAAGACATTTTTATAATTTAGAAAATAAAAAAATATAATATATTAAATAAATACATAGATATACTACAATAATGTATATAACTAATACTTGTGTTATGAATTATAATTTTATTTTATTAGAAAAATAGTTTGACCCGTATGAGTCAATTTATTGTAGAAATTCGTTTACATTTGTCATTATATCGGTCATATGATAATATATACGTTAGAAATTATCTATAAAATTAGCCAAACACGTTTAAAAAATCAAAAATCACAAACAAAAAAATGCCAGCAATAGTTTGTGATTAGAATAATGTCATACATTCAAAATAATAGATGCAAATGCATTTAAATCCGAACTCTATTATACGTTTACATATAATATAAAGGAGAATCAAAATACCTAATGCAAAAAAATAATCGTTTAAAATAAATGTTGTTTACGTAAAAAATGAATAATTCGTGTAAAAAGATAATATTGATCGTCTCGAATTTTTATGGCGTACTGTTACGCGACTATTAGAAATTATAGAATTATATAATATTTTCGATATTTTCCCGAAAACCAATAAGATAACTAAAAAAATTCGCACATGATGTGTATATAAATATTTTGTTTGGGTATAAAAACAGAAAATTAACGTGAGGCGGCGGCCAGTCGTATATTTTACACGTTTGTTTACGTTGAAAAATCCACAGAAATCTCGCGGGTTTATGTAGGATTTTTCGGGATCATTAAACGATATATTATATTATATCTCGTCTGTCCGCGCACGCCTCACTATATACACCGTATAATGACGTACGAGTGTATACCCTAACGTTATGTTAAGAAATAAAATTTTAAAAAAATATGCTTATTAATATTATTTATTTATTCCGTCTGCGGAATTTCGTTATTGTCTATAATATAATATGAGTTATAATAAATATACACATGGCAATGTTATTTATAAATAGCATGATGACTTACCGAACGAACCAATCGCATTTGTACGATAAAATAATTAATATCGTTTCGCAGGACTGTATTATACGTGTCGCGAGCAAAAAACAATTTAAGAAAAAAAGGAAAACGAAAAAAAAAAAAAACCGCACAGAATTACGACCACTGTCGCGATTTACGAGAACGGTCCGAAAATAAATTTCCACTCGCACATTCGATTTAAATTCGATTATAAACTTATAATAAAACGGACGCGATTTTTGGATCTCATTAAATGTTTATATATACATACGACGTATAATAAATAATAATAATAATAATAATAATAATAATAACAACAACAACAACGACAATAATGATGATATAATATATATTTATTATATATAAAAATGTATATAATATATAATACGCGCGTGAGCCGTGGCCGGCGCGGAGTTTTAAAGTTAAGCTAACAAATTGACCTCAGATTAGGTCGACTATCCGCGGTTTGAGCCCCCCGGCTTTGAGATATGGGAACCGATCGTCGGCCGCGGCAGCGGTGACGGCGGCGGCGGCCACCATCCCGGGTAATGGGCGGGCACACTCCCCGCCGCGACTTGCCCCTTTCGGGCGGCGCCTGCGCTCGTTCGCCCCCCCCCCTTACCAACCCGCCGCAAGCACAACCTCACCCCACACCCACCGCCGACACCGCGCCGATGTTATACCGTCGCCGAGTGTACGCGCGCGTATAACACAGCCTGCGGCGATACAATATCGTTGTATAAGATATGTATATATATATATATATATTTTTGAAATTTTTTCTACCTACCGTTTCGGTGCCGTCACGTCCCACCGCGCACCGCCCTTTGTCCTGGCCAGACGACGAACGGGTTCATTTGTTTTACGTTCTCGCGGCGCGCGTACACCGTCTTGTCTGCAGACGATTTTTCATACGATATTATTATTATTATTATTATTATTGTACCTCCGACCTCATCGTTCCGCCACCGCGAACGCACAGCCGAACCGTCACCTGGCCGCCCCCGACGTTTTTTGTCGATTTCTCGCGGTTATATCTATATATATATATATAGATAGATAGATAGGTGTACTCAATATTATAATATAAACGTGTTCGCCACCGAAGATATTGGCGTTAAAAAATCCGCGACGGTGCATAATAAATGTTAATAATGATGTAACGGTTGTGCATATAACCTGGTGCGGATGTATGTTTGATGACCCTTATCAAATTCTTCCAGACGGACTATTATAATATATACGATATATTATTAAATTACTATATGAATTGTATCGATCTTGGTATATACGCACCTATTATACCGCCATTCCCTAAACTTTGACCAACACATAAACTTTACAATCGCAGGTATAGAGCTATCAAGGTTTTGCGTTTCCTCAACATTAAAATGTGTTTTCATCTGTCCTTTGTCTTCGTTTATATTCTTTATTTTAGTTAAGTTCCATCTATTTTACACTTTTATATACCTGGCAAAGAACATACAACGGATTGAATGTGTTCGAAGCAAAATTCCTTTCGTATACATTTCTTATATTGCTCAAATCACTCTTCCTCAATACGACTATTCAATTGTCCGTGATTTAACAAACATTCTCACCCTATATCATCCAGACGTCTTCATGCTGACCGTAATTTTATTCCTTTCATCATTATAATAACCACTTATAGATGTTCCTGAACGGTTGAACTTCTCTCGATGATTTATTTCCGTGTTCCATCTTTACTTTAGATCTAACTCTCTCTTTTTTGTTCCTTCGCGCAATCATCCCCTACATTAGATGCTACGCCTCCTTAACGATGCTTCATTATTTTGCCTCTTATGTAGTTAAGAATTTTAATTTTATAAATCACTACGTATTTTAATATTAAATGTATTTCCATTGTGAATAATGCCTGTTAACGTGTAAAGAGAATAATAATAATAATGAATATTATGCATTATGTATGACTCGTATAATATAATTTATAATATCTTATTAATATTATTATATTAAGATCCGTTACCCTACGTAACGCCTACCCTAACATCACCAGCAGGTAGAAAATCGATTGTTTTCTAGCGATATTTTGCGGTACAAAATGTTATAAATTTTAGTACATGCAGTATGTATTTGTGAACAATTTTTTTGAAAAACTATACCTTTTTATACAAGGGTAACGGACCAATCTTATTATTATAATAGAATTTCGGGTATACAGAGTGATCAGTGAAATGTACCAAAAATAATGAATATAATAGGTATATCTATATATAACAATGTAACATTAAAAACGTAGATATGTAATACCCACCATTTTTATAACACAAAATTCTGATGTTTTTAATTAATATAATATTTGATGTTTAAAATATAGATAAATAAACGTATACCTATAGGAGGTATACTGTATTTTATAGTAGGTACTGGATATAATAGGTATATTATTAAATATTAATTAGATATAAACCTAATAAAACCAATACCGCGGTGATATAAAATATTATTCCCTTATTATCATAGACGTTATTGCGCACTAATTTTTGTATATTATTACGTATATAATAATATGAAAGTTTGAAAATCGCAAACTCAATTTTATTTATTACCTATATTAATTATTAATATTATACTGTTACTGCTATAGCAGGAAAGACACGCAAGTGGTATATTGTAGTGACATCACAGTAGTTGTACACATAGTATGCGGTATAATATATTATAATAACCACGTCTCGTACATTGTATAAGACTATAACAATTTAATAATACGTAATAATAACATAATATAACCATATACCACACTATGATGGTTACCGATAAATTTGCAATGTTTTCTGTTATAGTATTAAATTACAACATATACATATAAGCGCAAAATTTACAGCCGTCATTCAGACTAGTATAATTATAATGATATAAAGTATACGCTTCAATTCTTCAAGTATAAACGAGTAAAAACAAAATTGCAAAGTTGAGCAGTAAAATGTATAACTTTATATACATTTGCATACAGTATTGGTAATAAAGTAACTATATAAATTATTTTTATACATAGATGTTGATGAAATATGTTAAAAATTATTTCAAATAATACTTATTCATATATTATTTAAAATATTGCATAACAAATTGCAATAGGTATTAGGTTGAAAAAAACAAAATTCGAATGTTAATAAAAAGTTTTTTATGAGTATTTCATTTTTTTATGAGTATCTACAACTATGTATAATAACATTATAATAATTACTTATTGTTTATAAAAACTTCTAAATTATCTAGTTTACTTTAAATAAATATTATGCACCCTATATATAAGTATATATACTTATATAAGTTTAGTAACTTGTCCAACTTTATAAATTTATTTAATACCTTATAAAACTGTAGATACCTAATTAATATCACAAATATATAATCCAATTTAATTATAAAACACGATCAACTATAATTTAGATTTACCGTGGGAACGTTTACTCCTATATATATTTTTTTTTTTTAAAAAGTCTTATACATAATAATATATAGTTACATATTGTGTTGCTATAATTTTAGCTTCATAATTATATGCGACTTCTTGTATAATAATATGAGTAATAAATGAGTATAAAGTTAATGAATTAGTAAATAATTATATTATTGACTTATATAATTATAACTATATATACTATATTTAAGCTAATTATTTTATATAACTTTAATCATTTTTAAAATTTTTTTATATAATATTAAAATAATAGTTAAAACTTATATGAAAGCACAATTAAAAATATTACTTGTGTATATTTATGTTATATTTATGCACATTTAAAAATGACGTTATAATACATAATAGTATTTGAACTATAGAATAAGTATAAGAAATTTGAACTGTATACCTTAGGTAATATTATAATATTGATTTTTTGACTTTTATAATAATTATTATTAAGTTTTTAAAATAAATCGAATAGTATAATTATTTTTATCATTATTGTTTGATTAGGATTAAGTATATAAGAATAATATTTATTATTAACAACAATATAATATAATAATTATACCTCTAAAAATTATTTTTACTTCAATAAATACGTATATATATATATTATAATAACATGTTAAATTTTCAATTACAATTATCATAATATTATATAAATATTAAAAATTACATCGGTATAAAAAATATACCTAATTGGATATAATATACAGATATGTCAATGTGTATACATACATATATATATATATATATATATATATATATATATTATAGCATCAATAGAGACGTGCAAAAAATATATCTAGAAAGTCATTTTTATTTCAATCAATATAGATATTACAATTATTTTTATTAAATATTATAAACTTATTATAGTTTAGTAACTCACGGTAAAATAAAATCTTATAAAATGTCCAAAGGTATATATGCTTTACGATAAAATAGTATTTTCAGCAAGATATATTTTTATATCAAGACTATAAATATTAAAAAAAAAAAAATTATTTATTTAATATATTTCAAATAAACAAATTTTAATGATATGGAAAATATGGAAAATTACATTATATTAATGTGAAAAAATATAATTGAATGATAACATTAGGTATACGAATATAATATATTATCCTTATAGGTATATATTAGTAATCATATAGTTATATTTTAGTTATATTTTATATAAGATACAGTCCACAAAATGAAAACTAAAATTAATTTAACTTATTTGAAATAATTTGTGAAAAATACTCAAATCCTGTACAAAAAAGTATAAGTAAATTATCATAATGTCTCAACTAGAATGTAAATGGAATATATATTGAAAAAAAACTGAAAACGCAGTAGGCTAAAACGAAAAATCGTTTGAGATCAACTGTGATCCGCCGGTATTAAGTTGGCTTTGCAACTCGAAAGAAAAACACTAATAAATCCCACTTACTTCTCAGTACTATGTTTTAACCGAGATACTCGTGCAAATTTTAATTGATGTTTATTTAGTGTCGTAGTTCTTTAAACAAATTTTTTAAAAAAAGTGTATTTATTCAAACCAATTTTTTATAATATTATATTTTATTTAGTTTAATTTGACGTATTGAGTTACCATTTCCACTTATGTTGATACGAATATAATTACTTAACTATATAATAATTATGATCTCAAACTATTATATAGGTAAGTGTTAATAACCATACCGACATAGTTTTCAAAGGGATTTTAGCTTTGTGAAGTTAAGATAATTTATATGACAATACAACAACGAAATACATCATATATAACTATACATAATATATACCTATTTATAGCATGAGTTCGAAATTTTACTCGTGGTACAAACGTGGTATAATTTAATTATTTTCATACGTCACATTTTGCTTGTACTTAAATTAAATTAATCTAATTTTATGTAAAATAATTGCTGTGTGTAAATATAAATGCATGATTGAAATGGAAGACGTTTTTAAACATAATATAATATATTTGTACTAAACATATTTATTTACATGTATAATCGCATTACATTTAACATTACTCATTATTTTTCAATTTAAATTACAGAATTAAACAATATTTTTAAAATATTATAATTATACAGACTTATAGTTATAAAGCTTTGAATAAAATATTACTTTAAATACTTGCCTAGTCTAGAAAATTAATATACATTAAATAAATGAATAAAAAAACGTTACTATTATTTTAACAAAATATAAGTTTCACGTAAAAAGAAAATTTAAAAATTGTTTTACAAATTTCCAAAGATGAAAACATATAAATTATATTTCGCACTATAATAAAAACTTAACTTATCCGTTTCTATAAAATTACGATTTTTCAACGATACAAATTATCTATACAGGAAATGTAACCTTCACTATTATACCCAATATATTATATTATCGTATATTATTATATGTCTAAATTAACGTCACACAAGATACGTGTAGATTATATTATATAGGTGCGTATGATTATATCGCAGACGAACACAAGTTCGAGTCAGAAGATAAAAGAGGAAAGCGGTGGGGGGAAGCGAAAAAGAGCAAAACACTAACCTGGTACTGGGTAGCCGTTCCACTAATCCAGCGGGATCAACATGCTAAGCCTGGGCTATCCGGCGGCGCACTGAGGGCGACACTCTCAGAATCCTCATCCCTTCCTTCCTGTACCGTCGGCGGCGGACCGCGGCAGCCCAACTCCACCCCCTTTTTTCCTCAAACGGAGGGGTTGAATGTATACACGCCGCCGCCGCCGCTATATGCTACCCCTACCAGCAGCACATCGCCAAAACTGCCACCTCCGACCCCCGCGCTAACGTCGCTCTCGCCCCCTCAAAACAAAACCACCCTACGGGGTGTGCATCCCCCGTCGCACTATCTCGTGCCAGTGTCTTCATCGGCGCTGTAAGTCGTAACTAGTTGCATTAATTATATTATAACACGCGCGCGCGAGCACGACGCTCCTATCGCATTATTATATTAGGTATATATATACGGTCGCGTCGTAATCGTTAGACCGTAACACTGCTGTACCAGTACTGCACTAGCTGATAAGAAAACTTGATAACACAAATGTTTTTACACACACACACATAGTATGTTATATTATTTTCATTTTAAATGAAACACATATCATACTTATATGTGTTGTATATTATAATAGGTATCCAATTGTATTATTACGTACTATTAAATTATCATAAAAAATATTCACAAAAAAGCTAGTAATTTAAAAAATAAACACGTGGTGTATAAATAATTTACTGCTTTATGCTTTTAAAGGTCGTTTAACGAATATTTTTACTATAAATTATAATCAATCTATTTGTTTTAAACTACATAATTATCGCAGAAATCTATAAAATGTTTATTTAAAATAAATTTTGAATATTGTTCTTATTATATTTATGGGCTAAAGATAATATTGTAATCATAGTGTAAATAATACTTCTATTTTTATCTTCGTACATAATACATAACTATTATACTTTTTAGTCTCTAACTCACTATGTATTTATTATGTCCTCTGATCTATGGCAAATGAATAGACGTGAAATTGAGGGTCAGTTTATATATTATCATGTCAAGCACTACCTGAAGGCTATAAAGGGAGTTAACGGGCATTGTGATTGGTCGTTAGAATCAGTAACTATAATGTTCTTCCCAATCAATAAATCACTCTTAATAAAAACTCTTCGGTTTCATTAAAACCATCGACACTGTATACCAAGTGGCAAGTGCTCTTCATTAATAATTATAAAGTGTAACATTAATAAACACTTAAGATTAAAAGAAATAATATGGTACATGTAACACTTATTATAATTATTATTATTATTATTATCATATATTATCGCGTAAAATACGTTTTACTAATATTTACTTCGTGACATAATTTAAGGTGCATACGTAAACGCGCGAAATACATAATTATTATTATTACAATATTTATTGATGAACTTAAAACAAATAACTATACACATTGAAATATAGTTAATTAATAAATTATAATTATTGACTAAAACTATTATCTTTTAAACCCATTTATACTTATGTTCATATACACCATTGTATTATAATTTATAACACTGCAATAAGACAATCCATATTAATAAATTAGAGATATAATATATAATCTACGTATATTCAATTATGACAAACAACGTCAATCTATTTTTATTGGATAAAATATTAAAAAAATTAGCCATAATATTTTTTAAAATAAAAAATCCAACGTTTTAAGTATGTAATTATAACAAAATTCTTAATTTATAATACAAAAATGTGCGTAACAATTTGCTGTTTTCATGCAAAATATATTAACTAAAATATATTTTATAATTACAATTAACATGTCAAAATAATACTTATATCATTTTCATCATATTTCAGTATTTGTAAACACTATATATATATATTAAAATACCTATGTTTAGTATTTAGAAATATAAAATAATCTATTTTTGCCCACTTGCAGAGGCGAAAACAAAATAATATATATTATTTTAAATTTATATTTAATATAACATTAGTTCGTGCAAGATGCAACGGTTAGGTTATACAAAGTATAAAATACTATAAGTGCTTGTATTACATATTATTATTAAGCATATATTATATATAAATATTAAATATATTACTTATAACTTTAAACATTTATATTCAGTATGCAAAAATTTTAATTTCCTCTAATATATTTAAACCTAAAAATTATACTATAATTTAGGACTTTACAGAATTTAATATATTATAATATATGTATAAATACATATTATTTATACGATTAAAATACGTTCAATAATCTATTATAACTATAAAACACAATTTATTATTATTATTATATCCATATTTATACTTTTGTCATTTAACATTTTTGTTTTTATATTTATTATTTGTTAGATTTATTCTTTAGTTTTCTAAACCACTTTTTTCAATGTTTTCGATAATTCTCTGACCATATATTATACATAAAGACTTTAAAAGTTCTGTGGTGGATAAAAAAGCAATTCCCCGTATAGTGGTGCTCTATGAGAGCAAGGACTGTTTTAGTTTGTTCGGACGTTACTATGGGAAATGGAATTAAACTTAATCCTTTGTAAACATGTTGGCAAAGGTTCATGTTTCAAAATGCACCTTCCAGTATAGTTTTATTATCCATTTAAGAGACGGTTAAGTAAAAATCTAAAAAAAAAAAAAAACACTAGTATAATAAAATGTTGTATTTCAAAATATATTGGTATCCGTTTATAGAATATGCACAAAAAAGCAAGTATAATTGTTTTATTTTTAATATACACAATAAATGCAAATACGCGTATTTGCATTTAAAAACGCGTTTTACGTGAACTAATTAAAAAATTTAACTTATGTTGATTTTTCCCTTTTAAAATTTCGACATTTTAACTTATTTTAATAATATATATAGTTATAACTTAATAAGTTATTTATTAACTTGATAAAAATAACTTTATGTTATTTGATGTATGAATTATGTTTGAAAATAAGTATACGCAGGGTGGGCAAGTTATAATATACTATGTAACTGAATCCAAGTTACAAATTATACTAATTTTGAGTATTTGGTTACAAGAAACAGTTATGTAACTTTTCCTTACACGTTTACATTCAAAAATATAATTACGTGTAACATAAATTACATTAGCTAAAATTATATTATATTTTGTTTTTTATTGAAAATGATTTATTTACAATATTTTCATTAATTATCAGTGCAATAAAAACAAATATCAATGAAATAAGTATAAATTAAAAATTAATATTTAAAATATCTAATAAATTTCATATTATATTTATAATTTAACATATAATTTTATATAGATACTTTAAGTACTGCATGTAAATTAAAAATTCAATATAATTATGTAAAGTGACACAATATCATCATTATGTAATTTTAAATTACGTATAATGAAGTATTCATTATAGAAAATATAAATATACTAATAATAGAAACAATTACACAATTAATATACAAATATAATAAACACTTAAATTATAATTAAGTTTAAACAATCCATAACAAATAAATGTATCATTAGCTGCTTTGAAACAACTTCATTACCTTTGATATTATCTACATTTTTAATAATATAAAGTATAAATTTATTTGTAACTTAAGATACTTGTAAGTTTTATAAAAAGTTACGATTGAAATAGTAACGAGTTATTTTTTAATGTTACTTTAAAATGATATAACTTATTAATCGTTACAAGTTAAATTGTAACTCGATTTCATAACTTTGATACATGTAGGTGATTATGGCCCAACCCTGGGTATACGTATACGTATTGTTTTCGAAATTAAAATTATTAAAATAATTTGAAACGGAAACCGGAGCGCTCGCGGGAAATGGGAGGCCGGAAGCAGGCATGCAGCAAAATAATAATCTCATTTTGGCATAATTATTGTATATAGTATAATATAATATCAAACCGACAATCGGACGATGGCTTAAAACAATGCGAGAGCGTTAAGGATCGACCTTTTGTGACAATCGGACTATATTATATATATTAATTGCACGATGTACCGGACAACGAGGTTAGGTTAGTATAATATTATTTCGGAGCTCGTCTCGTGCCGATATCGCTCGCGCGTCGTAGTTAATCCATCTGGCGGCGGCGAGCGGTTGCAAGTTATATATACGTTATTATAGGCCAAACGGACCGGAATTATATATTATCCGGATCACGAAATATATATTTGGGACTTAGATTGCTAATATATATATATATATATATATATAATATGATATGGGAAAAGTATATTTGGTGTAAAATGTTGAGTGACAGTTCGTAAAATAATAATAATAATAACAAGAGCGGTAAACGGTATATAGTTATATATAACTACTGCGGCGTGCGTATAAAACCCTTCTGATCGACCCTGCGACTATAATATGCTGTATTGCGGATACCGCGCGGGACGAGATACGTCTAAAAAGCGATATGTGGAATTAATGCGACTGTCATAATGTTGTTCGATTGTTGTTGTAATATACGATATAATGTGTGTGTGTGTGTGTGTGTTTTTTTTTCTCCCCAATTTCTCTATAAACATCACGCATTACACTCCCCCGCTCCGCGCGAGGGTCGCGTTATGTTTTTGTCCCCTTATATAGCTCGCGATTCTTATACGTACATAATAATAACGAGCGCGTTCGGGGCTATAAATTTCTGAACGACTCTCGCGTATTTATATATAAAAAAAAAAAAAACTTTTAGAAATAAAAAAATAAAAATGAGCAAAGGGTTTATAACCGGCGGTGCACGAGTAAAGGAGATATATTATTTACCGGCTGTATACATACGTACGAGAGAAGACGTTCGTTTCAATTTGTTTCGTATTTGAGACGGTCCAGTTAACCGCGCGTGCACCCTCCGCGCTGTCTAAACGCTCGTTGCTATCACACACTTTGATATATACCTATATATATATATATAAATGCAAACCGAGAGAGTAAAATACTAAAAGTGGTGGATTTTCAAGGCGGTGGTTACAGAGAATTTTTAATCATTTTTACCGAACAATTTCATATTTTATTTACACTATATACGAGATAATATATACAAATATAATATTATATATAAACCAACACCTTTTTTAAATACTTTGATAAATCAATTAATAATATTTACGTCATATAATATAATAATAACATATAGATGTATTATAATATAAGAAAAACTGCCAAAAAATTGCGGAAAATCGGCAAAATTACTGCGTTTTCGTTATTTTTAATTTTTTTATTTCATCATAACTCATTGAGTTTTGATCGAGGGACTTGGAAAACTTTTTGAGTATTTACATATAGATAATTTACACACGTGGTAAAATTTTAAAATGAACTATCAGTATAATATATTATGATATATTTAGTTTCGCTCAGAATCGTATTTTCTAATGCAATATCTTTGTATTCAAATCATAATTACAATGAACAACTAATTTCTCCAATGACTGAAAGGACGAAGAAAAGACGTCCAAAATCGACCTTCTCGCTTTTTTAAGGGTAAATTTAAGAAAATACTATGCAGAAATATCTGAAGCAGCGGTTTGATGTTTTTTCACTGCACACCTCTGCATGTAAAAAATAACTAATATGTACCTAGACAGTTAATAAATAAATACGATTTAAATATAGAATCAGATTTATAAATGTAAATTTCAAATACAAAAGTAGATTCTAATATAACCGATTTGGTATCGAAGAAACAACACAACCAACGGATTTCTTTAATAACCAAATTTTATATTAAAATTATCTGTATACATTTATATTTTATATTAATAAGAAAATACGTACATTTAGTTGACAAAATAAAGCAATACAATTATTATTAAGTACCTATTTATTAATTTTTGTTATGGGGTTCGGAAGAAAAGTTTGGGATTCGCAGTCGTAATGTTCCTGCAACTGACGGTGAACGAGGAAATAAATACTGTGCTGTAATATACGGTATAGCATGTAAACAAAACAAAAAATCCGCGAACTGAACTATTATAAGGTATTATATCTGTACTACGTTTTGAGAGGTCGTTAGTTTCCATTAAATAAAAATTACCATTTAAAATCCCATATAATATACTCCGCGTTGAATGGGCCGTGGGGTAAAATATTGCGCCAGTCGAAACCGTGACGCTTGTATATTATGGATATATAAAAAGCATTTCATTGGGAATACTATGTATAATAATAATAATATATGTTCGAAAACGAAAAAAAAATGGTGATACATTTTTTTGTCTGCGCGATTTAAAAAAACGTATACGTATAGGTAGACGTACCTATATAAATATTATACTATATTTTATATAGGAAGTGTTTGTCATAATCCTTTGGGGATTTTATTCGTGTAGACGTTATACATAATATATTATGTAACGCAGTATACAAAAACATCACACGTATCATTACAATATATATATTTTCATCAATTTCATAGAATAAAGTACCTATTATCTACGACTCGATCTTAATATATATAATAATACAAAAGTATGAATGTATAAATATTTATGCATTATTATAATAATATTTTATGCATCGTGATGTAAACATAAAGCATAAATTAAATATTTAGCCCAATGAATAATTTAAATATTGTTCAAAGCCACTTATTCTAGAAATTATAATATTATATTCTACTACAGGTACTATATACTAACTAAATATTTAATACCTAATGCAGAACTATGTTTTAGATATGAATATAATATGTTGTTTGTTAAAACCATTTTCACGGTAAGATTTAATTTTTGTTCCCGAATTCAGAAGGAACCCTGTGAGTCAAGACTATAGACATAAATAAATTAATGAATAAATTGTATGTAAGTATTAACTTTTGATTTAACGAATACATATTTTTTTTGATTAATTTTTTTTTTTTTAAGTTAAGTTAAGTAATATAAATTTATTACAAATAAAATGTTTTTATGTTTTAATTAATGTAATAATATATAATTGAAGATAAAACATAAATTGGTATTAGTAAATAGAATAATTATAATTCAAAATTGTATAAACTTAATTTTAGATTTTGAGCGAAGGAATGCATTTGTTTGACAATGATGACAATGATTTATTATTATTACTATTATTATTATTGAAGCACAAAATTTATAGGAGTTTTTATGTTTTTATAATTATGCTCTTAACAGAAATCTGATTAATATAATGAAGAGTTTAAAAAAGAAAATTTAAAATGTATATTTTTGCATATTTAATATGTATTATTGTAATAAATTCATGTTTTTTGTTTCTTATTATTAAAATATTGTAGTATTGTACATTTTATTGTTATTAATGCTGTCAATTAATAATTATTAAAATGATAGAATTGATAATCTTTATTGTGGGAACTATAAAGTAATAAAAAAAACAGAAAATCAATTCCAGACGTTTCTCTTTCACCTCTTCGGTCATCGGTATAGTATTTTCTTAAATTTACCCTTAAAAAAGCGGGAAGGTCGATTTTGGACGTTAATACTTTGTCCCTTCAGTCCTTGGAGAAATTAGTTGTTCATTATAATTAAGATTTGAATACAATGATATTGCATTAGAAAATATGTTCCTGAATGAAACTCAATATAGTACAATATATTATACTGATAAGTTATTCCTAAAGTTTACCACATGTATAAACTACCTATGAGAATACTCAAACAAATTTCAAGTACCTACGTTCAAAATCATAAAAAATCTAAAATCGATTTCGTCAAAAATACGATTTCTGTGAATTTTTACGTTTTCCGTCATTTTTTAGTAGTTAATCTTATCCCAAATCTCAATAGATAAAACTTAGAAAATTTCGAAAAATGAGCTTTATTTAAAGTACCAACTACATGCAATTTTCTATCGAAAGCATACCCTATTCGTTGTAATCGTACCCCAAATTCTTGTTTTTTTTTGGGGGGGGTTATTTCTACTCCAAAAAATGTATCTTTAGACACATAAAATGTATGAAATGTGTAATTTCCAAATTAAAAATAATGACGATTATTAGTCGTAATCTTTAATCGTACATTATATTGTTGTTATACACGATTAAGTTTTTCTGCAGACGCAGAATATACTATAGTCATAGAGACTGTTTATTTTCAAATTTCATTAACATTATTTTACTTATTTAATAAACATTTTACCTCCCACAACTTCTGAGTTCTAATTATTATTATTTTAGATTCTGAGCGAAGCGAAGAATGTATTAGTTTTACAAAGATTTTTTTTTTTTTTTTTAATATGTATGAAAACACTTTTTTGAGTAGAAATAATGATCCGATTATCACAAGTAGGGTATGCTTTCGGTATCAAATTGCGCTTAGTTGGTACTTTATTTATCTCATTTTTCAAATTTTTCAAACGTTTTTCCTTGGGAGGAACAAAAATGCCATAAAATGGCGGAAAATCGGCAAAATTACGATTTCTGTTATTTTAATTTCGTGATATCTAATTGAGTCTTAATCGTAGAAACTTGAAATTTTTTTGAGTATCAACATAGTTTACACGTGAAGTATAATTTTGGAATGAATTATTAGTATAGTATATTGTATTATATAGAGTTTCGCAAATTTAGTTTCACAATTTTGGGCAGAAATAATGATCCAATTACCATAATTATAATATGTTTTGGTAGACAATTGTATCTACTTGGTACTTTATTTAATCAATTTTTCGAATTTCTTAAAAGTTTTTTTTTTTTTGTTTGAGAGAAGAAAAACTACCAAAATATGACTGCAAAATTCACCGAAATTGTGTAATTTTGACGACCTCTATTTTAAATATTTCATGATAATTACCTAATGCAATTTTGAACATAAGGACTTAATCATTTTTTTTAGTATTTACATTTTATATGTTTTAGAACTCTTACATGTATTTTTTGTAATAACTATTTTCTCAATAATGTTCATTATAATTTGCAATTTTGGATATTTCGGTTTGAAACTTTAATAGATTCACAATTTTATACTATCTACTTATTACTATTTTATTATAATTACTATACAAATTTATTAAAAGTTTTTCTTTAGGATTAGAAAAAATAGCGAAAAATAGTTGAAAAACGGAAAATTTCGCGGAATGATTGATGATCTTGAATTTCATTATTTTATAATAACTAATTTTCTTGTTACACATATATTGATAAATAAAGAAAATGTATAAAAAGAAATACTATCTGCATATATTGTAAATCTGACGGAGTTTCATTCAGAATCTTTTTTTTTAAAGCAAGATCATTGCTTAATCTTAATTATAATATAACACAACATTTCACCACTATAACCTATCCGAGAATCAAAGAATCCAAGGAGGAATACCCAAAATCGACTGCCCGCCCTTTTTAACATTCAAATTAACCTACCTATATTCGACTGTTTTATATTTTTTTTAGTGAAGTTACATTTAACTAAGGCTTTTGCATCCAAATTAACCCGAACCCACTAATAACCATCAAAATTCAAACATCCAAAACCTTTATTAATCTGAATATTATTTATTTGAAAAACTCGAATTAACTCATAATCCGAATATATTTTTCAAATTAAAAATTATTCTGATACGTTATTATATATTAATGCGCTGAATACAAATTTGGTATATTAGTTAATTTAACATATATTAATATAATCGATATATGTTGATAAAGAATCCAAATATTCAAATTTTAGTTATCTGCGTTATGCATCTGTATTATCCAATATTAACCCGAATAATATCAGTTATGAATACCCAAATGTCTTTTTACACTTTTTATGTGTTGCAACACCCGAAAATCATCAACTTCTGAAATCCATTACACGAATAAATAATTCGTACAAACATTACAAACACTTTTTAACTTTTAATTTAACTGTTTTTTCCATTTGAAAAAACATCGTCAATCGAAATTTAAATATTTATAAAATAACTAAATAACTCAATTTGTCCAGCCTTGCTGTAAGCTATATTATTCTTCCTTTCTTGAGCCAAGATTTTCCTATAAAAACACTAATTATTTACTTTTTATGAATCGACAAATTAATTTTATTATTAAATAATGAATTTTTCCAAAAAAAAAAATTATATTTACCTTTTACTATTTAGGTTTAGTATCCTTTTTTTATTTATTTATAATGTATCCGAAAATCGGATCCTTTTCAAACAACTGACAAATCCTTTTAACCATATCTACAAATAGCTGCATTGGATAGACAACAAAATTCAAGCTAAATAGAAAATAGTATCGTTTTTCGTTTTCCACCCATCTTGAGTGTTCCGCATTTACACGTACTTTATACCGTAATCATATAACTTACAATATAATAAATTGGTTGAAATTGGAAAAAAAATCAAGTCGTGAAAATAATTTCCTATAAAAAAAATAGAACTATTCTATAATGGTCCAGCAATCGTGTGTCGACGACTTTACTTGCAGTATTATTTTAAATCATTTTTGTTGTCGAGAAAGATCTACAGGTTAGCAGCAGTTTGACAAATATTTTTCTCAATATGACGCTTTGGTTAAATCTGTATTTGTTCACGGTGATATGGGATAACAAACTTATATATTCATATAAATACATTTATGATTCTCTATTTTGTTTTATTCATTTATTTTTTTCAAAAAAGTTATGATGATATTGTTGTAGGTACGTTATAAAAATATGTGTATATATGTATAAAAAGTTAACTTTTGTGTAAATAATAATATTACCTACTATTGAAA
Organism: Eriosoma lanigerum; assembly: GCA_013282895.1. NCBI lineage: Eukaryota > Metazoa > Arthropoda > Insecta > Hemiptera > Aphididae > Eriosoma > Eriosoma lanigerum. Next base: position 21,668,158 of record CM023359.1, read on the forward strand.
ATTATTTTAAAAAATAACAAACACATTTCTCGCATATTCATTAAAAAGGTCATAGTTTGAATATCATATATATATATATATATATATATATAGGTACCGACACATTTATTACAAGAGATTTCCAAATAACATATATATACACGCGAACGTGAATAATAAAAATCAACATAATATATTAATACGAATAATATATGCTGTTATTAACATTGTAAAATAGGCCATTATACCGGAAGGGCTTAAATGATTTAAATTAAATTTCATCACCAGTTTGCGGTGTAATTTTTTTAAATATCAAACCCCAAAATAACCGGCAAATCGACGTCCTGCAACCGCCACCTCTGTACATATAATATACAGTTGCACGCCATCCACCGACCCTTTCTGCGGGGGATTTATGCACGTTTGCAAATCATAAAAACCCAAAGCGCGCGCACATGTGTGCATACAGAGCAACCAGAATTTTATGTTACGAAAACGGTGTGAATTGCATAACCCAACAGCATTCATTTTCGTAACATACAGACTGCACCCTGTATGTTATTGTACGACTATTATAATGTAATCGTATAAATATATATCGCGGACGGTGACCGTTTCCGTTGATTTATATACCTATCATGCGGAATGGGTGCTATTTCTTGTTTTGTTTTATGAATGGAAAATACAATATGTTACATTAAACGACGGGTATATGTATACTGTATACAGAGCGAACAGAGAATATTGGTGTTACGATATACGATATACGATTGTTATTATTATTGTTCAGCGCCCTGTACATATATACATGTATATGTATCCACGTGGACAGAAAGGACGGCGGCGGACACGCGACCGTATTATATTATATTGAACATTATAATAATATTATAATCTACGTGTCTGTGCGTATGTATATCTAGCCGGGTGTCGTCAAAGCAAACACGCGCCCTTCGCACTATCGTGTGTGTATTTATTTGTCGGACGAGGGGACGTACAGCCGAGCCTAATATCGCGTTCAATTGGCACACGAGACCAAAAATAATACGACGCGTGAGTTGACGTGTAATTGAAAAAACCATCGTGCCGCCGCGTCGGCATACGTTCCGTGTTTGTTCAGAGGAATCGAAATAGTTAATTGTGTAGCGGGAAGGGGAAGGGGAGGGAAATCAGATATCATCCCTATTATACGTGTATAAATATATATATATATATATGCTCATGTGTGTGTGTGCGGAAAAGAACGATACAACGCCAATGTAAACACATGTGAGCTAAATGTATACATAGAGAAAATATGAATTATTAAATTCATTTATTTTTTTACCATTATAATAATATATTAAATATGATCAATCGGACCGTGAGAATATTATGATTACGGTTCAATGTTTTCATTGTCGAATTCTGTATGTTTAAGTGTATATATAATAGTCAGTGACGCGTACGTTTTAGGGGAAGGCTACAGGGACGTGTATACCCTCTCCGCACACGTAAGAGGGTTTTATATCTTATAATAGCATATTATCATGATAAAAAAAGAAAAATTAAAGATCAATGAAATACACTAACCAATCAAAATATACAATTACACTTCTTTAAACGATATAATAAACCTAACCTTATTTGAATACCTGCGAGGTGATATATACAAAATTATTTGTTTGCAGCTTTACTGTATTTTATAGAATATATTATATTGTCCAAGGCTGTAAAAGTTGAAAATGTTTTTAAACTTATTGTTAAGTTAAAGAATTATTTTATGAAAGTTTTTTTGTAAAATATAAATTAAGTGATGGATAGATGGAATTGAGAATGATATGAAGATAGCTGGTGTGAATGAACGAGATATAGGTGATCGAAACCTAAGGAGGTGTTGGACCAGGATGGCCGACCCCATTTATAAAATTGGGAGGAAACGCGAAAAAGAATAGAATAAATAGTTTTTTTACTAACAACATAATATGTTATTTCAAATGTTATATTTTCTAGTCTAAAACATCAGAATAATTATGTACATATTTAACACGTCATTCGACCTAATAAATCTTTTTGAGGTTACTTATTTGGTTATCTCGACGTACTATAATAGTTATTATTTACTTACTACTTATATTTAATAAATTTTCTAGATTTAATATGTTATAATTTATTACTTTCTCAATATACCCAAGGTTAAGAATAATTAAATACTTTGTATACAAATCAAATAATGTTTAGTACCTACATGAAAAAAAAATTAATAAGTTAAAAATTAATTATAATAAAAGTCGCTATAAAATTAAAATTAAAATTTTAATTGTTAATTTGGCTATTTAATAGGCTAACCAGCCTTAATATTGTTGTTAATTTTAAATAAAATTAGGTCTATCTTACAAGTATGATATTTTGAAATAATTAGAAGAGTAAGTGCAATTTTAAACTTTTATTTTATGATTTAATGTTTTTATGAGCTACTTAGTTAGATACATTGTATTTTCTTTTGAAATAAACATGAAAAACTCATATTTTAAAATGATAATCTTAGAAAAAGATAATTCGATTTAAAAATTAAAAAGTCAAATTTAAACCCTTTTTGTTCTAATACAATTTTTAAAACTATAATTATTTTTTGATTTAAATTTTGATATTAATAATGATAATATATATACATCAATATATATATATATATATATATATATTAATATGTTATATTCAACCTGGCAATACAATATAATTGCAACCATTATAATGTTCAATAATTATCGATTTTCATATATTTTATAATTGAATTATTTTTAACATTCATATTTTATAATTATGTTAATCAAATAATTATTACCATAGGTAGATATAGGTACTATTAAAAACATTGTACCTAATTAGGTTAACGTACATAATGTACAATAGTCGATATACCTGTTAATAAAAGTAGAAATAAAAGTATATATTTTTTTATTTCTCCGTATCATTAATAATGGATGTGAAATATTTCATTATAATGGGGATGTTAATTATGTAGACACAAATAACGCTTTAGATATTTTTTACTTAAAAATAAACGAGGTCACTTTCTCGGATTAAAATAAGATTAATATAACCAATAAAAATAAAAACTAGTGTTTTATTTAATTTTATATCTAACGCCGGAGGTTTTAAAAAATCGAGTGTAATTATGGAATAGAAAAAAGGAAAAGTTTCAGACGCTCGGCGTAATTACAGCCGTTTGTCAGTCGGTGGAAACTCCTGCTGCTCACACCACCGTTTGCCTGCACGATAGTGGATTTATTGTAAGTGGATGCCTTATATGTACAATGGCTGTTGAAAAAAAATAACACATAAATAATAATAAGACATGCTTTAAAAACATGAAATTTAAGCTTACTTGCATACTTGCCTTACAGTTGGAAAAAAAATGTTGAACAAATGTTCTATGGTAGGTATATGTAAATAAATATAATAACGAATATATATATATATATTATAAGCAGTACTTATAAAAAGTGATTTAGGTGATATATAGGTATACACGAGTACTTACTGTTATCTACCTGCATAGTGCAGACCTTTATAATATATTTTATAGAAACCTATTTTGTATATGTATATATATGTACAAAGGAACAGTGTAAGGATATAAACTGAAAGTTTTTACATCACAAAAATAAAAAACATTTATGTATTTTAATAATATAATATGATCGCGACTTCTGTAACCTCTTTATATACCAATACTATATACGTATATAAATTGTTTTAAACATATACCTAGGTATATATATATAGATATAAACTAGATTGTATCTATACATTAATTGCATTAAGATATTTGTTTTATTCCTAAATTTAGAAAACCCAAATAAAATAAATAATTGTCTTATACGAGTAGAATACAATTTATATGCATTGGATAAAAGATTAAGTTACGTGTATTATTGTCTTATTGATATTATTGTTTGAATTAAAAGTATATAATAATATTGTCTGAGATATTTATATTTCAATTATACAACAATATATATATTCATAAAATATGTAATGAAGAAAGGCTATATCATTATTATGGTATAACTTTCATTTGAATCATTATATCAATATAGTACAGATTATCCGTACATACTTCATTGTCTTCATTTTACCAATGATACAAATTAACTAATACCTAAACCTAAGTAATAATAATATATATATATAGGTATGTCTCGATTATATATGCAAAAAACATAATAACCCTCGAGAGTGACGTAAAAATAATTGTGAATTAAACACTTTATTAAGATCGCGATAAATCCCATTGTATCACGGGGACGTATAATGTCATGTAACTAAACCAATAATATAATGACATTAGACATAGAGTATTGGAAATAACCTTGTCGGAGCTTTAAAAATTTGTATTGTAATCTGGAACAATTTGTCTTAAAAGGTCTTAGGAGAGATTTCTTTAATCATTTAATGTTACATTGGTAGTAATATATACCTATATACTAGTTTAGTCATATATGGTATTCGAATTTTGATTTGTTCTGAAACTTAACAATAAATCTTGAACAAAGAAACTTCAAACTTTCCGAAAAAGTTTGTAAGTTTTTATCTTTTCTTACATATGGCAGTCACTATTATATATCATTCATTTGAAATCCTTGCTATAATTGTAGGACTATTTTTTTAATAAGTATACGTAAATTATTTACAGAAGATACCTGCTATAACAGCTAGCTATAGCTATCTAAAAATAAAATACGCGCTACTATTTAAAATCAAAAACAAATTTTCATTTATACGAATATTAAATATCGTTATATCATCGAAAAACAAAAATTTGAGAATAATAATATATTCTCAATTATCTCATAGCCAGTTTTAATTTGTTTTTGTTTAATTTTAATACCACAAATAGTGAAATACGTTTTAATAATATCTCCTTAATAATTTTGTAACACATTATATGTACCTAACATATAGTATATAGCATATATATATATATATATATATATATATATTATAAAATATAGTAACACATAATATAAACTATATACAAAGTACTTAAAAATCAAGAAAATAATAGATACTGTTATGTAATTAAGCTTATGAGCATATGGGAAAATATCTCCTTTGTCTTTTTTTCTAAATTAAACATTAAAAAATTTTAAAAATCTTTGTAAAACCAATAAATTCCTCGCTTTGGTCAGAATCTATTATATATATATATTATCGTTATCATATAGTTATATAAAAAATGTTTATAGATTTATTAGCATTTGAGAAGACATTTATTCTCCTCCATTAAAAATTCCCCCCACGCCCCACTTAAATCATTATTACTAATATTGAGCCTATATAACAATACAAAACTTATAATATCTATTATAAGTATATATTGTTACATCATGCATTATAAGGTTTCATTCTTGTCTATACCTATATCTATATTATAGTGAAACTATAATAAATCAATCCATGAAAACTTTAATCTTACAATTCATATATATGCATATATATTGTGACCTATATACCTATAATATAATTATTATGGTTTGGATTTTATTACTTAAAAATATATAATATAGATAATATACTGTTCCATAAAATAACTTAAGATTTTTTTTTTTATTAATAAAATATACGTAAAATAAAATAAATACATATAATACAATTGTATAACAATAAGTGGGTATTTTAAATTCATTATTCAATATTGTACCTATTAAAAATTATATATAAAAAAAAATTAGTTCGATCTGTATGTTTTTTTTTTTTATATTCTTGTAGATATTTTTTAACTTTTATCAAAATGTCACTATAGAAATAGCTGTTAACAATTATCTACATATAAACAATTGAAAAATTCATAAAAAACCACGAAACATTCATAATATGTATACAAAATTTTCGTTAATTTTTATTGAAACATATCATTATTATATAGATGAAAAAGCGTCATGATATCCAGAGGGATTAATGCGATATATATTTCAGTCCTTTTATAAACTCAAATGCCTGATAAAAATATATTATTCTTATTGCTCGATTTTAAAAATGTAAAGATGTTTTAGTTTATCAAATAGTTACTGCTACGCGCGGTCGGAGCATAATTTAAATATTAAAAATTGTTAAATTTTTCTTTTTAAAAATTAAAACAGCGTTTCGAACATATCTATACAGAATGAACCTCTTTATAAATTCAAACATAAAATTTTAATTTTTGATATCGAACCAGAAAATGTTCTTAAATTTTTTCTGGTGTATAAAAGTATATAGTTATTACACCCCCATAAATTTATTTTGAATGTTTTGATCTATTGACATGTAGCATATATACATGAGTACTATATATATTTATCATTACCGCGTTATCGCGATCTCACGGATAACGATAGTATATATACCTACGATAAAAATAAGGATGATTTAAGTTCAACACAAAAACGCACCGTCATGTAACATGGACAAAACGTGAAATTGCCTAAACACAATAAATGATCGTTTCCGATCTCTATACAAGAATTGCCGCAGACATAAAAGATGCAATGATAAATGCATTAAAATTCAATCCCTAAATTAATTGTAATATAATAATATACACTATAGCTGTTACAGTTGCAGCAAATGTATACCTAACCTGCAGTATAATTTCAGTTTATATACCTGGGTTACGTAATGTCGATAATTAAATAGTTGAATATCTATGGCGGTAGAGTGCGGTATCACTCGTTTTTTAAAAAAAAAATTATCCACGTTTCTATATAGTATATATATATATATTTATAGTATAAAGATCAGAAATGAAAACAAAAGATAAGAATATAAAATATACGTTTCGAAATTGTATACAACACATGTATAGAACCGAAAATTCTTAATATATATTGTATTCTTTTCGTGTATAGCTCTTGAGTTTTATATTTGAAATTCGAGCACTGCTGTGGTTATATAAGCGCGACATCATATAATGTATATATATATATATATATATATAACCTACCTAATCATCGTAACGGAGCAGCGCTATATAATATTATTATTATTATTATCATCATACGAAATGCGCGTCACGACGACGACGAGACGTGCCGACTGCCGAAGCGGCCGTACATATCATTACACATATAGTACGACGGGCGTGTGAGGGGTGGTGGGGATGGTGGTCGGAGGGGGTGCGTTGAAATGGGCGAGCGGGTGGTGGCGGGCGAGCAGAATATCGCGGCGGTCCCGCGTCACGGCCGCACGTATATATATATATATATATAAAAAAAAAAAAATATTCGATAGCCGGTGGCGGCCGCTGCTCGAAAGATTCGCGACACTCCTATCGGGCTCCGCCCAGTTTTCAAAATGGCCGACTCCCCCGTTCTCGCGGAAAGCGGTGCTGCTATATACGCGTACACGCCGCAGTGAAAAGGCCCGCGAGACAGTACATAGATCTAATATAACGTGTATATATATATATACGGAGGAAAACGAGAAAAGAAGGAGAAAACGAGGAGAAAGCACCACTCTCGATTCCGGTCTCTTTCGAAAACTTTTTTTTTTTGCTTTTCCCCTCCGCCCCGCACACTACTTCGCAATAATACACGTTCTCACTGGACGTGTACATATATAATGTGCGCGCGCGCGCGCGCGCGTGTGTGTGTATAACGATGACGACGAATAGTTGATAAATTTTCCTTTTTCTTTTCACCCCGCGCCGTCCCCGCAGGACCTTTTACACCGCGGTGTGCGTGCGTCTATTTCGCCGTGTCCTTCACCTTTCCTTCGCTATATACAATACATTATATATTATGCGCTATACGTAAAAGCATATATATATATATATATATATACATATAAGTATACATAACAGTCACGCGGCCGCCGCGCGCCGCGCGCACTGACATAGTGCAACACTATATACACTCACCCCGCGGCAAACGGCTCGAATAATGGACTCCGCGGCCACCGCGGCCACCGCCGACGCGACGCGTATAGGGCATACCTATATAATCATCATGGTCGGAACTCCGACTTGTTCCGAACAAAACCACAATAACTTTTCTTTTCCGTCCGACAATATTATATAACAACTTGCTGTATAGACCACGTATATATAACCATTATATTACATAAATAAATAGTTACCTAATGGTTACTATATATATATATATATATGTATTATATGTACTTACATATATTCGCCACATCCTTTTTATTTTCATTGCGTTTTCCGCAATGTATACATAATATATAATTTATATGTATTATTGTAAGTTTACAGTAAATATTGTGTATGTGTGTATAATATATAATCTCGTCGTCTTTATACTTATAGGTATACATATTTTTTTTCTATACCAACATATAATATAATAGTTAAAGTGTTAAAAATCCTGCAAGATGTAGAAAGAAATTCTCGTACTCGTATCATCATAATACATATGTATATAATTCGTCAGAAATGTCATTTCTACAATAAATATAAAAAATTACTAAAATTTAAAATCTTGATTAAATTAAGAGATCATCGACATGTCAAAACCCTTTAAAAAGGCTCTCTTCAAATTTTACATAACTTAAATAATAAAGATTTTTTTACTTTTTATGAGACGGATTTTTTAAAATAAGTAATAAAGGTCATATTATACATGTTCATTACCTATAAATAATAATTTTAAAAAACTGCTTTCAAAAATTTAATTTTACACGGAGATATTCCAATTGGCAATTATAGTAAATAGATCTGGGACAACCTGTATATATGTATGGTTTGTATTTCAATACAAAAAAAAATACAAAAATTATTAAAAAGTTTTATATTTACACGTCCCAATTATATACTTATACCTATAGGTATATATATGCAGTTTTGTTTAAAAAAAGCGGCAATTTTGGACGTTCCTTCGGCGTCTCTTCGGTCCTCGGATGAGAAATCATGATATCGTTAATTTTAATTAAGATATAAAAATATATGATTCTGAGCGAAACTCAATATATTATACTAATAGGCCATTTCAAAATTTTTCCTCGTGTATAAAATGTGTATATGAATACTCAAACAAATTTTCAAGTAACGATCAAAACTCAGTTATATAGTTATCACGAAATATAAAAAATCAAAATAACGGAACCCATAATTTTGATGACTTTTCGCCATTTTTTGGTAGTTTTTCTTCTCTCAAGAAAATTTTTTTAAGAAATTCAAAAAATAAAATAAATAAAGTACCAACTATAAATGCAATTTTCTACCAAAAACACACCCTAGTTGTGGTAATCGGACAGTTATTTATACCCGAAGAAGTATCTTCAGACTTTTAAAAATACAAAAATCAAACATCAATGTAAAATGTTAAAGTTTGACGTATAAAAAAAAAATTGACTTTCAATTTCAAAATATTTTGTAAATAAGTTAAATGAGATATGATTATGTTTCTATAAAATTTTCAAACCGTTTAACCCAAAACTGCAAATAATATTAAACATTTTTGGATAAATTTGAAAACTCTATATATTTTTAGTCATGAAATCAACTAATCCATTCCAAATTGTTTTCTTATATACACCTATGTGAATACTCAAAAAAAATTTCAAATTGTAGATTCTTTAGCGTAGCATGATTGTAAAGAATTAGAGGGACTTAATAGTATCATTAGTTCTTCGTCTACATACGTATTAATTTAAATATTTGTTTATACATTTATAATTAAATAATTGGGGGACTATAGCACCAAATCTTCTCCCTTGTTACTCTTATGGTTAGATTCAAACTGCAGATAATTAAAATAAATAATACTATTATTAAGCAAAAGAATATAATGATTAATATTTTAGTTAAGTTTATGTAATACCTACTTAAATATATATATATAACAAAAATAGTTTAAAAAATAACCTTTTAAAAATTGACCAACAATAATCTACTGTATATATATATATATACCGTATAGATGTTATAGTTGTTATAGATGTTATACGAATTAACGATTTACAGAATTAAATTCATTTTAAATTCTGAGCGAAGCCAGAACAAAAGAACACTTTTTTGGGTAGTAATAATGGTCCGATTACCACAAATAGGGTATGTATTCGGTAGCAAATTGCAAGTAATTGGTACTTTAATTAGCTCAATTTTCGAATTTCTCAAAAGTTCCGAGTGAGAAGAAAATCTGCCAAAAATCAGCGGAAAACGGCAAAACTCGGGTTCTGTTATTTGAAATTTTCTTATTTCATGATAACTAATTGAGTTTGGATAGCAAGGACTTGAAAATTTTCAGTATTATCATAGTTTTTCTACATTAGACAAAAAACTTTGGAAACGATTGGTAGATTTTCTGACTAAGTATAAAGCTTTAAACTTCATTCCAAAAATGTTCAAAATTACTTGAAATTTTGGGTTTATCGGTTTGAATATTTTATAGAAGCATAATCATATACTACTTAATCTTTTTACGAAATATTTTGAAAATCGTGACTGATAATTTTTTTTATAAGTTTTTAAATTTACAACTACCCAAAATCGGCAAAATTATAGTTTCCGTTATTTTCCATTTTTTATTTCATGATAACTAATTAGGTTTTGATCGTAGCAACTTGAAATTTTTTTGAACATTCACATAAGAAAAAACAATTTGGAAATGATTGGTTGATTTTCTGACTAAATATAGAGATTTGAAATTTTTTCCAAAAATGTTTATGATTAACTAAAATTTTGGATTTAACGATTTGAGAATTTTATAGAAGTCTACTGATGTAATACTTTATAAATTTTCAAATTTTTTTGAAAATTTTAAGTCATAATTTTTTTTATAAGCTTCTAAATTTGAATATTTTCAGTAGAATTTATTATTATGAATTTTTTTTTTTTTGTGTTAAAAGACACTTTTTCGGGTAGAAATAATGGTCCGATAACCACAAATGCATCTTGTTGGTACTTTTTTTAACTCATTTTTCGAATTTCTCAACATTTTTCCTTGGGAGAAGAAAAACTGCCGAAAAATGGCGGAAAACGGCAAAATTTACGGAAATTGTAATTTTGATGAAATTGATTTTTCATACCTTATGCAATTTTGATCGAGATACTTAAAATTTTTTTTGAGTTTTCTTATAGCTAGGTTACACACGTGGTAAACTTATGGAACGTCCTATCAGTATAATATATTGTATTATATTGAAATTCGCTAATAATCATATTTTCTAATACATTATTATTGCATTCAAATCTTATAAATTATAATAAACCACTAATTTCTCCGATGACCAAAGGGACGAAGGAGGAACGTCCTAAATCCACCTTCTCGCTTTTTTTAAAATTTCTAATTAATAATTTTATATTAATTTTAAGAAATAATTATAAAAATGTAGCGAATTATTTGTAAATGAGGGTATAATATTTTCTCAAAAATATAGTGATTATTAAATACAATTGATTTAATAAAAGAAAATTGCAAACTTTGATTTATATATAATATATTATTTAACGATATAATAAAAATAATAATTTTCACTTTGGGTAGGTATATTATTGTAAAAGGACTCGGAATAATATTATTATAATGCATTATTTATACTATATAATTTGTTAAACTCTTATTAAATTAAAATGTCAAAACTACTGCGCAATTTTTATAATATTTATGGATGATATCAACTGAAGTTTTTATTGCACAGCAGAGGTGTTATAAAGTTAATATTTAGTAATAATAATATATTGGTAAATGCAATAAATATCAACAACAGAAACAAATTTATTATATTAATAACATATAATATAAAGTATTAGTTATAAAATATATATATTAGTTCTAACTATATATTTATTATTATTATTATTATATATATATGGTTTTAATTATGAAAATATATACGTATTTTTGTTTGTGTACTATCTGAATACCCTAATTTTAATAGAATATAAAATAATACGTACGTATAGTTTAAATTTTAAATTTTAAACTTTATAGTAATATATATTCCTATAAAAGAAAATAATAACATAGGTATATTTTATATTATAATTTTATAAAAATATATTATAGCAACTACTATAACGACAAATAAAATTAATTATTGTTTTATATTTTATACGTGTAATAAAGTATATTAAGTAACTCTTAAACTTAAATTAGGTAAATTATTATTGTTTCTCAATTATAAAAGAGTAAATAGCAGTATGTCCAAATAGAGACATTCAATTTCTAAATTTTCTGAGTTTTATATCTAAATTCGCATTAAATTTTATATAAAATCGTAAATGCTGCTATAAATATTAAACACCATAAACTAACATAAAAGTGTGATAACACATAGATATACCTGTTTATTTTTTCTTATATTGTATAAATTAATAATTATAAAATATTATAAGTGTCAATAATTACAAATATCACATATCTAATAAAATTATAAAAATATATTCTATTTATTATACACGTCTAATATACATTCTCTAATTACATGAAAAAAATAGAAAGGTATTTTTTAATAATTTACTAACAACAGAAAAATTATTATTTAGTCGTGAATCAACCGACTATTGCGATTTTACGCGTTTTGTTTTATGGCCATTTTAAAGTAAACTTTAGTTTGAAATTAGTTTCGGGTAAACTTTAGATACTTTTAGAATAAAATTAATACCCAAATATTCCACCTCTTCGGGAAAATGTTAAACAACGTCCCTCTTCAGGCTCTCATAAATTTCTATATAATATCATTCCTGAATAAACCGGCGTAGGCAGTAATTTGTAATTTTGTATGATTTTTTTTTAAATATATTGATATCAAATAGTTATAGATAATATTAGGTATATTATGTTTAAATATCTATACATAAACATTCCAATATGCTTTTATTTAAGTACAAAATGTATTATTAGGTATGATCTGCAGATTACACGTGAATACGTTGGTTTTTTTACTCGAAAAATATTGTCATCATCTTTTGACTAATGCGCGCATAATATACGTATTATTATAATCTCGAAGCAGTTAACGTTTTTAAAACAATATTAATTCACTTAGTTTTTTATTACGCACATAATATTAATCACTTGCTTTAAAACGGAGACGAAAATAGAAGTTTTAGTTAATTGCTTTCCGCCTCTTGACTATATATATTCGTATATAAAAGAGTGACTGCAGCAGCATACGACGCGTCGACGAAGGGGCAAGTTGAATGAACATTACGTTTCACATTTTGTAGCTCGTCATAAAGGGATTAATGCGAGTTTTATTTGTCGTGCGTTCACAAAAAGGTAGTGGCTGCCAACCATTGAACTATTAAAACCTTAATCCCCAACCAGATGTACTTATGGGTTATTTTCTATTTTTTCCTCAAAGTTTTTTCAACTTTCTCCCCACATACATATATCGTATATCGTATGTATATTGTATACTTATACTAACAAGCACCTACCTAAACGTCAAATTTTTCAATATTTTTTAATTTGACGACAAAATATACGAATACTATATAAATACTTATTATGTGAAATGATTATCATAAACTTATTTTCATAGATTTTTCAATAAAGAACAAATAAAACAATATATTTACCTATGGGTACTATAACGGTTAAACGATATCCAGCGGCAGTGTCGTATCTATGATGATATAATAATTTCTATACAACTAGCAATAATATACCAGATTTATTCCTGTTAAATATATGATACCTATATATAATTTTCATAATATACCTACTAATTTACACTATTAGCATATGAAGTGCTACAAAATAATCGACCAAATTAATAATCTCCATAAAAGAACCCAGATAAAACATACCCAGTTTTATAAGTTATATGTACTAAGTAGTATATAATTACATTTTTTTTTTTACATTTAAATGTATTATCTTTTATTTATTTTGCATATAAATTAATATCATAATCTATGTATTGATACACTTTTTATAATTTATCATAGATAGACCTCTACTATTATTTAAGTTTTATAAATTTTAAATTGGTATGTTCGGTAAAGCAATAATAACTGTATAATTAAATCGATTTGCTTATAGGTATATATTTTTATTCTAACCATATTTCGGCTTTCCTTCGATGGATTAAAAATATTTTTCAACTCGATTACCCGATGTATGTATTAAGTAGTTTTTTAAGAGCACAAAAAATATATCTAATGGCTAATTATATTATATGTAATTACTATAATTACTATAATTACTGATCGTAAATTTAATAAATCGCATTTGATATTTGATTTTGAGTTCGGTATCAATTAATTGACATTAATATTAAAGTATAATGTTCTGAGTATATGTACGATTGTGAGATCGTTTGGGTATAGGTAATACCCTACTAGGTAGTAATATAATTTAGTATTAAGTATTACTATAAGTATTATTATATTACATAATAAATAATTACATTACATAACTGTGGATTGTAATATTGTTTGTTGCTTAAACCTTATTATATATTTATACAAAGATGAAATTTCGAAGTTCATCGTCTATATCGATTCAATTTTCCCCTTCTTTCCCCTACTGTTTACGCGTATTTAATATGAACTTTCCACCCCGTTCTCTCTTGTACAGCGACTGTCCATCTACATTTTGTGTCAAAATCAATTTTGTTTTTTATGTCTAACACCAAAGAGAATTTATCATTTTAAAGTAATTAGTCACATTATACATCGCACGCATAATATAATATTATTATACCAACACTGTTCTTTGTGCGCGCGCGCGGTAGTAATTTATTCATATAGTCGCGTATTATAGTCGTTACCAAACAGTATACCAAGGGGTTAGTATTAAACCCTCGCGCGGGGACAAAAGAAAACGTCATATGTTCCTCGTTCCCGGAGACCTGTCACGAAGCGGAGTTTTTGGCGGGGACAGACCTAAAAAATAATTTGTACAACACTTAATGGCTCATCGGTTTTGCATAATGCACGACGACACCCTAGTGTATATATATATTATACAGAGTGATCAGAAAATCGTGTTACTAAAATAATTATAAATTGGACGTTGAAACTGTATGTAATTCTCATAATTGTTGTAACATGAATATGTTCACTCTGTATACAAATGATTCGGGTACTTTATACGTGTATACATATTACTATATGCATACGAAAAACGTGTACGACACTAATGATTTATTATTTTATGTCTATAATCGCAGCGATGGTGTATCGGATGAGGTTATGACCATATAACCGCATTTCTCAGTTTTTCCGTCTATTCGGAATAGAATAACCTAGTGCTACGGAATGTGCTTTATTGCCATGTTTATTCTGGGAAGTTGAAAATAAACATCCTTTTATAGCTTTACCCGAGTAAAAATGAATTTATATTACATACTTTTGGTTTATACTTATATCGCATACACGCTACAAGGACGGCGAACAATTTAAAAATAGACAAATCATGTTTTATTTAAATCGTTAAGGACATGGTTCATTATATACCTATAGGTATTATAACAATATATTATAAATCTATACATAATATTTCAATTTTTTGATAGTAATTATTAGATACTCAAAGTTTCTTATAATTTTTCTGTTGGTTGCTATAATTACTCTATCTAATATAGATACCTACAGTATAAAGAAATTAGTTCAATTTAATTCTGATAAACGTGTCAAAAATTACTCATATATTTGATCCAATAACTAAAAAATTCAACGACAAATGCTGTAATTATTTGCACCTTTAAAATGTTAAATATAATATAGATTCATAATAAAAAAAAGAAGCTATACCTACCTAAATTTAACACAAAACTATTATTTTTATAAACTAAAAATAATGATATTCGCGATAAAAATTAACTGTAGGAGCGTTGTAGTATGATATAAGCTGAAACGGGCGTACCGGGAAAACAATAACACTATAAAATCAACTATAGGATATAGGTAAAAAGGATTTTGGGTAATACGCACTAATATTAAATATTCACCTGATTGTAAAAATACTACGAAATACAAATGAAATAAATAAATAAATAATATTGTACAACCGTAAACATAATAATATATTTTATATTTATATGTATGACACATAATTAACTCTTGTTGTCTCTTTTGTAAGTATTCTTTACTATTATTTAATATTAAATATGTGTGTTTACTAATTATGCTTGAGTCATTAATTGAATAAACTGACATAATAAATTATGTGGGTGACTTTAAACGACTGTTTGTGGAAGGAATCCAAATGATCAAATTATGAAATACAATCATATAATTGAATTATCCTGTAACATACAAATGATAAAATTTAATTTGTTGCTCTATGCTTGAAGACTAGTGACTTAAATGGCATACCCCATCAAGTAAGACACAAAACTTTGTTATTTATATGATAAAAATATATAATCCAATCAATTTGTTTTTATTCACCTTCCTATGTAACACAAGATTAGTGTTTGTATCGCATAGACACATAGGTTTTTTTTAAATATATAATTATGATCCATATATTACTATCCAATAATAGTCTTAAAATATTAATACTCATAATTATAAATATCAACTTAACCTAACCTTACTTATGAATAAAAATTGCAATAATAATATATTTTAAACCAGTCTTAAATAAAACATAGGTAATGTTTATTATTTCCTATACCATGTTAAATTTAACATAATATACAACTCGCCCGTTTTTGGTAGTTATTACCGCTGCCACTAGAGGGCAGACTCTTTGCTTTTGATCACGAATATTTTAACACCTATAATAATATTTCTAAATATCCGCCTAATAGTTTTGGGGAATTACATATTAAAAGTGAGGTTAACCACCAAAATTACACTTGTGAAGTTAAAATGAAGATAATATATGCATAATTAACGCACCTTGTGTGACATTGTGGTGATGATAAAATATACGATATTTTTAATAAGAAATGTATAAATTAATATAATAATTGGGGTTAAACGCTGCGTATTATAGTATATATATATAGCAGGGGCGCCATTTGGACAGGAGCAGGGTGGGCCACGGCTCCTCTATTTTTTTTACATATTTTATCGCGCCGATACATAATATTCAAACGCCATACGCCACCTTCATAATCTACAATAACATTGTCGACGGACTTATTGTAAATTTGTACCATTTTGTCGTTTGTATTTTTGTGTCATTATGGTTTGTTGAGCAGTGAATAATGATATAGGTATGTTTAATAAAATTAGACGTAATTAAAAAACATTGTACATTCTTAAAAAATGCATCGCAAATGAAGTTGTCAGTTTCTAAGATAATTTTTAAATGAAACAAAATTGGCCCGATCGGCATAAAACTTGGCCTGCTTCAATTTTCGCTCCCCCTATTAAAACACTGAAATGACGCCCCTGATATATAGTACTACGTATAATAATACAAGAAAGTAATTAAACACTTTTACAGAATAATAACATCTAACTATGCATATAAATTTAGGGACAGGAAATCTACGCGTTTGCGGACATTATATAGGTACGTATTGAAATATGCGTACAATATAATTTATATATTATAAGATTAAAAATGATCACGTTTTGCGAATCGCTCTGTATATATATTATATATTTATATATATATATATATATATGTATACCTAACCTGTATGTGGTGCAACGATGAGATTCGTTACTCGTCTATATATTTATATAATATATATATAATATGCTGCACGTCACCGCGAGGGTCGCGACCACCACCGCATGCCTCCTGCAGGTCGGGCGCAATTTCGGAAACGTGATTTTCCGCGCATCCGCGTTAATCCCTCGTCGTCGGCGCGGTGGCGACGTGTCCGAACGCAAATACGCGCACGCTGCATCACGTTTTCCGTATTATAATATTATAAACTATATATATATATATATATATATAGGATGATGTTATACAGTATGGTCGTGACGGTTTTACGTTTGAAAATCGGTCGGTATAATCGCGCGTCTTCCCCGGTTTTTAATCGTAACGCGATCACTCTGTATACATATATGTATATATACGCATTATACCACTTGTGTGTACACGCGTTACATATTTTTATTTATTTATTTATTTATTTACACGCACGTCTGCGGACGCCGGCTAATTGTAATTCTATTGGTAAACATTTTGTTTCGCGAGTGTAAAACACGTACCACGCGTATACGCGCGATTCGGCGGATATCCGGTGGCGTCGTGGTATATACGGTCAGCGCGCGAATCGTGCGGCGCGTATATCGCGTAATTACTATGCACGGGACATCGTGGGCCGGTCGCGTGTCCGCCGGAAAATCAAAATAAATAAAATATATTATACGAGAAAGTATACCTATATAAGAGAGACGCGTGCAGTAGAGGAGAAAAATAAATGGCGATTTATATATTATACACGCGGTCGTTTTTAGAGCCACACTCGTATACGACACACTTATATTACATTTATACAGTTTATACCGCGCGTTTTATACCAGGTATACCAATACCACGTAATCTAAATAAAATATATAAAAAAAAACAGCGAGAAGCGATTTTATAATTTCATACAAAATTCAAAATTTCATGTTACAAAAATTAATAAAATTACATAAACGTTTTCAATGTAATGAACCGGAATATTAATATACCTATATACTTAAATGTAAAGCGACATTTTTTAAGGTTTTCAATAGAACAACAACAAAATGAATTTTATTGTGTTTGACAAATGGCTATTTTTTTCAAGTTAAATTTATGTAGGTACCTATTTTTTATGGCCAAATAATAATTAACAATTTTCTGGTCGATTTTTGTTACATTATTTTCGATTGTTCTTCATTTTTTCATAATCGATCTTTCACATTATTACAACTATATTTCTTTATTTCTACCTCATCAAATTTTTTTTCTTGATTCTCTCATTTCAGTCGTTTCCTCCCGTATGATTTAGTTATTTTTATTATTATTTTTTGTTTCAATATGTTAATAATATATAATTATCTAGTGTTAATATAAGTATAACGATATATTATAAATGCTTTATCTTTTTATACGTTATATAATACTTGTATGTACCTATACTTATTCTCAATGTTTGTAATGGGAGGGACATAGAGGGCCTGAGTACCTACCTCTTCTTTTTTAAAATTGTATTTAGCGTACTCCTTTTAATTTTTTGAAGTCTCAAGAGTCACGGGTTAGGTTGAATTCAAAGGATGCTAATAATCTTAAATCTCATATTACCTCTTCTTTTATTTTTAGTATACCTGTATTCTCCATTTTTCGTTTATATTATATTTAAACAATTTAGACCGTCTCGCCGATAAAATAAAACAAATAAATTTTCATGATAATAATGATCATATTGCATCATCCTTTTAAACGTATATTGATATAAGCAATGTATTTATTTAAGTACATATTATATAATATTATTATCATGTAATTATGTTTTATAGATAGAATATTAGTATCAACCAAAAATATTAGCATAACGAGTAAATTACGTTCTCTTAAATATTCTTATTCTGTTAAAAAAAAATGTTGGCCCTGATATAATTTCCAAAAAATATATTTTAAAAAACTACGTTATTCGCACGACCCTCTCGCTGTCCCGATCCGTCGCACCCGCGAGCGCACAGCAATGATGACACTATAGTTTTGTATTGTGACCGAATTGCATTATTCATCAAATGTCCGTTTTTTTTTCGGACGCGCGCGGGAAAAAAAAAATAAAAAGCGATATGAAAAAAAAAATGTACATATATAAAAAATAAAATAAAAAAAGGCAGACAGGTCGCTCAAAGGCAATAATTCATGAGCTGCTGCTGCGTCCATGAACACAGTGTCAGAATAAACAAACAAAACACCGGCGGCACATCCTTCTATATAATCTATATAATATCCTTGTCTCGTCCTGTCCGTCCCTCTCCTACCATTGATACAGGTCTAGTCATCGCGCCGTCGTCATATCACGCCGTCGTTCTGAGGGGGTAGGGAAGAGGGGCGAGCTTACAATATATTATATTATATGCGTGTATCTATATATATATCTAACCTATAAAATATGACCACCACCGTCAAAAATCCCTCTTTCTATTGATATGGTAATTGTCTACCGACTCACACCGTATACGTTATAATATATTATAATACATTATACGTATATATAAACTGTCTGAAATATTATACAATCACGCCCACCACCACGATCATAATCGTGCCATGTCACACATAATATAACATATAATTATTATTATAAACAACAGTTGTTTAGATAAGTTTTTTCCTCCTCTGTACAGTATATTACACGCTGGTTTATAATATTATTTTTATACCGCGTATGTAAAATATATAATAATAATATAATAACCCCCACAGTAATATACAGAATGAATGGAATTTTATATTTCGAAAATAAATAGGAAATAAAAAATTGAACACGTATATACATATTATAATATTATAATATGTGATACTGACTCTCACTGTGTTTGGTCACGTGAAATTCCGATCACTCTGTACATGCTGAATATACCACACTGCAGCGACGACGTATAAGATATAATGACTTCTAAAGTCTAGGCGGTACTTGAAAAATGGCGTTCGTTTGGTCTGCGCGAGGTATACGTATAGGTTAGCGTTTTGCATATTATATTATTATTGGAAATGTAGTCGTTAGTCTAAAATAAATCACGGTTCGTCCAGAAAATTATTAATAATAGTTTACAAAAAATGAAAGATAGACTATACATACAAAATATGCGTAGTAAAAAACACTCCAACGGTATACAACAGGGTGTGGGTAAGGTTCCGTACCACCAGTCCTCATATAGGACGACATTTTGTTAGTTTATTTTAATTTGAAATCAATGGTAATTGATATAGATCATTCGACAAAAAACTATATTCTAAATCATAGAGTCGACGTAGTACGTTAATTGATTACATTTAATAATCAGTAATACCGTATTCATATTTATGAAAATATGAATATATTATGTACACACACATATATATATATATAATATATAGAAATAGATGTATAGTGTAAACTACATCCAACTATAATAATATTCGTTGTACCAAGTTAGTACTTCATTTAGGTTATTTTTCAAATTTCTTTTTGGATTTCGAAAAATGGATGAAAAACAGAATATTTCGCGGAATTTACATTTTTGACGAACTTAAATTTGTTTAAATTTTTTTATGATAACTAAATCTTTTGTTGCACATTATTTGATAAATATAAAAAATGTATAAACATAAATATTATCGGTATATTATTGCATATCCATCTAGGTTTCTTTCAGAATCATTTTTTCGAATGCACTAAAATCTTAATTATTATTATAATATTATACACAATAACATTCCACCATTAACCTCTCTGTGGATCCAGAAAGGACAAAGGAGGAACGTCCGGAATCAGTGACCGCCAAACTTTTTAAAATTATATTCATTATTTGTATAATATTTATTACTGGGATTTAAATAAAAACTAGCAAATCTTATTTTCGAATGTACTTTAATAGACTTATCGTTTAGAATATGTACCTTATATATGCCTTATACATGTACCTTATATTATATTCCCATAACATATTAATGGTGTACTAGCATGTTGGATCAATAGAGGCATTTCCCTTCCACCCTCAAGAATCTTTATTTTAACGTTATGTATAATTATTTTCATTATGTATTTTTTTATAATATGGCTATTTTAAACATAGACTAAATATTTGTTTTAGGAAAAATACATATCCTATATAGTCACATAGGTGATAAAAGCTTAATTAAGTTAACGTTGCATAATATTCATAAAGACAATAATTCGTGTTGATAGAGTTAATGATATGATACATCTAACAGTAAAAAATTTGAATTTGAATTTTGTAATAAAAATAATTATTGTGTTAGTATACGGTCACTGCCAACTTAGCATTTATTATTCATATATATAAAAGGTATATACTATATATACATAATTCAATGATGTACAAAACATTTTTTAAAAATATAAAGAATTACTATTATCTTCATATTTTTGTCGTTAAATTTTAGTTTACTATTAAATTTTGTAATTTAAAATCAAGGTACCTATTTAATATTTTGCTCTTCCCTCGCCAGAAAATAGGTATGCCACTGCTACATATATATATATATATATATATACATAAAAAAAGCCAAACGATTATCTAGACAATATAATTTAATTATATTCGTATAATATACCAGTTTTATGTATATTCATAAATAATATTGGTTAACTTATATAATTATACCAAATTTATTTTATAATATAGGTAAACGATAATTAGTAAATAACTTATTACATATGCATTGTGGTCTGTGTATATAGGTATACGATTAACAGAAGTCTTTAATAAATGTATTGTGTTTTGATCACGTGTATAAATGTATAATATCGGTTATCGTATTTCGTATATGCATGCATTAGATTAAGCAATACTCTAAATTATCTCTATCTACAATATAGACCATATAATATATATTTACAATATACATTTTCAGGAAATAAATAAATAATTAATATTTTCATCTTTTAATTAGATGTTTATTAAAATTCCTTATAGTTTTTAGTATACAACATTGAAAAAACTTGTTATAAATATAATGTATCTTTATTTTAAATAAATATATATATATATATATATATATATTAAAATAATTAATATATAAAATATTACGAATTATAAATAGATTATCAATAATAAAGAGACATACATTAATTTAACATAGTATAATATTGTTTATAGTATAACTGCCTCAGTTTTAGTATAATCCTGCAATAATATTTTTTTTTTTCAATAAATAATATACTTACACAATAAAATTAAAAAACTATTTTTCAAAATCAATAATTTAATTTCGCATATATCTGAAACGTTAAAGTGATAATATAAACATTATTTTTTGCACAGTCTAAATATTATCCAAAACCATTTATAGTTCCAAATCAATTATTGTGAAAACGTCATCACAAAAGGGATGAAAATCCATTAAGCCGCTAGTGTAACCCATTTGTTTTGTATTATTATTATTATTTCTAGTAACAACTATTTTGTAGATCGTCGGTGAATGAATCGATTAAATTCGACTTTGTCATAATCAAACTGTCGTTATTAGCACTGCTCGTTTACATTATAATAG
The DNA here is from genome assembly GCA_013282895.1 of Eriosoma lanigerum. NCBI lineage: Eukaryota > Metazoa > Arthropoda > Insecta > Hemiptera > Aphididae > Eriosoma > Eriosoma lanigerum. The sequence continues at coordinate 21,691,185 of CM023359.1, forward strand.
CTTGCAATGTGTGTATATACGGCAAACCAAATGGTAGCCTATACACTCAACATTGCACAAAGAAATATATTATGCTTTAAAATTGAAAAATCGATTAATTTATTTTTTCCTATTATATAATAAGTATATTATTTTGATTCAGGATTATGGCTATCAATTATAAGCAAAAATAATAATGAGTATATAATAAATCGAACTATGCTAGCCAATCAAAAACGTTCAAGCATAATATAACGTATTGCATTTATATAATTTACTTTATGAAATTATAGACAACGTCAAGATAAAATTATTTTGAAACTAAAAAACTTCAAAGGATTGAAACAACCTTTATAAGGTCGTATTATTACGATATACTATATATATATATATATATATGATTACAGCTTTCAGTTGGATTTTATAAAATCATCAATCAAATGATCCTATAAACTATTTGAAGTAAAAATTACCCTTCATAAGTCAGATATATATACCTACACATATATGATACGAGTTATTTACTTTATTTTATTTTAAATTTACGGTGTCTTTAGAGTATACTATAAATTTTTAACATCGTTTAAAATGTTATCGATACGAATACTTGACAGCAGTAGCGTAGCCAGAGGGGTTAACGGGTTATAACCCCCCTCCACAGAAATATCTTCGAATTTTAAAAAAATATATTTAATCGACTTATTCGAATTAAAGAAGTTGGTGTTTATGTAGGAGAGAGAATTCCAAATTTAAAACCCCCCAAAATATTTTTCTGGTTACACCACTATTGACACTTTGACAGGTTCTCTAACAGAACAGTAAATTAACGAATTAAATCTCATAAACTATACGTTGCATTGATTATAAATATATTATATTTATATTATAAATATCTAAATCGTACTTAAAATAAATTATCGAGCCTTACCGAATATTAAAAATAATATTTTTATACTAAACAGTTCATAATCTAAAAATATATTTTAAAAAATGGGATAAATTCAACTTTGGATCAATTTTTTTTAGAGGGATCAGCTAACCAATTCATTCCAAATACGTGATATTACTACAACACTCGCATAGCTACACGTACTTTTAAGTATATTATTATATTAAGATAACTATTTATTATGAGTTTGAGTATATTTAGTACTTGAGGCGAGAACAAATAATTTGGCATAAAAACATATTAGTCCTTTTCAATTTTTTTTTTTCTACAAAAACCATTTAAGAAGCACTTACGTTTACACTTTATACTATCGCAACATTTATTACTAACAATATAAAACTCATTATCCAATTTCAAATATACAAAAATATATCGTCTGAAATTATATTATATAGTTGAATACAATACTACACTATTTTAAATTGGGATAAGAAAACATATTGTTTTCAACACTAATAAGTGGTTAATTTGCAGTATAGAAAAAAATAAAAACGACAACTTTACCCTGCAGATATCAAATACGTATAAAACATGACAAGTTAGTGTTAAATTACACCTATTTATGATTATAAATATATAACAAGTTAGTGTTGAGAAATAAAATGAGGCAATCGACTTATAACAAGTAACTTGTTTTCATAAATCCCTAAAAGACCCTTTTTTCTAAGGATATACAATAATACATAATTATCATGGTACTAATATATAATAATATACGTATATATATATGATGATTTCGATCGAATCATATGGACGAATATTCGCGTGACGAAGATAACACGTCAAAATGTAAAACCTACCGCGGCGTAATTATTGTTTATAATACACACAATATGTATGTTAATTCGCGAGAACGATCGTAAAACCGCGTGCGAGAAATGACGACAATGTATATATTATCATTATTATTATTATTATTATTATTATTATTATTACACGCGCGTACATAGGGGTGTTTCTCTATTGTCACCCGAAGGGTCCAAAAAGCATAAATAATGGCTAGACTTCTCCCTAACCGCCACCCACCGAAAAGTCTATTAGAGGACCTCGCGGTCGGTGAGAGAGGGACGATATATTCGTATGAATTATAGATCTTATTAAATCGGTAACGACCTTTTTCCCCGCCACCGCCGATGAGAAACGCGAGTCCGTTGGCGGCGGCGGCGGCGGCGGCGGCGGCGTATGTTGTGGTTAAACAAACAAATAGCTTATGGTTATAGTCCGCTGGCACAAAAAAATAAATAAATAAAATAAAATAACTGACTGGTCGTATATATAATGTAAACATTAAACATCTGATACGATATAATATACGATACCTATAATATATGTACAGCGACATGACAACAATATAAACGAGCGCGCGCGATGCACCGCTGATAAACGGTTATATTATTATAATTATTATTATTATTATATTAGTATTGTTATTTTCTAGGCACGCTGTTCTAGTCGGCGAGATCTCTATAATATTACGATTTAGGTATACATATATATCCAACATATTATTATTATCGCGAATATCGTTATCATCATGTCGACCGAATCGTTCGCGAGAATCGATTTACGACATCCGTCTAACACACAACCCAAAGGTACTTTAGTATAAAATATAACAATAATATCATTATAATCATTTAGTGAAAACGCGTGTATAATTGATTTTTATTAGTCTGTTTTTGGTCATTTTAAATTTAAATAAGAGTAAAAACAATATAATATTCTGATAACCTCTTACATAATACCCTCAATTATTAGACTATATAATAATATGATTATATATTATATTATATTAAATTATCGGCAAACTGTTCAGTTATTTTGCAAACATTTCCACAAAATTTACCAGTTGTAACATTATTTCTATCTCTGAAATATTTCCATGCGACTTAACATATGTTATTATATTAAACCTCATAGTATTGACTTAGACTAATAAAACTCCTAAAACACTATAATGTAAAAATTTTATATATATATACAAATTTAAATGAATGAATAATTTATTACGATTTATTGTTTATTAAAATTATTAAATATAATTTAAGCATTATAATCAATATTCGACGTAACCTACGTGATTTCTTATTATTTCAGTTTTTTAAAATTAAACATATCGTATATACATCATCGTCAGAATTCATAAATATATACATAACAATGAAAAATAAACCAACTAGAAAATGAACCACATTTAAGTTACAACAACATCTTAAACGTTTAAGTCATTATAATAATTGTTTTTGTGTATTAATATATATTTTAAATTATCATTGAATTTCAATGAATTTTATTTTCATTTATAATACCCCTTATATCTTTTGCATTAAGATGTTGAGTTATAAGACTAATAAATTCGTTGAACAAAATAACAAAATAATAATATGCAAATTTTTGACACTGATTATTATCGTATTATCACGGTCATTCCACTTTCCATTTTTATTCAAATATAGCTACAATATCTATAAATTTATTCTAAAAAAATAACTCAATATATTCTGTGTATCCTTAGATGAACAGTGGTCAATTGTAGCGATAATATAAATAAATATTCTGGTTATGGTTAGATTATAGTTAATACGAGTAAATAAATATTGTCCTTAACATAAATATACACGTGACGTATAGTCCCGTAATCAGATTCAATTTTCGGGGAAGGAGGTAATTTTTTACTATTATAATAATTAATCAATAAATTAAAAACACATTACAACTTTTTAAAAATAAAAATTCAGAAGGGGTACCCCTAAAACCCATTACCGATACGACCTTGTTACACGTGTATAACCGTGTTTAAACACTATCTCATTTTAACGTATATACTATAGTATAAATGTATAACATTTATTTATAGTAAATATCTTTAATAACAACTTAATCATTGATTTATTACATTTTTTTAATTTACAATTTGCCAATATTTACTTTAAAAATTTGACAAATCATTATCTCGGATAGTCGAATATTTTATATTTTTACTCTCGTTCGAAAAGTACTCTTGTACTTTTCGAAAACATAAAAACATGACTTTACGCTTTATGTACTTACTAAGTGTATACATTTATGTGCCTTTCTATATAGATGTATATAAATCCAGCGTGTATTATATCACTCATATAATATAATAATACAGATATGTAGGTAACAAAAATAACGGAAAACGTTATGTTTTCCAAAAGGTAGCAAATAGAACGTTATGTTTTATATTATGTATGTCAACTCATCCCACACATATAAATGTAATTTTTTGATTTATGACCTATTATAAGACCTTCGATTTATCTTTAATTTACTTTTTGTCTTGAAGATTACACGTTTTATGTGAAAATACTCAGCTTTTTTTTTAATTTTATGACGTTCAATCGTTTATCTGCACTTAAAATTATTCACCGATAAGCATTATAAACCATTTAAATAGTACAAATATATATACAGAAGTTATTTTGTTTGTTTGCACACTGCTTTGTTTAGTGCCACCAAATCTATAATGTACTGTAAACGTTTTGTATGAGTAAACACTAAACATAAACAACTCATCGCTTATAAGGAATACGTATTACTATATTATAGGTACCAGTGTACCATAATACATTTGTCGTCTGTATTATAATCTAAGTATGATCTACCGTTATTCAATAAACAAAACTGTGTTCTTAAAAATATATCCATTGACTAAATTATAAATTTATCACGAAACCAGTGACTTTATTACATAAAAAAGAATACACTTTTAATTGGGAATTGGGTATACAAATTACTGAAAAACTAAAATATACATACTATTATACCCTAATACTCATAGTACTAATAATAATTAATAACACGTAGTGTAACTAATGTGTTACACATTAATGTATTGTATTGTAATTGTAATTGTATTGTAATTGTATTGTAATTGTAACTAATATGTATTTTAATTTTCAGTATTATGGAAAACCAGACAAATCGCTCAGGACCGAAACGATCGCGAGTTGTACGTTAATTTAACGATCACGGAACTAGCCGTGAACATAATTTTTTTCGCGTTTTTCGTCACATGTAAGCAGAAATCGTTCAAGTAGAAAACTACTCATCTAATACCGTTATAGTAATGGAATTAATTTGGAAAAATTACCCATAAAAGTAAGAATTTGATAGGTTCAGGGTAGGTAGGTGCCTAATTAAACTATCTATTAGAATACTCAAAACAATTTTCAAATCCCTAAATTAAAAATTGCATTAGTTATCATTAAATACTTAAAATCAAATTGGTCAAAAATCTAAATCACAGTTTCCATGAATTTCGCCGCCGTTCAATTATTAAACAGCAGTTTTACTTATCCCAAAGAAAAATGATTAAGAAATTTAAAAAATTAATTAAAAAAAGTACCAAAAAAATACGATTTGAAACCGAAAATACCCTACTTGTAGTACCATTATTTCTACCCAAACATGTTTAGATATGAAAAATAAACCAATATATTTATAAAACCAATAATAAATATTCGTCGCTTGGCTCAGAATCTAATATAGTTGATCAAATATAAATTATCATTACGAAATAGCGACTATAAACATTTATTTTATTTTTTACATCAGGTATAATTAATATTTTATTGGTATTATAAAATTATTTCAGAAGCATGCAAACATATAGTTTATAACATTTATGCATAACCTTTTGATTACTTTGTGACAAATGATAAGTTTAAAAAAATGCTTCATTCTAAATGTGAAATGTGAAAAATTTAAGGAGTGGTAGTAGTGTAGTACTAAAAAAATATCTTTGCTCTAGCTAATTAAGCAAGAATAGACGAAATTACTAAAGAAACTACTCGTATGTTTATTATTAAAATGAATTTTTTTTTTCATTGCAATCTCTTCGTAATTTACATCATTTACGCTTCAGGATAATACAAATTTTAACCGTCCTCCTCTACACATCAAAATTAGTCAATAAATAATTTATATAAATTTTATTTAGTTGTCCTTGATAGTTTCATACCTAATATTAAGTAAGTACAGCTTTTGAATTTGAAATAACAGAAGCAATTTTTAAAGAGATTTCCGTAGCTTTTTTTACATTTTTTTTTTCATTCGTTATATAAAAATGCAAGGCAAGCAATAATTTGTCAATCAAAATACAATTTAATATTTACAATTGCCATTTTGTAATGGGAATATAAATTAAATAGTATAACAAAAATATAAAGAATTTAAATATATATTTTGTTAATACATATAGTATTTATAATTCATAGATTGTCACAAATATTATAAAGCTTATTTATAATATTTTTCCGAAACCTTAAACAGTATAATTACACGTATATTAATAACAAATATATAATAAGTATTTCAAAGTTTAAATCAACTATCAATTCTCAACTCTGTTTTTTGTGTTTTATATTGGAAATGTGTAAAAAAAGTGTTGAACCAAACTTGTCAGTTTTTCACAATATATATTATTATAAGCTTTATTAAATCATTGTTAAAATATATTACATAAAAACATCCATAAACATAGTTCAATAATTCTTAAAAGAAAATATTCTGATGATGAACATAGATAATTATGAAATTATTAATCAATAATAAGTTAAATACAAAACCTATATAAAAAAATTATTTTAATAATTTCTTATTTTTATATGAAATATAAAATAAAATAAACGATAGCATTCAACAGCTGTCTTTAAATACGGGTCTGAGGCCTCTTGCAAAATAATTTTTATGCATAACAGTGTACGTGTCTAAACTCACCTTATAAAACAATTTCCAAATTAAAGTTATACTTTCGTAATGTTTACTACGTTTTGTCTTTAGCGTGTTCCGATTTGTATCCATACTCGACGTTCGTGGTCAACAGAGAAATGTCTTCGTTTTTTGTAGACTCCACCTACTTGGCGTCCGCGAACGGTGACGAGTACATAAAATTCGATGGTATCATCACCATGGAACATTTCTGGAAGGTAGGTGATACAGATACTATTTACAAACACTGTACCTACCACAACCACGGTACACGTGCGGCCAAAATACAAAACCGTTTCGTTTTGCACAGTACTTTTACAACGTCCTATGCGACAAACTGTACCAAATACCCGTCGGCGCGGATAAGGAAGATGGTGCGAATAAGGATAATGGTACGGATAAGGATAATGGTACGGATAAGGCGGTAGATGGTTCGGAAATACTGTACGAAAACAAATTACTATTCAGGCCCAGAGTGAGGCAGGTAAAACGATGTGGAAAATACGTAATAATATTATAACGGTATTGTCTATATACTGAGTATTGTTATGTGTCGCCGTCACATCACGACGACAACGAGTCTCCCGTCTTCTGTGTGTGCCTGTCTAAAATGCATTATTGTGACAGTACAGCACCCGCAGCACGTTGCATTCCGGTAGAAATAAAACAACAATAATTATCTAAATAGCTGCATTACGTGGTTTAAAAAAGTAAATCCGACGGGATTTAAACTCCGTGGTAGTAACCGTACGTTATATTACACACGTATAATATTGTTACAGGATTACGACGTAGATAAATACGGTGTGCGCGCTGGATTCCATACAATAATTATACTCGGCGTCCCGCGCGCGTCGTCATCGTATATCGGGCGCAGGACGGTGGCGATTATTTCATGATTTCATCGATATTACAGTTCATATTTTGTATTTTCGTTCGCCATAATCTATTGTCGTTGAAATGTTTCCGATCGTACAACAATTATACGATAGATTTTATTATTGATCACATGTAAAAAACATACTAACTAACTCGCGTAAAACACTCGTTTTTTTTTTTTTTTTTTTTTTTTTATACCTTTATGTTATATAACACATCGTATTACTTAGGTCAGAGTCAAAGAAGGACATTGTAAAATCAGAAAACAATTTAGGGGGTTGTTCAAAGAATGCTACGTCCCGTACGACATTAAATACGAAGACACAACGAGTTTCGGACCGAAAAACGGATCGCAGTGAGTTTTTTTAACTTTTTAATGCGTTCAGTGTTATATTATAAGGTTTTGGAAATGGTTTTTCGTGTTATGCGCAATTTTTAATATTCCAATCAACTTGTTAAAAAATAGCTGTGTAATTTAATATTATTTTTACCATCATATTTTATTATGTTTTTAATGCTAGTTTTAGTGTTCTTGAGGGATGGTTCATCCTCTTCTCCTATCATAATTTTTTTTTTTTATTGAAATGTATACTTTCTTTAGTGTAATAAAAATGTTAATTTACTATTAAAGTGATTATTGTCATTGTAGGTATTTGTTACTTTAAAATTCTAATAAGTAGTTTTAATTTTATTAAAATTTAAAAAATTGTATAATTTACATTATGGACCTGAGTCTACATTTACCAAAAATAGAGTTTGTTTATTTATCAATAAATTTGATATTTAAAACAAATAACCAAACTATATGGGATATAAATGTTTGATGTGATTTAATTGGAAATAAATTATTAGGATAATATTAAATGGAAGACGATATCTAGTATTTTTAGCGAATGAGCTACCAATAATGCTAGGCGATATTTCACTAAAGACAATTTGATTTTTCAACAATATTACTTCCCTGGTAACAGTACCGTTACACTATAATGAAATATTTTTATTTGTAATTATTTGAATAAAGACTTTGAAAATCTATGGATGAACTGATCGATTTATTATTTTAATAGATTAATTGGCTACTACAATTCGGATCTAATATTATTAGATTATAAATATGTTAAAATTCTTAAACAAGTTAATTTTTTCAAATGTTTTATATTTAATTAATGTCTTCGGACAGTCAAAATTTGATAACCTGAACAAGAATAAAACCCGTTACCCTCACCGATAGACGAGATAGAGTTTTATTGTATTTTTGGAACACTATAGTTTTAGAAAATGAATGAAGTAAAAAATGTATTGGTTTTACAATGATGTTTTTTTTATGTCTGAAAACACTTTTTTGGGTAGAAATAATAGTTTGATTACCATGAATAGGATATACTTTCGGAAGAAAATTGTATCTATTCAGTACTTTATTTAGCTGATTTTTTCGAATTTCTCAAAAGTTTTTCATTGGGAGAATAAAAACTACTAAAAAATAACTGAAAACGGCCAAATTCACGAAAATCGTAATTTTGACGAAATTAATTTTAGATGGTCATGATAACTAATGCAATTTAAACTTAGGGACTTGTAAAATATGTTGAGTATACACATAAGTAGTTTACATACATGATCAAATTTTGGAACGAATTATCAGTATATTCAGAATCAAATATTCGAATGCAATATCATTGCATTCAAATCTTAATTAAAATAATCCACTAATTTCTCCGAGAACCGATGGAACGAGGGAAAAACCTCCAAAATCGACCTCCTGTTTTTTTTTTTTTTTTTGTCTAAATGATTTTACCAGATAGTATAATTAACATACCCTTCAAAAATTATCTCGATAAGCTAATAATTAATAAATATATCGATCTAGATATTGTCTAATTTTACATATCGATGCATATAGATGGACATACTCTAATGATTTAGAGACTCAGGCTGTAAACTACGAGGGTGAAATTGCGTACTACGGAGCCGGTGGATATTATTTCGATTTTCCAAAGGATAAATCCAAGGCCAAAAAGATCATCATGGATCTCGAGTACAACACGTGGTTGGACCGTGCAACCAGAGCTGTGTTCGTAGATTTCGCCATTTACAACGGCAACATAAACATGGTTTGCACTGCCAAGTAGGTCGACGTAAAAAATTCTAAAAAAAATTTTTATCAGACATAGTGGATAAATGTTTTACAATACATGATAAGAAGACAAATTTCCCAAAACTGTTGAAATCAATATTTTTTTCAATATAAAATATCTTAACTATATTTGAATATTTTTTAAACTTTCTTAGATTTCGCTTTCCCGCGTAACGGACATTTGCAAATTAAACGCGAAAAAATCTTATTACTAGTTGTATCAAAGCAGGTGATATTTAAACTTTTGCATTTTAAAAATAAACAGGCTGGTGTTCGAGTTTCCCGCGTCGGGCGGAGTGATCCCGTCTTTCTCATTCCGGACCGTCAAACTGTACCGGTACGCGGTTGCCGACTCGATGTGGACGTTGACCAGCATGCTAGTCGTCGTCGGGTTCATTGTTTATTTCACAATCGAAGAAGTAATGGAGATCATTTATTTCCATCTGAGGTACTTCCACGCATTATGGAACTACATCGATTTCAGCATCGTCTTAGTAAGTCGCGAGGCTCGAATCAATCATGTAAATCCGTCAGAACCATTTTTCTAGATAAAAAAAAATGTTTAAAGAAAATTATTTTCTTTAAAAACATCTATAGGTGAAAAAAACTATCATTCACTATCCCCGTTACCCTCTTACTAATTTCCGAAAAGTTATCTAATCGTATCAATGGCGTCATCTGTGGGGTTAGGGTGTACGGTTATATTTTTAAAATAGGCTCAATTGATCTGTTGAAATAATGCATTTATCTATATAGGAATTTTTATAATTTAAATTAAATTGCATTTTTATATTTATGTGATTATTGCTATTTTGCATAGTTATTTGGGTAAATAAAAAGAACACTATCTTAAAACAGTATTAAAAGTATAAAAACTGATGTTTTATACGATTTTTTGTTTGTCTTTTTCAAACTTTTTATTATTACTTACTAGTTTTCATGTAAAGTAATCAATTCTTTATTATCTTTTAGTTATAAGTTATTTTTATTATTTATGTTGTTACTACCCATGACCTATAGAATATACTAAAAGCAGGATAATGAACAATTTTTTATATGACCTAGTGGATATCATAATGACTTCCATGAAAACTCGCACATCTAAAAAAAAACTGAAATGAAGCTAACGCTAATATATATTTTTATTTATGAGGACCTAATCTCGACTGCTCGGATTTTATAGAATCCATTGAATAAATTTTAATATTTCATTTGTAATCATATAGCTATAAATTGCCTTATTAATTTAACAATTTAATAATATTTATTATACATTATAAAAACAATCAAAATATTAATATTTTATACTTAGATTCATTTATTATCTCAACCTCATCCAGATAAATATCAAAATAAATATCTATTATCTCATCTAGATGATAATTTTATTATTAATATATCTGACATTGTCTATGTAATAGTATATGGTATATTTATTTATCCGTGTTTGGAACTTAAATAATTTGATATTTTTATTGCATTGATATCAAATATAATGGCTTATAAATCTAAATATTTTTGGACATTTATGTCATAATTCTATTTCAAAATTTTCAAATAACAATTTGCTAATTTCAATGTATTTTTTAAAAGAATACTTTTTACCGCTTTTTATGCTTCTTTTCTTTTATATTCTATATTGTGATGACGTACACTATTCTTAGCGAAGCGAAGAATGTATTGCTTTTACAAAGATGTTTTTTTTTATTTATGAAAAGACACTATTCACAAGATAATTCAGAGATAATTAAATTAACTCATTTTTCGAATTTATTTATTTGCGATTAAACTAATACTAAAAATAGTTTCATCTTTTTATTTCATTCTACTGTCTATATACGAGTAGCTAATCCTTTAATATAAGTGTATAGTGTTTTCAAAAGCAACAAACTATAATGTTGATTGTCAAATATCGACGCTAAAGTTACGAATTTTTAGATTGCTTTTTCGTTTACTTTAATACTTTAAATGCTTATTTATTTAAATACTTATAATGATGTTTTGAAGTGTTTTTTTAAACGCCTATATTGGTGAAATCCCAATCCCTGATTATTAGTATATTCAGTGCACCATACAATGTAACCTATTGACAAATTATAACTCTGTGAAATTTTATTTCATTTCATTTGTTAAAATAAATACGATATCGCAATAACATGCAATACAGTTGGCGTGGTGTAGTATTAGCATGGCGTGTATGATCGTGTACAAGGAACACTTGTTGAAATTCGATGGTTCGTTCTCGACCGCTGAAGAGAGAATCAACAAATATTTCGAGTATCTGGTGACCAATCACGAAAATTTCGTTGAGCTAACGGCGTACGTGTTTTTCTTGGTTTGTGTGAAAATCGCTAAGTACACCGACCTGAACAAATCGATGACCATAGTGTACCTAAGTGTGGGCAAGGTATCTGTATTTATTATTTATATAAACATTAATATTGAAAATATATATTTTATTTTTCTATTGCTACAGTGTTTGAAAATCATAGCGAGTTACATGATAATAATGGCCATCATCGTAACCGCATTCGCAGTGCTCGGATATTCTATTTACGGCGCACATGTATAAAAAACATATATAAATATTATCGATAGTAATATGGTTACTTATAAGCATACAATGTTATCGTATTTCAAAAGGCGTATTTATATGGAAGGGTCGACCTGATTAACCCCCTCCCCTCCCATAACCATAAAAAAATTTATTGTGATATTATTATTTTTATATTCTATAAGGGAGATGAACCTTCATGAAAGCTTTCAAAAAAAAATAAACATCCCCCCCTCCCACACCTACCATTAAAATTTTTAATACGCCTCTTATCGTATTATTGGCATACGCTGAGTAATTATAAAAGTTACAAGTGAATATGCTTACACCAAATACTTGACGTGATTGGGTGTGCGATTCGATATAATACGCCCATAATGCGTAATCGATTAAATTAAATAACTCTTGTAATATAAATAATAATAATATACAATCACTGCTCGTTTTAAATACTGAGCGAAGCTAAGAGAGAATCAAATGTTTTCTTTCTTTTCTGTCTGAAGACGCTTTTTCTGGTAGAAATAATGATCCGATTACCACAAATTGAGTATACTTTTGGTTGCAAACCGTATTTACTTGGTACTTCATCTAACTCATTTTTAGAATTTCTCAAAAGTTTTTCCTTCAGATAAGAAAAACTACCAAAAAAATGGCTGAGAAACTAGGGAATTCACGGAAATTGTGATTTTGACGAATTCGATTTTAAATATTTTATGACTACTAATGCAATTTTGAATGTAAGATCTTGAAAATTGTTTCGAGTATTCTCATATGTAGTCTACATACGTGGTAAAATTTTGTAACTGATCTATTATAATTAATTATAATAGACCACTACTTTCTCCGAGAACCGAAAGGACGAAAGAGGAACGTCCGGAATCGACTTTCCCGCTTTTTTTATATTTGATATTTCAATATTTTTTTACAATATTGATAAAAAAAATTTTTTATATAACATGCGACCCTGAAATGTTAAAATTGTTTTAGCGACCATAATAAATTTAGTGCGAATTATTCCTAGAGGTACTTCTTTAGTTTTTACAATAGATGAGAGAATCATTTATTTATTTCCGTTGCGTTGACGTTATTATTTTCAGGTGAAAGGATTCTCCACTGTAAACGATTCGTTTGGGTCGGCGATGAAACTTCTGACAAGAAACTTCGACTTTCATTCACTTGAACACACTGACCATGCATTTATAACGTTACTCTTCATCTTTTTCGTGTGCTTAGTGATTTTCATTTTTGTGGTAAGTATATCTCTCTCATTCTTAGATTGTACCTAATATTATATAAAGTAGATAGTATTGGCGTTCCGAGAGATGGTAGGACAGGCTTCGCCATCCCTAGTTTTTAATATTTCGTTTTTCAAATTTATCTACAACAATTATGATTATAATTAACAAATATTAAAATAATTTGTTACACACAAGAGCTTATCTTATCGTAGGTTGATTTATTATTTTATGAATTGAAAATTTTTGCTTTTCAACGTACGTCCTCCCTGCAGACGACCATGGCAATTATTAACATTGATTATAAATATGTATAGATAGGTCACTGCAATAGGAAATACGCTGCGGAAGAATTATCGGCTGATAAAGAGCGATAAGTGTATTAACAATGAGCCTATCTATAGGAAGTGTTAGAAGGTATTATAGACCTTTTGAACATTAATTGTGAGTCGAAACTAAAATGTTTAAAAAAAAAATGTTATTATTTAATCATACCTTAGATTAAAACCCCCTTTTATAATTTCTAGATCCTCGCCTGGGTTATTTTCTCGTTTGGCTTTCTGTCGGATCATCATCGAACAATATTTTTCTCATTTTTTTTAAGGCCTTCATAATTTAAAAGAAACTTTTTATAAAATATCTCTTTAGTCTTTTAAGTAATTTATAAGGCTTCGATTTTAATGCTCAAACAAAATCAATAAATGCCCGATCAAAAATAACTACAAAATCTGACATCAAAGTGTTCTAAATTTTTTTTTTATTTTTGTGTTCAATATCCTTTTAAAAAACAAAAATTTTTAATTTTGAAAATTAAAACATATAATATTAATTTAATTTAAATATTATAAAAGCGGCTGACAATCAACATTGTCACGTATACCAACAAAACAATGTAATCTTACAATAAGGAAATACGCAGATAAAATTGTATATAATCCATTAATCGGTTTATGTAATATTGAGATAAATTTGAAATTCTTTTTAATAATAATTCAGGTTACCTGGTATTATTTTTGGTAGGTAGTACAAAATTATGAAAATATTTATATTTCAATATTATTATAAGATTTATTTTATTTTTGTCATAATATCACAAAAAATAGGTAAAAATGATCTAAATAATATAAAAATGTTAAAATACACCGTAAAAAATCAAAAACACAAAAAAATTAAATAAAACATTTTTTTTATTAGAATAGTGAGTTCTTAAAACACTTTTATAGCTTGGAAAGCATCATACCAAAAAACAAAAAAACAGATGCAATACGGCATTAAAATCCGAATTTAAGTAATTGTATTTTAAAGCTCAAAGTATAAATTTCCTTAGTTTGTAATAACAAAATAATCAATTTTATAGCCTATAGCCGTGATCTAAACTTTTGAAATTTCTATACTATTTAATAATGTACCTATAACTATTTTACGATATTTGAATACCTGACAAAAAAAAAAAAAAAAAAAAAATCCTAAACAAATAATATAAATAATATTTAAAGCTTATTTATAATAATAATAAAATTTATATATTTTTTAATCTTTGTATTTGTATACTTACGGTATAAACCTACAAAAAAATCACTTTTAAATTTTGTTATTTACTTTTAAATTTATGATAATTGTATCAAGTAATAGTATACAAGGAGTCAACCTGCAGATATTCTGCCTTACTATTATACTTGGCAGTTAATATTATTAGTTATTGTGGCATCCATGGAAAGGGCATTTTCTAAATTAAAACTTATCAAAAATTTTACGAGGTATCTGGAGACTTTGACAAATTAAATAACTCTGTTTCTATGCAATATTTTAAAGTTATTTCTATACTCAAGAGCTACAATTTTAGTGCGATCGTTTTGTATTTATATTTTCAAATAAAAAAAAATTATTTTTAATTCAAAACAGCCATTTTGTACATTTTAATTTTAGAAAAATATTGGCATCAAAATTTCTTTTTAATGTGTTTTCATTTATTTTTGATGACTTTTTGAAGTTTATAAAAATATAATTTAAAATATATAAGTAGGTATAGCTATTTCATTGTTAATGAACCTGATAATGAAACTAATGATACATTGGTAGGTAAATAATGAAAATCAAATATATTTTTGCAGATTTTGAAAAATCATTAAAACTAAATGAAAACACATAAAGAAGAAATATTGATGTCAATATTTTTTTCACGCTATTCGATATTTTTCTCTACAAGAAATATTTACGAATCATAAATGGGTTACTGGAGATACTAATTTCGTGTACGAGATATTTCGTATTTATTTTTTGTAGATTTCGTATATTACGATTAATAAATGATTAATAGTTAAATCTTAATAAATAGCCATTGTAACCATGGTAGTAAAAATGGTAAAGAAAATCATACGAAAATAGACCTCGTTAAAAATAAAATTGTATTCAAGCCAAAAACATATTTATGTCAATGTTAACAAGTAACGATAACATAAACCTAAAAATTATTAATTAATTAATATTAAAATCGACTTCGGAGTAAATTAAATATGTTTTAAATGTTTGTGGTTGAAATATATTCTTATATTATTTATGGGTAGATACTTTAAATATCGAAAATGAAAGCGCGCGTTATTTAAATATTCAAAAAACGTTTGCTTTGACAAATGCAATATATTACTTAAATTAAAATTTTATATTAGGCGTTTAAATGTATTTTATTTCATTTATATTTGTTTGTAATACATAATAGACATAATGATATAAACAGTATAATTGTATTGAATAAATATTAAATGTAATATTAAAGTACTATTTACATTATCCTTTTATACTTTATGCTTTATTTATTTAGTGCTTAAAGACTCGGAAAAATGTATGCTCCTGGGCCCAATTTTTTAGACTTACGCCACTGATATGTAAAATATATAAAGCTATTTAAGTACATAAGAATGTTAATCATTTTCAAAAAGGATAATTTTTTTAAAAGTATATTTTATAAATATTTTAAAACACGACTTTTTAAGTTCATAAATATCATAATAAATAAATCAGTCAAAATATATTTTAATTTATTTGTTATTGTTTAATATAATTATTATAAAATTATACATTATATAGGTATCTATATAGTTAGAAAAATGTAATTTCATGCGAAAACTAGTGTCAGATGATCTAGTCAAGTTAATTATTAAAGGGATCATAAGAATTAAACTTCCATCCTCCCATTGGTTGTGTTTTTTTTTTTTACGCCTTATATAATTTCACCAATTATATGAATAAAGAATAAAATGATAAAATTTGTATAGGTTATCATAAAAAAATGTATATTTTTTCAATCCCAACGATAGGATAAAATCAACCTTGGCGCAGTTATTGGGTAAAATTGTATATAATATATTATTAATTGTTAAAATATATTGTGCCTGATTTGTAGTTAATTTATAGAAAATATTACGATGGAAAAGATCCACGCCGTATCTATCTATCAATCTAAAATTTTAGACGTTCCTCGAATACACTTTGTTCCAATTCCTATCATCATCAAATAATATATAAGTGCGTTTTTCACGGTACTCGATGAGAACCAGTGTACGGCGCCTCCGCGGATTAAAATAATTATAATAACTGCAATAACACTCTGTAACGGCTTGTCGACGTATCAATTTGAAGTGTCTATAATAATACAATTGTAATAATATCATTACCTACATTTGACTATTTCTTTACGCGTGCAATAAATATTTTATCAGTTACAGCGGGTTGGACACCTTGGGTTGGTGATTTTATTATATTCCGAGTACGTATCTACGCACTTAAATCTACAAAAGATCTATAGTTTATATAATATCTATAAATACCAGTAGTACCTATTCAGAATTTGTTTAGTAGTCAAATAGAAATTCCATTAAGTATATTTTTAATTATTAAAATGTATATATTAAAGTATCATTGGATTGTAAATAAATATCTAAAGTATCTAAACTACATTAATATAAACGGATACCACACGAAATAAATATTAATTTAAAAAAGGAATATTTAGTTATAGTTCTTATTTTGGAACAAATTTTATAATTTATAGAATACAACAGAATTTTGTCTGAATATATTGTTCTTAGAACATTAATTTAAAGTAATTCATTGGAATTTCAATTTTTATACATCAAATAAATGTACCTATATAATATGGATAGAGATATAAATTATGTGGTAATAAACCACTGAATGAAAACAAAATGGCGATTTCCGCTTGGAAGACATTTTTCAGATAGGTAATTATATATGCAATGCGTATTCCATGTATTCAGTTCAGTGATAATACTGTATAGTGTTAGTAGCGGATTCAGGTAGAGGACACAGGGGCACGTGCCCCTCTATCAAGATACAATGGGAAAATTTTGGGATAGCTTTGTATTTTTATAATTATATATTTAGAAATTAAATAAATACCTATATATAAATTATTATAATATTTATAAACGTTTTATTTAAATAATATTTTTTTAAAGATAATTTAATCTAAATAATTTTAACTTTACTTAGCTATGGTACTTTTATTAAGTTTTATGCTTACAATAAATTATTATCAGATTCTAAGCGGAGCGAGAAATGTATTGTCTCTATAAAGATGTTTTTTTTGAGTTATTTTAATTTATTTATTAAACAAAATATACTTATATACTAAAATATTTCATATAACTTTTTAAATTATATAACTAAATTAACTCGCATTTAAAAATTAACTTGAAAATATCATAAATCATAATGTACATAATGTACTACTGCAAGATTATTGTTTTTTGGGGTAACGATTGTGTTTATCTTAATATTTTATATTTACTATTTATTTCTACTGTTGGATTCTCATTGTCAAAATCGATTCAATTAGACTTGTAGTAATGCAGGAGACAAGAAATTACTATAAATTGTATAAATATATTAAATAATATTAATATATTATAATAGTTAATTATAATTATGTATAAAATATTTAAATCTATATTAAAATATATTTTGTTTATATTCTATATTAATTTTAAAATAGATTTTACAAAATTATCAATAGTTTTCCACTCCTGTCAAATTTGTATGGATTCGCCGCTATACTCGGGCCCACAAGAAAAATAAACCGTTTCGCGCATACAGGTGACCTTTCTCAGGTACCGTTCCGCACATCTAGTATACCATAAAGAAAATTTTTAGTATGCCAAATGGGCGAGGATGCGCAATACCCGACGCGTTTTGGTTGTGATGCGGTTTACTTATCTTCTACTTCCGAGTATAATATATATTAATATGATAAATATGTACCTACGTTTAATCTGTCTCTCGACATTACTAAAATGGATTTCTGAATTTTTTCAATTATTTAAATATACATATAGTTTATCGGTAATGCAATATGATCTATTTGCTAATATAAGATAAATATTTAATATACATAACTCTTGAACATCTATTTGGAACCCTTGATTTCTCCAGAGATCATTGGACCAGACCGATAATGACTTATTTTTATATTTCACCTTAGACTCAAAAATATATGAAGTCTCTCCCGTTCATCACACATTACTTTCTATTCCATCTATATTCCCTTTCTATTATTCTTTCTACCGACAATGACTATATACGTTTTATATAGACGATGTTAGTGGTGATCATGTATCACGCCTATTTCGACGTCGACGTCGAAGAACAGTTAACAGAACAGAAAATCTACGTGTGCGACAAAGTTTCGATATTTGTAAACAACGCGCTTCAAAAGATCGGACTTGGAATGTGGTTGAAATGGGCAGCTCGACGTCAAAATAACGACGAATCGAGCCAGCACATTGCTTATCAGGAAGTTTATAAGATACTCAAACGGTATATTCGAATAAACATTTTTATACCATAACATAATTAAAAAATTAGTTGACTAAAAAATAATATATTCTAGCGAAAGGATAAAGTGATATCAGCCCATTGCGTTTTAACCTTTTTTTTAAATCCTATTTTGTTTTTGTTTTTTGGGATATCTATATCTACTTGTATTTTTGCATACGATTATTTGTGTTATCAGCTGTCATTTTACGGACTTGGAAGCTGAAATCCTTCTTAGAAATTACGGTGTGAATCCGCAAAAAACCGTACACGAAGATAAAGCAAGACAAATATTTCGCGATATACTACAAAAGAAATTGGAATCAACAAGTAAAATATATATTTTCAATAATATATATTATATATATATCAATACTGCAGATTATTTAGAAAAACTTGGTTCCCAGTCCTATTTATTATTAAATTGCAAAAATCAAAGTTTCAAATTGTTAAAATTGTCTAATCTGTCATTTATGAGCTTGCAGCACTCTGAGTGGACCATTCATCCCAATAAAACCCTAGATAAAACGTAATTTTATTTTATATTTGTCTATACAGAATTATTGCGTAATCATCAAAAAGTGTATTACCTTACACGTTGTCTATACATTTAAAATTGTTAAGTTCTATGACGTTTCATCTATTTTCTAAAAATAATAATAATATATAATCTATGTTTGTAGGTAAAAAAGATGTGAACAATGATGCATCAGACACAGAACGGTAAATTTACGGAATATTTATTAACAAACTTATTTTAATAAGCTAATATTATTTCAGATTAGTGGAACGTATATATAAACTTGAAAAATCATTGTATCAAGTTCAAAAAGAATATGATATAGCTATGGCTCATATTCATACGATAAAAGCTCGACTGCCGCCCAATTATGCGGAAGAAACCCAAGAAAATTCTAATTCACCGTGATTGTCATTCTCAAATAAAATTGTTTTACAACCAACAGTCCATATCTACCTGCACTAGCGGCGTATTAAATTCATAATATAAAAATAATATTAGTTTTTGTAATTTCAAATTATGTATAATATATTGTACCTATATGATAATTAAATCAAAACATTAAATACCATAGGTAAATAAAAAGTAAAAATAGTTATTGGGTAGTGTATGATTTAGATTATCTAGTATATTTTTGTACCTAGAAAGGATACAATACCTTCCGGGACACAATATCTGAAGTGAACACTATATGAATCATTTTCTAAAATACCTTCGTCATACTTTTGCTACTACAACGTACTACCTTAATAAGGACATGATTAACTTTATAGCAATATTGTAGTAATTGTCATACCTATATTTGATTGTCGATCTTTCATTCATTTAAGTCTCCTTATCTAATATGCAGGGGCGCATTTAGAGAAGGTCAAAGGTGGCAATTGCCCCAGGAGGAAAATTTATAAAGACATTTTTTCACTTAAACCTCAAAAAATATTTCTGTATGATATCTAATAAATTTTCATATATTATTGTTTTTTATTTTTTTTTTTTTTTTTAGTGAGGTAAGAGCGGCAAAAATTTGTTGCCCCAGGGCGAAAATTTTTATAATGCGCCCCACCCCTGCTTATATGAGTAATGGCCAAAACAGCCGTGGCCAGACAACACCTAAGTAAAGTGAAATTTCAACGAACCAAAGGAAAAAGTGCACCATTGAGAAATATCAAATATTAAAATTCTGGTCCAGCTCCAGCTGTTACATCTGTAATCTCATTCATCTATCTCTCCATTATTAACTGAAAAGAATCGTTTCTCTCTAGTAGCTCAACATTTTGTTTTTCTTTAGATTCTGAGCGGAGCGAGGATCAAAGCGAGGAGGAGAAACCTATGTTTTTTTTTTATGTATGAAAACATTTTTTTGGATAGAAATAATTGTCCAATTATAACAAGTAGGGTATGCCTTCGGTAGCAAATCGTATCATCTTGATATTTTATTGAACTCATTTTTCAATTTTCTCCAAAATTTTTTCCTAGGAGAAGAAAATCTACCAAAAAATGGCAAAAAAATCTGCAAAATTACGATTCCCACAAATAGGGAATAGGGTACCCTTTCCGTACCAAATTTCATCTAGTTGGTACTTTATTTAGCTCATTTTTTGAATTTCTCAAAAATTTTTCTTTGAGGAGCGGAAAATTAGCGAAATTACGGTTTCCGTTATTTAAATTTTTTTTTATTTCTTGATTACTAACTGAGTTTTGATTGTAGGGACTTGAAACATTTTTTGAATTCCTACATAGGTAATATTTACGTTTAGTAAAATTTTGGAACTGATTGGTTGAGTTTTTGGCTAAATATAGAGCTTTGAATTTTATCTAAAAATATTTAATTTTACCTGCAATTTTCGATTTAACGGTATGAAATTTTTGTAGAAACCAAATTATATACTATTTAAAATTTTTTTTAAAATCGTGACTGACAATTTTTATCATGAAAAGATAACTCCTTGAGCTTTGATCATAGAAATTTGAAATTGTTTTTGAATATATACATGTGTAATTTACACTCGTGGTAAAATATTGGAATGGATTATCAGTATAATATATATTAGTATATTGAGATTCGCTCAGAATCGTATTTTCTAATGCAATATAATTGCATTCAAATCTTAATAATTATAATATACCACTTATTTCTCCGAGGACCGAAAGGACGAAGGAGAGATATCCTAAATTGACGTTCCCTCTTTTTTAAATACGGATCTTCACTCCCTTGCTAATAAATCGGCAGGTAGGGTTCCCGCCAAATTGTTGGTCGCAACAACAGAGATCGTACGCAATGGTCGGTGTTAGGAACAGTAATCTTGGAAATATTTCATTATATCCCTCCAAGACGGTGCACCTACATAAGAATTTAATTAGTTAATAACGCCAAGATTCTCCTTCTTGATTCCTTCGGACCACCTATTGGCATTATGTGACTCAGTGCGCTTATTGTCCTTCCTACCTTCCCTGCTGCCTTGATCGTATCTAGGTACCTCATTTCCGTTTATATCTGTAGAAATTCTCTGTCAAGAACTATATGTAACGCCGTGAACTTGTATTTGGCGGTGAAAATAACAGTCTTGGACAAAACCCTGAGAAACGCCACACGAAACATCCACCTCCACAGAACCTTGTGGGGCCTCCTGCGTATCGATCTCCGCCTTTCTGCCCATAAAATAAGAACGGAGGATTCTCCTAAGGTATTTAGCAATATTTCGACCCTCGAGTGTCTTTATGATAGTGCTCCATCTAATGTTGTTAACAGCGGCGGCATCTAAACTTACAGCTGCACAAAAGTTACCATTGTGGGTGTGTAAGAGTATTTTAACTCTAAGCATTTATACCACATCATCGATTGACTGGCCACTTCTAAACCATGCTGATTTTGAACTAATCCTCCTTCCTGCAACAGTTGGTCTCTAACAAAGTCTCCAATACTTTTCCAGTATCAGTAATGTTTAACAAACAGATTTATCTATGCAAAGACAAAAAATCCTTAGATTTGTCTCCCTTCCACAGAAGAACAACCTTCGACTTTTTCCATCTGGTTGGGACGTAACCTAACCAAATCTTTTTTATCGTGGTTGAATCAAGAACCCAGAGAGGAATGTTTTTCCATTACTTCCTCCAGATTGTCATCGTTTCATCGATATTTAAAAGTTATCGGAAGTGACCGCGATTATACCGTTACATAATAAAACGCGCCATGTGCTATATGTTCCATTGGGTGGTGTATCTTCTTCTCGGCTCAATTTCAATAGCCAACTGATCTGGAATATCATACATACAAAGTTGGACTGCACCTGTCGACCTTGACGTCTCGTTCTAGCTGCCTATTACAACAACCTCTCATCATCCTTCTTTTTTGACATTATAGGTAATACGAATGCAACAAAAGCCTTCCTGGCTGGTTAAAGAGTTCCAAGAAGATCGACGACTACCACAAAAAACCGACTAACTGAAGGTCTGAGGACACTCCAGTATGTGCACTCAAAATTTAAAAAATATAATGTGTTCAGCGGGGTCTTTAGGGTTATGGCAGTATAAACAATCAACATCTGGGGATCTGTACATCCGCCTTAAAAGTGAAAACAGTTATGTCCGGTGACCGCCTATCGAAGATGGAAATTTACCTGGAACCTACCTTTTATCCATCTCTCAACGTTTGAAATTAGTCACCTGGTCCAGGAATCCTTTGTCAAGTTTGTCCAATTAATCTTCCATTTACCGATAAAGGTTATTTTCTCATCTACCCTGATCTATTTTATGTTCACATTAATGTCGATATCCGATATCTTCAATGCAGTTCTACATCATTTGTCTGCGAGGAGATCCGCTGATTGATTACCAGAGAAAAACAAAGCTGCCTGATCAAACACGATCTTATATGCTCGGATAACTTTTAATGCCTCTGAGGGCATTAAGCCTAGCGATTCTTCGCAGTTTTCATAGCTGAAGTGGCCCAATTTGAAGCAACATATAAGAGCTGTTGATGGCAGACGTTAGAAAGGAACTATTATTTTGAGAGGGTCTACCTATGTTGATCATAGAGATGAATTTGGCAGTTTCTATCTCTCTTTTGGCAACGAAGCCGTGAAAGTTGTTTTGGAGTCAAATATTAGCTTTTTATACTGTAATAGGTAGCGTATGGTGTCTCTAACAAACATTCGATGACACAACCAGAACCAAAACCAGATTAATGTAGATCCTTTTCCTAGTGAGTATGATTGCCTCGG